>VZRU01017854.1:117331-153298 GCA_013398155.1 Pedionomus torquatus | reverse complement strand
TAAAACTCCTTGTCCTGGTCTGCGAGACGGGGTTGCCTGGTGGGAGCGATGGATATCTGGGCACGGCGGACGCCAGTGGCTCCAGAATGCCGCCTCGCAGTGTTGTTGGTCTATTGTACAGGATTGGAGGCAAAGAGCAGCCTATTCCTGCTCCGCGTGACAACATTTCCTGAACATCAGCAGATATTAATAGTCTGCCAATACAGCAGTCAAACATTTCCCATTATTTACCTGCTTCAAGAGAATCGGCATCTGTGCTGATAGTCCTCTGGGATATGTCTGTGTCCCTCACCGACCCCTGGCCTGGCTCAGAGGTATTTCCTCCTCTCCACAAACCAGGCGCTGCTTTTCCTGAGGTTGTGTCCATCTCTGCGGCAGGTGGACAGGCCAGTTCGCCCCATGTCCCCAGTCTGAGAGGACAGAGAATTCCCTAGTGAGTTATTTCCCCCTATAGAAAGGTTCAGAAAAAGCAGCGTTTGTCCAGGACTACTGGAGCCTGGACGTTTGGTGCCTGGATTTGCATTCAATGAGAAATTCTGCTGGTTGACAATCTGTGTTCAATCTAATGAGGAACAAAGCCAATTAAAAATAATAGGGACCCTGTGCTACTGCCTGTAACAGAACAATAATAATAATAATAAAGGCTAAATCAATTTAAGTGTTCCATTTAGATAAAACCCAAACATTCCAATCTGATTCTGTCTTTCTCATTATTTTTTCGTAATCCTCTCTCATCAGTACTAAGTCATTAGAAATGGAGAACTGGAGCAGCTGGTTCTGATAAAACTCAGACCAAATTTCATCCCTGACAATGACTTCCAGAGGAAAACACAAGCAGCCCCACTCCTCCCACCATGGGGGATGTTTCCTGACATGGCCATGGGATTTCTTGTTGGACTTGGCCCATTGACTTACAGGAAGTCTCTTCATCCTTCATGACTTGAATTTTGGGGACAGCATTGTGTCGTCAACCTCTGACAGCATATGCTGGGGAGTTCTCTTTCACATCTAACTAAACTTACCCACAGGAGGACCTTATGGGCAATTCTCCTCACAGCCTACCCCAGGAATCATTAGTGTTCTCTTTGAAAAAAAACCAAACCCAAAGCTGCAGAAGTTTGGAAATACTTGAGAAGACTGTTAGTCTGGTGCCAGAACCACCACACACCGTACAGCTGGGTCATAGAATCGTAGAATGGTTAGAGTTGGAAGGGACCTTGAAGATCATCGTGTTCCAACCCCCCTGCCATGGGCAGGGACACCTCCCACCACACCAGGTTGCTCAAAGCCCCATCCAGCCTGGCCTTAAATACTTCCAGGGATGGGGCAGCCACAACCTCCCTGGGCAGCCTGTTCCAGTGCCTCAACCACCCTCACAGAAAGAATTTTTTCCTAAGATCCAATCTAAATCTCCCCTCTTCCAGTTTAAAACCATTCCCCCTTGTCCTATCACTACACTTCCTGACAAAGAGTCCCTCTCCAGCTCTCCTGTAGCCCCTTCAGATACTCCTAACACGACATTCTTCCTTTACACACCAGCACACTTAACGAAGGTGAGAGGTGGCCTCTGCAGGTGAATGATCCATATGGCTGCAAAACCTTGCCTTTAACAGTTTGCAGGGTATTTCTCAGGTAGGGTAGGACATGCCTTGCAATTGCTGTTGTTGTGGCTTTCACAAGGTGGGTCAATTTGAGATCAACTCCCTCCACTGCAGAGCTGGGGTGGTGGTGGCTGCTTGGAGACCACCTGGATGCTGTGACCTGGGAACCTTCAGGGGATAGACACATCCCCACCACCTCCCTGCCTGTGACAGAGGCAATTCTGAAGGCCAGGGGCAGCAGGAGGGGGAATCCTCCCCCACCACCTTGTCTGGAAAAGTCTACAACGGAGGAGGGGCTATGGAAGGAGACTTCGATTTGAACGTACTGAAACTATGTGAAATGTGTTTTTTTTTCTTTATTCCCTCACCCATGTCTTCTGCAAACATCTCTGCCTCCCTGTCTATTTTTGGATGCTGGGAATTAACACCTTTATTTGCATTCTACCTTAATTTGGCCTGAGTTAAAAGTGATTTCAAGGTAATTGGATAATGACAAGGCTTTCACCAGTTAGGGTTGTGGCACGTCTCCATACTCAGGTCACAGGAGAGGCTACAAGAAGTCTCCTGGCACCCAGGGGTGCTCTCTGGATACCTGCAGGGCAGCAGTGTTCCCAGAGGAGCTGCAGTGGGTGATGGAGAGGAGGGACTGGGGGAAGAAAGGGAGTTTTCTGGCAAGATCCTAAAATCCTAGTCATTGTGCTTGAACCAGGAGGGCTTCTGAGTTTTAGGCTTTTTGGCTGAACTGGTTTTTAACCTTCCTCTTAGCCACATGCCAGGGAAACTGAGGCACAGGCAATAATTTCTCTCCTATCTCTCTAATCTAATAGTTCCTCTAATAATGTCAGCAAAGGATGCAGTGGGTGATGGAAATGATTCCTTCTGCTGCTTTCTGAGCTGGAGCTGAGAGTTTCTCCCTGGCTGCAAACACTTAGGAGTTAATTCGTACTCAGAAACATGAGGTCCTGTGCCCAGGCTGGGGCTCAGGTTTCAGTGTGAATCTGCATTATTATACCCCAGGGCATTTCCCTTTGTAGTAGCCCAACACTCTTTGAATCCAAAACCACTCCAGGCAGTGAGTTTGACTGTGAAATCTGTGAAAAAGATCTAAAAGAGGGCTTGTTTTTAGGTACTTCTTACCTGGGTGTTTTGCATGATGAGTTGTGCCCTGGGAAGGGACGTCTCTGAAACTTGATGTTACAAGTTCTCCATGGGTTGGTGTGATAAGTTGGAGGATGGTTGAGGTAGACAGAGCACTGCAGATGGACGGGACACACACGTGAGGTCCTGCTCCCGTCTGGTGTGGGATAACGACGTGTACAGTGTACCTTCTGTGTCCTGCTCCACCAAGAAGACTTTGGACCACAGCCTTCCCATCTCACCTGGCTTTCTACTTTTGCTTGGAAAAAACACTACGCTCATCCTTAAACTATTCTCTATGCTGCTGCCACCTCTCCTGTAAGACATTATAGACCGTGCGTGCTGAAATAAAGCACGGGAAATTTAATACATACGGAAATTCTGGGCTGTTATTTTTTCTGGAGGCATCTGAAGAGCCCCTCTACCTCCTCCCCATCCCCCCTTCATGCTCACCGCAGGGCAGGGCTTGGAGCAGGGCTATAACTAGATCATCGCTCCTCGTGGCAGGCTCTTTCCATCTGCAACTGCGGTCCCACCAGCTGGAGCCGAGCCTGGTGCCAAGGAGAATGTCAGCAGTTAATAATTATAATAAATTAATAATAGCCTAATTAATAATTTTTCATTATTTCTGCCTCCTCAAGAGCTCCCAGAGGCACCGAATAATCCGCTGAAACGTTTTGTACGAGTTCAAATAAGCAGAAATTGTTGGGAGGCTGAGTGAATGGCAGCTCCCCCCCGAGCCTGGGGTGGGGACATGGGGACAGCTGCTGTAGCCTGGAACCCCCTGTGTCTGAGGGACTCTGCCTCAGGAAGCAGAAAGCTCATCTCTTCCTGCAAAATGGGCACTAACAGCAAAGGCATCGAGCTAAAAATTACCAGCTGAATTGGTTTTGATTGGGGAAGGAGGGGAAATCTTTTCTTTCCAGGCTGGGATGGTTTCTGTGCCTTTTTATTTGCAACCCAGGATACAACACACCCAGCCAAGGATGGGTCGACCCTTCTAAAAGCCACCTGAGATTTCACCTTAACCTAAGCCCCATCACTGGCCAGGGAAGAGCCTGTGTCCTCCAAGGAGGGGGTTCAGCCATTCTTCAGTGGATATTTGAGCCTCTCCCAGCCCCAAGTCTCCAGAGGGGCTTGAGCCAAACACTTGAGCAGATGCAAGAGGCATGATCCAAAGTCTGCTCTCTGCCTGCAACTTGCATCTCTGCAAAGAAAACACAGGACTAGAAGAGGAGCCAAGAAACATTCTTGGGATGTTTGGGGAGCCCCATGCATTTTTTTCTGAGGGAACACAAGACCCTGTGTTTAACCCTCTAAACAGAGCAGGAGCTTCTGTTTCTAATAACATCCAAAGGAATAATGCTAGGGAGGGAGAAGAGCTATAAATAGCAATAATTAGGAAATAAGTGGGTATAAACTAACATAAATAAATCTAACCTCAAAATTGCAAGCTTCCAAAAAAATCCGAGCAGTGAGGGCTGGAGGAGCCTCTGACAGGGACCTGGGAAGGAGAACCCAGAGCCAGAGCAAGGGGGAAGCCTATGATGGCTTTGGGTAGCATCCCAAAGGTCTCCATTCCCAGCAGAGTGAGAAATCATGAAAAATGTCAGATGCTTTTCCTGCCCTGGAATGGGACTGAACACGCCCTTATCGGATCCCCGTGAGACTGCTGCAGAGCTGGGGACGAGCATCCCGCCTGGTCCAAGGGGAAGATGGTGTTCCAGTAATTCTGAGATGCCCCAAATTAAAGCAACGCCTCTGAAAGAAAGTGGTGTGGGAACTGAGTTTCAAATTGGTTTGTCATTTTAAAATGAGAAGCCTATCTCATGTCATCTTGGAAAATGGCAAATTGCACCATTTCAACGATTTTTAAGAAATGACTCTAAAATATTCACATTAAGAAGGGTAGTGAAGTGGATTTTTCTCTTCAAAAGTCTTGGGCTTGTTGAATATTAATTGTGTGATGAGAATGAAATCCAATTTTTGACGTCTGTGGTGAAGAAGACTAGACATCGTGAGTTTAAACAACAGCAAGAGGGAACATCAATACCCTAGAGGTAGGGATAGAGGAGCAGGGGCTGAATTACCTAGGGCTGTTGTGGAATCTCCACCACTTAGACTTTTGAGGACTTTGAATGATTCTTTCTGGTTTGAATTTCCCTATTTCTACAGCATTTGTGTAGAAAATGTAGTAAAGCTGCTGCCGTACTCCTCTGGCAAAGCCGTGTCCTGTCCCGAAATGAAGGGAGAAATGGACATTGCAAGCAAGTATGTGCTCCCCAACCTCCTCTGAAACACCCCAAATTTCACCTTATTTTGCTAATTCCGGGCAAGGCAAAGGACAGGGAGCTGAGGTGTCCAGGGGAGCCCTCACCTTCACAGCCAAAGGACGTTGCTCCCAATAAATCAACTCCTGCAGCAGATGGTGAGGGCAAGGGATGGACAGACAAAAGGCCATTTGATTTTTACTATTGAACTCATTAAAAATAAATCTGGGGGTTGCATTTACACCACCATGCCCCTTTAAAAGCAGCCCCTGGAGAAGACAAAAGCAGCTGGTGCTGCAAAATAGAAAAGGCAAGCTTTTAGCATCCTTCAGGATGTCTCACCAGGCACTCAGCAGTGACAATTACTGAGCAGGTAATGAAGACAGAACAGAAACACTGATTTGCTGCTTGTGGAGAACAAAAGAAATTGCCATTATTATTTTTTTTCCCTCTCTCCATAGATCAGAGCAAACAAACAGCTTCTTTAATAACGAAATCTGATGTGATGGGCCCAAGATAGGATATCTCCTGCTGAGAAGAGCTGGTCAGCTGATAACAGGCAGTTTTACTTTATCATTAGCCCCAAATGGCAAAGATTATCTCCCACGGTAAATGTACTAGAGGCTGCCAGATCAAATACTTTGCAAAGAGATTTAGGGAGGAAATGAAAATGTTTAATGTTTCTCCTTCCTCATCACCATATTTTGCACATCTTAGAGCTCCTTGGCTGTGCTGGGACATGAGTTTGTCCTTCTGGGGGACAGTGCAGAAATGCAACTACAGAGGTGGCTGGGATGAGGAGATTCAAGCTGATCTGAGATTTTGCCAGGAGTTCACATGGCAATATCTGATTAATTCTTATTTGCTGAGATGCAGATTAGCCCACTCAGTCTTGGTAGCCAGGAAGTCATGTTATCCTGTATTTTAGCCTGAGGGCTGGAGATGGCGGGGTCAGGGCAGAGCTGGGAGATGGACTTGACAAGCTGTAGAGTCATGCTGTGGTGTGAGACCCACCAGGCCTGGAGGAGCATCACTCAGGGATCTTTCCCCAAGTCCCCTTCTGGGAAGGTTAGGAACACAGAGAAGAGGAAAATTGCATCATCACTTTACACACAGGTTTTCAGTGAGTGGACAGAGGGATTCATTGTGTGGTACCCACTGAGGCTTTACACCTCCTCTCCTCTGCAGCCGGTGAGAACGGGAGGAAATAATCCCCCAAAACTGCAGTTGTTTCAAAAAAAGAGGAAAAACTCTTGATTCCCACTTCATTTGAGGAAGCTTGAGAGCAGCATAAACAAACCCAGGGGGCTCGTGCTTGCCTTTGGTAGGAGCCTCCTGCTCAAGACCTCTCTGGACACCTCTAGAAACTTACAAACTTTTATTTTCCTTACTGGAGCCCCAGATCTTTCACTTGGAGAAGAACCTGGGAATTCAGTTGAAAGGATTAATTGTGGCTGGCAGAGGGGAATGCTAGGGGAGGTGAGCTGCTGAGGTTTCAGGCTGGCCAGAGAGGAGGGTAATTTAGTGGGAGGCGATGCATATAAGTTTCTGGCTGGCAGAGAAGAGGGTAATTTAGTGGGAGTTGATCTCTTGAGGTTTTTGCTGGATAGAGAAGAGAATAACTTGCAGGAGGAGACTCATGGGTGGGTTGTCTTTAGTTTCAGGCTTCATAGCAAGTTCCTTTTTTAACTTTAGGGCTGTCTTCCCTGGACGTTTCTTCTATCTGCTATTTCAGATGCCTGATTAAAGATCAGCTCTTTGATGATGCTGACTGGCTCAGGGGCATGGGAAGGGGGAACATCGACTTTCTCCAGCCCACAGTGCTGGTGAACCCCTTGGAGGGTGTGTCAGAAAGAGCTGCCGACTCAGGGTCCTCCTCCCTGGGGCTCCACTGCCATTTCATACAAACTCGCCAGTGTAACTGGCCTCAGCAAATAGGTTGGGCTGAATTGTTTGATCACCAAAGCCTTATCTTCTTCTTATGGAAAAGGTCATCTCTGGGTACCTCTCTAGCTCTGATGTTTCGTTCTGCTCCACTGGAGCGAGAATTTCAGCCTCAACAGGCAGCTCAGAGCACTTTAGCTCTGTTTTCCAACAGCAGGAGCACATAGAGAAACATCCATTTTCCTGGAGTTCTCATGGATAAATCCTCTGCTCAAACCCTTGAAGGAAGATTTCCTTGTGGCTGGGACTTTTATAGCCTTTTCATCCTGTCTGAATAGTCAGGAGTCCAATAAGGGCTAAATCTATACGGCAGCTTTTTCCTAAGAATTTTCTTATGACCTATTTCCACTAAACTGGTAGAGAAATTACTTCCCTGAGACTTCTTATCCTGCCTCAAATGGCTTTGAAGTCAGGAAGCAGGTTTGTAAGTTGCTCAGGACAGACAGATGCAATAGCTATTGGTATGATCGTGCATCTTCTTTCCAGGACAGAGAAGATCTGATGGGTGCTCTGGTCTTCCAGCTCCCATGTCCCAGCCTCAGTTCAACACATACATAGACAATGCTCTTGGCAGAGACCAGTTTCAATAGCCCCAGGTCCACCTCTTGTTCCATTTATCTTCCTGCTTGAAAGACACTCAAAGCAAATCTTCATTTCCCTCCTCCCAGAAGGCATGGCTGAGGTGTCTCTGAACCTCCAAAACCAGCCTTGATGGATGAGATGTCTGGGCTGTAGGACCTGGAGCAGGCAAAGTCAGGGGAAGGGACTCCAGACACCGTGGGCTGAAGCCAGTGTTGCCACAAAATGCATTAAGGGCACACAACTGCTCACTAGCACTAAGACCAGCCCAGGCTTTGGCTGTTTACACGTGAGATGTCTGGTTTATGATGTCCCCTTTGCTGAGAAGAGAAAGAAGCATTGCAGGAGTGTGTCTGAGACAGAGGTGCTCATCAATCCTCTGGCACTGCCCGTCTCTTGGGGAAAACTCTTCCATTTTAGACAGCTACAGTTATTCATACAGCGCCTGCTATAAGAAGGCCCTAATCCCTTGAGAGGTTTCAAGATACTCCCTGTCATACGGTTAATGTTTAGATTAAATCACTCTCTTGCTAAGTGAAAATATCCCTCAAACTTCATTTCAGAACCCTTCACCAGAGCCTAATTTTGCAACAGTCTTTCCTGCTTTTTGGCAGAGCACTCGTGTCTATTTATGTACGTCTCCTCCACACCTAATAACCACAAGAATAACTAATAGGAAGTGCTTGAAGCATGTCTTAATTACTCTGACATTAGCAAGCTCCAATGTCTTTAGTTAATTGATAGATTTTAGCACGATTGGATCTCAGAAATTGAGTGAGGGTTTCATCTACCTTCATTAGAGGCTGAATAAACTGTGTTCATATATCTCTCGGGGCAAGGATATTTGACACAAGACCAGTTGATTGAACGGAGAGGAGCCACCTCTAAGAGCAGCTGAAGGAGCATCGAGGCTGTGTTAGGTGTGACTAAATGCAAAAGATATTATTCACGCTTAGCTAAAAGCTGGAGGATCTCTAGAGGGGGGGGCAGCATCTGCCTTATGTCAGTCGTGCTCTCCAGAGACAAAGTGTATAACAGAAGGATGGATTCAGTAGCATCACCCAGCTCCAGGTCCTTCCCTGCACCTGGTTCTCAAGGCCACAGGCCAAGGTGGACCTCGGCACATGATATAGGGAGGGCCCTTTGGAACAGGATGGCACTTGCTGGTGCCTACGGGGATGGAAAGGAATTGTGTGCTCCTGATGAACTTCTGTGCTGGTACCTCTCTGGGCTCCCGGTCATCCCTGACTGTCAGAAACCACTCTGACAGCTCTATGAACCCTCATGGGTCTTGGTTTGCATTTCCCCACTACTATTAGTCGTTTCATCTAATGGTTGAACTTCTCTGACTTTTCTTGCTCCCTGCAAACACTGAAGAGCTCAGGGGAGATGAACTCATGGTGCTTAGTTGCTCCCAGGGCTTGAAAAGAACGTGTTGAGTCTACTGGAAGAGGGAGGCCTGCTCTCACAGGCATGTCGTGGCAGAGCAAATCATGCTTAGGTCATAGAATCATAGAATGGTTAGAATTGGAAGAGACCTTAAAGATCATCAAGTTGCAACCCCTCTGCCATGGACAGGGACATCTCACATTAGAGTAAGTTGATCAAAGCCCCATCCAGCCTGCCCTTAAACACTTCCAGGGATGGGGCATCTGCACTACTCATACCTTCCAGGAGTGGTATATGTGGGCATCTGGCACCACCAGAGATAGAGGAACTTTCATCCACTTTCATGGAGGCAGTAGGTTGATCTAAAGTGAGCAGTGCCAAGTGTCTTTCCAAGAACTGAGCCCATAGATATAGATGTATTGGGGGGAAACCCAATTCCATGGAGGATTTTTTTTTTTACCCTGTAAAAGGGGCTCATCCAACATTTGTGAGAAACCATTTCCTTGGCAGGAGTAACCCAGGGACCTTCCTGTCCCTCCTCCAGCTCCAAGGAGCAGGCAGCAAAGAGAGAGCCCCATGACTGGAGGCAAACCTCAAAGCTTTGCAGTGTATTTGCAAAGCAGCTGCTGTGCTGCCGAACTCAGTTCACTGAGTAAGAAGCCCACAAGGAACATCTCAGGCCTATTTGCTTTGGATTTATAACGACGTCTCAGCAAGTTAACCCAGCTTCTGAAAAAATCTCCCCTGTGCTGGAGTCTGCAGAGTAGGGGAAGGAGAGAGGACGAAAACATTTAAAGGAAGCCCTGTGGGGATGGCTCCAGATTTAAGCCCCCATAAAATACAACTGGTGTTCCAAAACATGCAGAGACGGATTGTTGTGACAGCAAACAGGAGGTGAGGGGGAATCAGCCAAGTGGAATGGTCTTAATGGCCACTAGAAAAAAAAGCAACTGCTGGTTAAATGTTGTAGAAAACATTAACAAGCTGGACGCTGCTGCTTGGACAAGACACGTGCGTAAAAGTGAGAAGAAATCCTTGCAATCCAAGTTCTCGGAGGGTGCACTGTGACTTAATCCCCACACATCATTCTGACACTGGGATGTGCTCCAACCCTGTGTGCTGGGGGTCCCTGTTAGGGACTTCTATCACCATTCCTCATTCCCTGCTCCATCAAAGCTCATTTGTGCAGTCGGACATCAAAGATACCGTTTCCGTGATGTCCCAATACTTATTCCATTTAATAATGAATAGAAAACATCGTTCTTGCCCCAATTAGAGATATCAGATTATTAGAATAACTTCAGAGTCAAGGAGAGAAATGTTTTAACTGGTTAAAATCAGTTCTCCCACACGTAGTTGGGGTTGGAATACTTGATCTCTTTTTCTTTGTCCTGGCTCCTCTGCCTAGAGGAGTGCTATTTCTCACCAAAACTGCTCCTGAGGCTGGGTACAGCCCTAACACCACGTCCCAGAGTGGGCTCGCTGGTGCTTGCCACCCCAGAAAGATTCATCCTGCCACCATCCAGTGAGACATTAACAGGACCTCCTCTCCCAGCCATCTGTTTTTGCAGAGTTTGCAGGACTGTAACACATTTGAAATTTTTCCCACTTTATCAAATTTACTGGAAATTAATTGGCAGGTTCAATGGCTGCTGGGAGGAATGGAAAGCTTATTAGATTTTTCTAACTGAATGGACCAAAAAATGGGAAACTCTGCTGAACCCTCCCTGTAAACATTGAATTATTTCCAACCAAGCCTCCGTGCAGCTAAGGAGGGAAATCTAAGAGAAGCATCACTCCCGAACATACATCAGAACCTCAGTGCTTGGTCTTCTGGCAGGCAGAGTGTGGAGCTAATAGGAGCTAACAGGAGAAGCTGCCAGGTGGAGAGTCATGGAATCACAGGATTGTCTAGATCAGAAGGGACCTTTCAGATCACTGAGTCCAACTGTGTCCAGCAGTTGGACATCCATACAATCTGTTGGGGTTTGGAACACCTCCATGACAGCCCTCCTGCATGATCAGCTCCCACAGAGGGATTTAGAACATCCCATCCTCTCTCTGTTGCTGCCAAACCTGGGGTTGTAGCTAAGATTTTCATCCACAATATCCTCTAGATTTTCAGTTCCTGCTGGTAAAGATGTGGCTTGTCACAGGCTTTTCTCTAGCAGAGCACCTCAAACCGTGGCCAGGGGCTTTCTCCAGCTCGACACACCGCAAGGTGCAGGTATTTCACGATGTTTCCCAGGGGCTGTGAAGGAAAGCTGAAATCAGCTTCTGTACACAAGCCACCTTTCAGCCTGGTCCTCAGTGGGTGCCCAGCATGGCCTGGAGCTGACCACGTAGCGTGGAATCAGACCTCCATTCCCTCCCCGCATGGAAACAGGGTTCCAGCCTGCTCATGAGCGTTGATCCCTCTGCTTTGACCTATAGTTGGACCTACAGCAGAAAGATGGTTGTCTCTCAGGGCTTTGAGATCCCAGATCCCAGCCTTCTCCAGATGTTGGTTGCAGCTGGAGCTGGAAGTTCCCCACCGGCAGCCAGAGGAGGGCAGGCAGGGGCACACGTTCAGCTCCATGTCCCACAGTGGCTGCATCTCCCAATTGATCCTCCAGCCTTCCCCCTGGTTACACACGAGTGCCACGGCTACCACAAGAAGGAGAAAAAAAAAAAACAACTCATCTTTCTCACAGCTCTGCCGGCACCCTTTGGGCTTTCACCAGCGAGGCTTTGATCGATGTGGCGCGCCCGCGGGCCCCGTGCCAGGCTGATGAGAACGGAGGAGATTGTAATGAGATGCCTTTTTGTAATTCTTGTCAAGGCGCAAAAACCAGCAAGCCTCGGTAAATCAGCGAAGGCTTTCGTGGTTCCTGCCTTGATGGAAACATCAGCAGAGAGACACTTGGTGCTAAATTGTCTGCTTGTTGGCAGGGATCCAGTCCCGAGAGCAAGGCGAGGGTAGAGGGGAATAGGGAAGGGGTAGCACATGGGAGGAGGCTCTTCCTTTAGCCTTGAGGGCCAGATCTAGATATGTATTGGTCTAACGGGGCTCATCCTTGCAGAAGAGAAGTGCCCTGCAGGTAAACTCCTACCTCTGGGGCTCTTTGGGCTGACAGCACTAGAAAGGGAGACCCAGGAGTTCAGCCCAGGGAAGGGTGCAGGGAAAGAACAATGCCCTTTGCATTGATGATCACAAGGCAGTTCTCTGCCTTTTTTTTGCTTGTCCTGGGGCATCACAATCACAGGAAAAAGCAGAGTTATCTACAACCACCATCATGTATTCTTGGTATTCAGGAATTACTATCTATGTACAGAGAAAAGGCAGGGAAGAGAGAGGAGGACTAGGGTTTAAGGAGGAGTCAGGTCATCAGGACCCTGGCAGTGGTTCATGAAGCAGCTGTTTTGCCCTGAGGGTTTCAGCCCAGCTCTGCTACTAGTCCCGTGATGGCAGGACCGGGACTCTGGCTGCTGCTTGGTGAATAGCACCCATAGGGCACAAACCTGCATGGTCAAGCCCTGTGGGGCCGTCATTGCAGCCGATGTGATGGTCCAGATAAAGCTGGGCTTGCTCAGATGGACTGCTGGGCTTTCTCAGAGCTGTGAATTCAATTCCCTTCAGTCCTCTCACCTAACCCACTCTTGTTTGTTGAATTATTTAGGTCTCCTTGCTAAGATTTAACACATCTCCTCATTAACCTGCTGAAAAATGTACCTAGTTAGCGACATCTATCCTGCCTGGATCCATTTCAGGTATGTCTAGTGGTGATGGATGCAGAGACCAGGAAGGCTTTTCTCCTCCCTCTCTCCAGCCCCAGCCTTACATATTCCCTGCTAGTGGATGCTGTTCCAGAGACTATTCATTTACATTTGAGGGTCTGTGCATTTTCTGCTGAGATCCCACCAGGTTTATGAGCCATCCAACCCCTCCGAGCTTGGCTGCTGGGATCAGCATCCTGAGATGCTGATATCCTTTGGAATGGAAAGGGACGAGGTGGGCGGACATGCTGGGAGGGCAGCAGCAAAGCTCACGTTGTCTGAGCCAATACCACTGAACCAAGAGGACTTGATTTACCAGCCCACTTGATAGCTAAGCTCCCTCAGCAGCAGTTCCTGCAATCTGTATAATCTAGGGGTGATTAGCTGTTTTTCTGCCTCGCGACTGCATAGTGTCTGCTTGTGCTCGGCTCTGATCTGCCATTTGACAGCTCCCGGATTGGTGGAAAATCAGCAAAAATTCTTTCCTGTGAGGGTGGTGAGGCACTGGACCAGGCTGCCCAGGGAGGTTGTGGCTGCCCCATCCCTGGAAGTATTTAAGGCCAGGCTTGATAGGGCTTTGAGCAACCTGGTCTAGTGGGAGGTGTCCCTGCCCAGGGCAGGGGGGTTGGAACACGATGATCTTCAAGGTCCTTTCCAACTCTAACCATTCTATGTTTCTGTGATTCTATGAAAATGTTGCAATTAAATGCTTTCAACGGTCAAACCATATTTCAGGGTGGAAAGCAGCGACTGGCTCTAACTGGAGTGTTTGAGGCTGCTGGGTGCCTGCTCGTACCCTCGCAGACCTGTGCTGGGAAGTCACGTCTGGCACTCAAGCAGCGACTGAGTCCTTCTGGCATCTCTACGAGGCAGCAGCAAGCCCAGGTTTCTGTGTCAGTTTGATCTGCCAGACAGATGATGTCTTTCTGGATGTGCCGGCAGGAATTCTGGAGGTGGAATTCAAGTAGTCTGAAAATCTGCACCTTTCCAGGCTCCCACCCTTGCCATTGCACCAGGGGTTCTGAATGTACTGTATGTCACCCTGATGCCTAGTGGGTTTCTTGGGCTTCTAGTGGGTTTCTTGGGCTTCTTTTCTCTGTTGTCCTAAGCCTTTACCTTCTCCACATTACACAAAAGTTCAACTGACTGCATAATAACTGTTTACAGAAGAGTTGTGACCCCTGGGACAGCAGCACCATGCCTTGATGTGAGGCAGGAGTCAGTTAATAGAGTTGGTTAGTATTTGAGGGACACATAGAGAAGGTCTTTACTCTTCTCAGGGCTACAAAGATGATGAGGGGACTAGAACATCTCTCTGATCAGGAAAACCTGAAGGACTTGGGTCTTTTTAGTCTGGAGAAGAGAAGACTGAGGGGGGATCTGATCAACACCATAAATACTTCAAGGGTGTGTTTCAGGAGGATGGGGCCAGGCTTTTTCCAGTAGTGCCCAGTGACAGGACAAGAGGGAATGGGGACAAATTAGAACATGGGAAGTTCCATCTGAACATGAGGAGGAACTCTGAGATTGGCAGAGCCCTGGCAGAGGCTGCCCAGAGAGGTGGTGGAGTCTCCACCTCTGGAGACATTCAAACCCCACCTGGACACGCTCCTGTGGGACCTGCTCTGGGTGACCCTGCTCTGGCAGGGGGTTGGGTTGGATGATCTGCAGAGGTCCCTTCCAATCCCATAGCATTCTGTGGTTCTACGATGGGACATGGGCTGCCCTTTCTACCTGCACCCAAAAAGCTGTTGAAGACTTTGGGAACATTACATTGCCTGAGTGTGTCTGTGGGACATTGTTTTAAAGCTCTATTTCACTGCCTTTTGTTTCTGCAGACGAAGCCACTGCAGCGAGCAGCCATCCTTAGAGCAATTCCCCACTGTTCCCTCCCTCCTTCCTCTCTGGCAGGAAAGCAGAGCAAAGCTTTGTGTAAACTGCTGCTCTCCAGATCCCTTTGAACGTTGTCAGAGAACCCTTGTTCTGTGTGAGCAGAGCAGGTTTCAATATACATGAGACTAACCAGGCCCTGAAAAAAAATAAAAAAATCCCAAACCACAAACATCTGGGTGAGTTCTTGAAAAAAGGAGCCTCTTCCTTTAATATTTTTTTTTTTAAAAAAACAAAATTACCACCAGCAACACAACAACAAAAGGCTTTCAAGTCTTTTTCAGACACGTGTCTGAGATTTCCGCCTTTGACAGAGGATGCTTTGCGTAGGGTGCCTTGTGTCAAATTGTGCTCATTTCAGATGTTTCCAAAACAACAGATGCTTGTAAAACACGAGCAATAAAGCGAGCCGTGGCTGATGCTGCCTTGTCTTAAAAACTAAGTCGCAAAACGCTCCTGTCTGCTCTGCTGCTCTGGAGATGTGGTAGCAAAGACTCTGACCCCTTGGGTGGCAGCAATGGGCTTCTGGTGATGTTGGGTGAAGCCTGGATTTCACCCACGGTAACAAGTGCACTCTGGCACAGTCTTGGAATAAAGACGAGATGCATCTTCTCAGACATTAGACTTCAGGGCCTGATTCTCAGCCCTGATGCCCACATGCAGTTTCTTTTGTTGCTGGTCAGAGCCCTGGAGAAACCAAACTGCCCCTAAACTGCAGTTTTGCACCTCAAGCCTTGGAAAGGACTCTGCTTTGGGGTCTGCTCCTGTAACCCTAGAGGAACTGTCTGCCAGCTCCTCACAGCCACATACTGGAGTCGCAGTGGCAGATGAACCACAGCCCAGGTGCAATTTCCCTCACCCAGAAACACCAGATTGATTTAACTGCAGAGGTCCCTTCCAATGGCAACCTGTGTGCACCCTAAAGGCAACCTGTGGGTGAGGATGCTGACATGGGGAGAGGAGGCGTATGACAAGATCCTACCATGCCTTGTCTCCCTCCTAGGAACCCCACCTCTCCAGCCTTCTCCAGTCAACAAGTAAAAAATCACAGTATCGAACTCATCACCCAGAACAGCTTGTGTTCCTCCTCCTCCACCACCAGGTTCTTTCTCTGTGGAGCTAATGAGGGCTCATTCGCATCACGGGATGTTTTGCATGAAGCTGGAAAGGTCCGATGGGAGGTCCATAGTCTGTGGGATGGTACGGAAAGGTTCGGTGCCGGTGAAGGCTTCGGATAGTGGGTGGGTGAGGGGTGCAATGACAGGAGCTCAAGAGCTGACTGCCTCTGGGTGTTGGAATACAGATAAATAAGGGGAGCTCAGGAAATGAGGTTTTCTCAAGTGTGGAATCAAATCACAGAATGGACTGGGCTGGAACAGACCTTTACAAGCCATCTAGTCCAATCCCCCTGCAGTAAGCAGGGACATCTTTAGATCAGCCTCATCACGCCTGTCCTTGAGTGTCTCCAGGATCACCGCTCTGGGCAACCTGTTCCAGTGTCTCACCACTCTCATTAGAAACAATTCCTTCTTAATGCCTAATCTAAACCTACCCCGCTCTCATTTAAACCATTGTCCCTTGTCCTATCACTACATGCCCTTGCAAACAGTCCCTCCTCAGCTTTTTTTTTCCAAAAGTGTAACATTTGAATTATTCAGAAGAGGGATGGGAAAGCAACAGAGAAATGCAGAAGATACCTGGTGGGGACAACGGGTCTCTCTCCCACTGGTTGAAAGGGATCCCGAGCATCCTGACACATGGTTCCCAGGTTTCCTCAGGATTTCCCACCTCAGATGGGATCAATCAGTCAAAGGCAATCTAGAATCAATCAGTCAGGAGCACCAAGGGAAGAAGTTAGTGCTGGGCTGAGCCCCAAGGGTTAATAGACCCCACAGCCGGCTCCTCTGCCAGCAGATCAAAGCGGCTGCTGTTCCCAAGCCCTGGCCTCAGCCATGTGCTCTGCGGTGACTCCATTGTATTCCTTCCACAATGAAAGCTCTGTGGCGGCCGGGAAACCCCCAGCATGTCCTCACCCAGCCACTGTCACGCCAGTGAGGGGTTTTGCCTGCATCCGGGCACATGAAAGGGGGGAGTCACACAAGGAGATGATGTCTCCATTTGATGTCTCTGGCAGGGCAAGCGTTGCTGCTGTCCTGGGACTCAGGGGTGCTTGCTGCTGCTGAGGGGGACTGGATGTTTTCTCAAGAACTTTGTCTTTCAGCTGCTGTCACTGGCATTTGATGCTGGGGATCCGCAGTGTGTTGCCCAGCTGGAGCAGCCAACAGCTCAGCCACTGAAGATGCCAAAAGGAAGGGACTTGCCCCAGCCCAAGCAGCAGGTCAGGGACAGCAGTGAGAGCTCTGATTCCTGCTCCTGGTTTTATGCTGCCATAAGATGGTGTCTTCTCGTGTGGGTGGGAACATAAAAGAAAAGGAGTGGAGCCGTGAGCTTAGTTTGGCAAAACTCTGCCATCCAGAGCACAGACAGTGACATCTGATGGCTTCACCAATGTCAACCTGATCATAGAATGGTTCAGGAAGGGACCTTAAAGCCCATCCAGTGCCATCCCCTGCCCTGGGCAGGGACACCTCCCACCACCCCAGGTTGCTCCAAGCCCCATCCAGCCTGGCCTTGAACCCCTCCAGGGATGGGGCAGCCACAGCTTCTCTGGGCAACCTGGGCCAGGGTCTCACCACCCTCACACCAAAGAAGTTCTTCCCCACATTTCATCTCCATTTCCTCTCTTTCAGTGTCAAACCCTTCCCCCTCATCCTATGGCTCCGTCCCTGATCAAGAGTCCCTTCCCAGCTTTCCTGGAGCCCCTGGACTTGAAGGGGCTGGAAGGTCTCCCCAGAATCTTCTCTTCTCCAGGATGAACCCCCCTCAACTCTCAGCCTGTCCTCACAGCAGAGGGGCTCCAGCCCTCTGAGGGAAAGCACCTGCTGTACTCAGTCCCCCTGTTCTGATTGACAGGTTTTTCGATTATCTTTGCATATGCAAATCCTTGCAATGTGATTTCCAAAAGCTCTGAGCATTTGCTGGCTCCCTGCACAGGGGGCTGTGTACCCAGTTACTGTGAATTTACACTCGTGTAATTGAGAACAGGATTTGGCTTGCTGTCAGTGCATCATGGGGTTGTTAAGAATAGGATGTGGCATTCCTGTAGCCACTGCATTTGGAACAAATTGTGTTTTTAATACTAAAGTGTGGTTACTTAGCGCCAACAGCCGATCACAAGAAATCTAGAGGAGAAGAGATGGTATTGGGTGGGCAGTGGTAGCACCCTCTCTCTGGTAGTCCCCACACTGAGCCTCTGATTTCAATTGTTTACCATTTTGCCAAGTGTTTCATCTTTGGATTGAAATATCCCAGCAACAGTTTTTCCTTCAGGTTGGAAAATGGTGAAAACGTTAACATTAAGGAAAGGCAGCTCAACTTTGGTGGAGTAAAGCTTAAAATGGGTCAGGTCACTCTGCTGACCCTCTGCTTTTCAGTTTTTAGAAACAAGCCTGAAGGATCCCAGCGTCTCGTGCAAAGTGAGTTTGGAGGTCATGAAGATGCCTTTTGTCACACTTTGGAAAAGGACCCCAGATTTGGCCAAAATAGGCTCTGAGGATGCTCAGCTGAGTCTTTTGGGGACCCTGCACATTCCTGCACCGTGAATGTGTTGCTGCTCCAAGTAGCTCAAAATGCTGATCTCAGGCAATCCTTTGCTTGAGACTTGGCTTCTGGGTGGGATGACTTGAGGTTGGTTTCATGCGAGACCTTGACTAAACCTGACCTTCTTTGGCTTTGGGTTCCCAGCTGCCCGTGTTGGTGCCGGAGCTGCCACATTCCCTGGTGCAGAGTTTACCCAGACGTAGTCTTGGAGATTGCAGCTGGACCTGGAGCTGGAATTGCTCCAGGAACGGATGTATGATTTTGGTTGATTGAATCTCTTTTCTAACCGCGTGGTTTTGTCGTCGCCTTCTCGATGGCGTGTCCCTGTGACAAGCAAAGCCCTTGGCTCAGCCCCTCAGCTGCCGACTGTCAGCGTCTCACACTGCAATTCCACAAAAAGCAGGGGGAAAACCCTCAAAATCTTTTATTCCAAAATTGTTTCTGTCTTCCTTTGGAGCCCGTTATGCCGGTCACTGAAAAAGACACAGGGAGGGCCTTTCCCACTGCAATATACATTTTTCAGGCCCCGGTTCCAGCAAAGCATTTAAAAGCACGCTTAATTTCAGGCTGTGTGTGTAATCCCCTTGAAATCAATGGGAGTTAAGCATTTTGTTTAAATGCTTCGCTGAGTTGAACCCTAAGCAGACAAGCCAGACAAAACGGGGATGAAGGAGAGATTTTGATTTTCTCCTGGGATCGGCAGCAATGAGAATCCATCTCTGGGGGCCATTGCCTTGCTGCTTCTGTTGTCCTGGATGAGATCCTTCCTCTCCCCTAGACTCTGCCGTTGTCCTGGGGTACCTCCTTAACCAGCTGCTGTGTCTGGGGAGAAGAAGGAAGCCTTGGAAGATCCAAGCCGTTGCAGGGTACCTGTCACAGCTGTAGGGATGTGCATCTCCTCACTCGCCCCCAGATGTCATTTAGAGGAGCGCAGCAAGTTCTAGTGGACAGGAATACAAGCAGGAAAACCTCTCCCATTGCATAAATCTGGCCTTTTTCCAGATACCATGTCATCACTTTTCGCCCACGTTAAAAAAACTGACCTTCTGCTGCCTTTGCTTGCAGCAAGTCTAAATTACTTAAGACATTTTTCCAGATGCTGTTTTCTTAAATTACTTACTGAGAAAGCCTAAGTCAATCTACATATTAAACATGCCGGAGATTGGAGTCCAAGTCAATGTGGCTCATGACAGTCCTAGGAAACTAAATCCCTCTCCCTGTGAGCCTGTGCTCCCCCTTCTCTTTCTCCTTTAGCTTAAGGCGATAAAACTTTGAAGATGTAATCTAGGCATTATCTGCCTTTTTGGATAATGTTCAACAGTAATTTTAGCATCATCTTTATCTCCAGAATGGTTGCTTTAAATTCAGCTGCTTCATTCCCAGAGGCTGGCTTGATTTTTAGGCAGCAAAGCGTCTTTCCCTGTGTGTTTCCTTCTGGTGGGTCAGATTATTTTTGGTTCTGGTTTACTCTCCTATTTTTCACCCCCCTCTGTCATACCTCCTCATTAGCATTGTTTGGCTCTTATTATATGGGGATTTATACTTACAAGGAAAAGATCCAACCACACAGAAGAGCTCAAAGCATATTCCAGAGGTGGCACCTGGGAGCCATTCCTGCTTCCCCACCAGTGCCCTCCCAGCACGTGCTGGGAAAGGATCAAGGCAAGAAGATATCCTCTCTTGGGGATTGACCCAAATTTTCATAACCTCCCCTCAAGATAGATACCACAGGATATTACCCCTCATCCTAGCCTGGTTCTCTCCTCTTTTTAAGTTCATCGTAATTTAAGTGTGCCTTTCAAAGCTCGCATGTTAGGTCAGAAACATTGGTAACAAGATTTACTTCTCTCAGCTTAAAAAAGAAATTTGAAAATTGGGTCAGTTCATATTTCCACAATGTAGATAATTTTCTGGGGGGAAATTGAACCTTTCTCTCCTTCCATTTTTGGTTGTTTCTCCCCCTCCCTTGACAAATCCTTTAGCATTAATATTCAGTCTCAAATATATATTGCCTTCCTTCTCACGGAGACAGAACCTGCTTCCAATAAAACTTCCCCTGAGACACTGGATCTGGCTTTGACTTTCCTGATTAAATGGGCTATGGATTTAATTTGACAAGAGAGGGAACTGATTTAGCAGATAAAGTATCTTGTTCAAAAGGTGATGTTTCTATTGCAGCCCGATCTCTATCGGGTCCTCCCCTGTCGTGTGTGGTTGGAGACTCCATGAAACATCACCTTTTGCTAAGTTATATTTATCACAGTCTCTCTCTTTTCCCCATAATTTTGATTGGACCTGTCCAAAGCTGTGAGATTTCATAGGCAATGTGGAGGGTGTTTCTCCAGGCTACGGACAGGCTGACAGACCTCCCACAAAGCAACAAGGGACCCCTCACTTGGCCAAACGTCAGGAGCTCATCTGACGGAGCTGGAGGGATGTGGATCTACCCCTGGCTCGGAGATTTATGTGTGTTTGGCAGAGATTTACAGGTATCTCTTACCACCCATGGATATGACAATTTTTTTCCCCTTTTGCAGTGATGGCATCTACATGAAGTGATAATAAAATATCCCTGGAGAGCTTCAAGCCCAGGCTGGATGGGGTTTTGAGCAATCTGGTGTGGTGAGAGGTGTCCCTGCCCAAGGCAAGGGGGTTGGAACTCAATGGGCTTTGAGATCCCCTCCAACCTGAACCATTCTATGGCTTGGGCTGGGGGGGATGACAGGGAAGACACAGTGGGGTTTTGGACCTGGCTGTGAAGCTCCCATGAGGAGAACCATGCTGTTTGCAGCATAAGATCAAATACCTTCAAAAGGGAAGTCGGGGGACCTTGTCCTTGTCAGTGAGCCGTCTGAAGGATGGGTTTGCAGGGCAGGATCTGAGCACATCTCACTCCCCTCTGCTGCCAGGACCTGCAGGAGCAATTCAACAGCAGTGAAGGGCAGCCGTCCATGGGCTGCTAAAGCCGGGGGTGTTGACTTGGGGAGGGTTTTATATGGAATTCCCAATAAAATCCACTCATCTGCTAATGGCACCATTCGCTTAACTGCGGTGTCAGCAAGCTGTGCCTTATTGCATCCCCTTTAATGCAGGCTGTTCTCCAGCATCTGAAATACTGACAGCCTGAGGGGTGGCAGGTCTGTAGGGCAGATCCCCATCCCACCCGTAGCACCTTGCCAGATCTCAGCTTCATCACCAGCACACACCCACATGCTCCTACGTGTCACCCAAACCAAGGCATCCACAAGCTCTGCCCAGGAGGGCTGGTGGCCCAAGGCAGGAACCTTCCCCGTGTGAAATTCTCCACGACCCAGCCCAGGCGAGTCTCTCCCGTCGGCTCAGGCTGGCACACACATCTTGCAGCTCCTATGTAGGTCACCCTTTCTGAAACAGCCTGGAAGTCAGGCAGTCGCATCCCCCGGCGCCTGCCTGCCGACGGGAGGGCTGGGCGAGGAATACACCGAGTGCTGACGGGAGGGCTGGTAGCCACCAAATTCATCCTGGCTGCTGGCGCCCGTACAAAAGAACAGATATTTTTCTGGATATCAGGACCATTAAACGCGTGTGTGGGATTGTTACAGTTTGAGAAAACCTGTGACAATTTGTTGTCGTTCAGACAATTATCCCATCACCCCATGACCCCTCCCCACCAAGGAAAGGGGAATCGGGGAACGGAAAGAAATTAGAGGATTGAAATGTAAATAGATTTAATAGATTAAGACTAAATAATTAACAATAATACTAAAGAACCAGTATTAATCCCAACACTGATATAAGATTTAGAAGAATTATCCTCAGCCCATTCTCTCAGCAGAAGTTTTGCACTCCCAACAGGGACAGCAAATGTTTGATACTGTGAGTGCAACAGCTTTGGGAAGAAACAGAGGCCTCAGGGGTCCGGCACCAGGACAAGGAGTTGTCCAGACCCACCACCATCAAGGGAGAACCCGCTACACAGCAAACTTTTCTAATTTATATTGAATGTGACCTTCATGGTATGAAATAATCCTGTTGGCCAACTGGGTCAAATGCACAGGCCTTGCTCCTCAACCCTTTGCCTGGTAAGGCTCAAAAACATTGAGACCTTGAATTTCACAAAGCCTGGCTGGCCATAAAGTCAATATTTTAATGAATTCAGACACTAGAGTCTTCTAAAAGTTCAATTTTCCCCAGCATTAGAAGAAAAGTTAGTCCTGGGTCTCTCAACCTGGGACAGGGATCTACCATATCTTATTACCATGAGTGTCTCTGGACTCTTCTTAAACTGCTGTTGTAGCAGCCCTTAGAAGATGTCTTTTATGTGTTCATATACACGTGGCTCATGCACACTGTCACTGTCACTCCTACCTCACACCATTTATTCCCGTGTTACCAGATCACTGCATGGCATCCCCCAGCCTCCTTCTCCAGGTGGGCTTTCTGGGGGAGCGGGGGTGCAGTGGAAGGAGAATGGGCATCTGTGGCCAGTTCATTGCACAAACAACCCATGACCACGTCAAGAGTTACCCAGCTCTTTTCAACATTAAGTTATAATCTCAGGCTTGTTGAGGTAGGAGCCTTCCGTAAAGGGCCATGCCTGCTGAGAATGATCTGCCTGGGAGCTGCCTGAAAAGGAACTGCTGGAAAATGCTCTACATGAATATCTCCTCTTCTGATCACCTTTCCTCAGGCACTTCTCCAGGGGGAGATGTCCCCTTTTCCAGGGCTATTTCCACAGGCCTTTGATCCTCAGGTTTATAGGATTTTTTTTAGCCACTCCGGTAAAGTATTTCTCCTTCCCCTGGTGATGATGAGGGAAACCATCAAATTCCTGGTCATGTCACAGGTAATAGCTACCTCCTTGATTAAGAACCACCTCAGCAAGCAGAATTTCACCGGAGGAGACATTGCTCAAGAAGATGCATTAGTGCACCTGAGCAATTTTTTGCAAGGCTAGCGGAGACTCATCGCCCTTTTGTCTGGCCTGCTGTAATTTAGCTGCTGGTTATACTGTACGGTGTTAGAGACATAAAGTGGCAACTTTAACCCTTCACTCTTAATAGCTACTTTAAAGAAAACATTTTGAAAAGCTGTTGTTTGTATTAGAAGTGAAGAAAAAAGCTCTTTGCCATAGGGGAAGGCAAACTGAAGATAAACACAGGTGGTTTCCTCGTCACCAGCTGCATGGATAGTGCGGTATATACAATCATTTATGTTCTCCCTGATCCTGTGCTGTTTCAGTCTTGGGTCACGTGTTCAGCTATGGCCTATTCTGATGTTAAAAAGGTCTAGAAGTTTTTTTCCAGTGGGTGTCTTTGGGATAAACCCCTGCATCAAATGGACCATTGCATTGGTATTAGGAAATACCGGCTCAGCTTAAGGACTCTATCTGGTACGGCATGGAGGATGGACAGAGGACAACGGGTAGTTATTGTAGTTTAATTAATATCTTGTTCTTAGAAGAGATGCTAGTTGGACCAGTTTGTACAGGTATTAAGGTTTTTACAGGAATTAAGACTTTGCCCTGATAAACCAGAGGTTGGCTCCATCTCACCGTAACTAGATGTCTCCATCTAATCCAGACCCCTAAATGCCTTATGTGGTCCATAGAGACAAATGGTAGACTCCATAATAGTTCATTAAAGAAGACATCTGGAATATCACAGCTACGGTAAGTCATGAAGTATCCTGAGAGTATGAAGTGAACCCAAAATAGCTCTCAGTGAGGTGGATCAATGCCTTAGAGATTTGAGCTTGCTCCTGGTTGTCTGTGTGGCTTTGGTTTAGTTACTCCCTGGTTACAGACTTATTTTTACTTTCCTGATGGCTGCTCTTGTCCCTCTAGGATGATAAGCTCTTCTCAGCAGGCCCTGCCTTGAGTGTAAGCAGCCACCAGCTCAGTAGGGTCAGGATTCAGTTGGGATGAATCGCACAGATACCTTCATAACAGCAACGTGTTACTGGAATGCTGCGGGGTGAGGGAACAGCAGAACTGGTGAAAAGAGGAAAAAGAGCATCTCATGCCCTGAGTCAGTAGAAACAGCTAGTGTCTCTGAAAGGGCCTGACAGTCCAGGGCTCCAGTGATGGAAGAGGTGAACCTGAAGGGAAGCCTGCATTGTATGAGGGTTACTGTACAGAAGGCGATAACGATGGCAACCATAGAAACCACAGACCAGAAAAGACCAGGACAAGAGGTGATTCAGAAGAAGAGAACATACAGGATCCTTGCATTTGTACCCAGGTACATGCCTGCTTGAGTAGCTGTTTACCACCCATGTTACATGGTAACATGTCTCTTTAATGCCCATTATCACCAATTTTTCTTAATTGCATCATTCTGGGAGCATTTTGCAACAGCGCCATTAATGGTATAAGCTTCATGACTCATTAGCATTGCCACAAAGAAGTGGTTTGTATGAAGGTACTACAGCCACCTCCCTCCTGAAATCACAGCTCCAACGTGCATCAAACATGATTGGGAAACTCCCAGCATTGGATGGGGCTTTGCAACAGCTCTGATTTACGGAGAGCTGCTGAGCCTAGACTACGGCAAGCAACAGCACAAGTTCTGGAAGAAAACACGTTGGAAGTGGGTGTGTGTACACAAGTGTGCACGTTCCCACATGTCTGTGCAGTGAGCCGGGGGTTCCTTCCTGCCCCCAACCCTCCCATTTCCACCCCATCTCACCTCAAAGTCCACCCTCAGCATTGATTTGGCTCTTCTTCCATCTTGCTTGTCTTTGAAAGACGTGACATGTGTTGCTGCAGAGCTTGAATTGAGGGAAGGCACACAACCCCATGGCAGCCAGGGATCCCTCCCCCCGAGCCTGCATTAACATCCTGGTGTAAGCAAAACAGAGGAGCCAGTGTGATGGATAGGAGCAATTACTGGGGGCCTTTTCTTCTCTGTCATCTCTTACTATCTCTTTACAAATGCAGTACTTCCTACTTGTTTCAAATGCTGTTGAGGCATTGAGAATCCTCTGTAAATAATGACCAGTCCCTGTAAACAGAGGACTAAATGAGAGTTGTACCTCAGCCATGGCTCCCTGTAATGGAACGAGAGCAGAGCAGACAGCCAGACCTGCGAGGGATGCCCAGCATGCTTCACCAGGAACATGGTTTAGATCAAGGGAAGGCTTCCTTTGCTTTTTGCCTCTCCCTGGATTCATTACCCTTGGGCTGTTTGTCCATCTTGTCTGACTTCCCAGAGACCATACCTCCATCTCATCTGGCTTTCTAGCCTGGTGAATTTGTTCTGCCCTCCTGTTCCTTGCACAGAACAAAGTAATTATCGTTTTGGCCAAAGCATCTTTCCCTGCTTGGTCACAGGGTCCATCAGGCCTCCATCAACCCTTTACGGCTGAGTCCTGGAGAGGCAGCAGTCAGAGCCAGACCTCCCTTCCTTCTGTGCTCAGCCCCTATAGAGCTGACCCAGCTGGGGGCTCTGGTGGGGGTCCTGCCTTCTCTCCCCAGCACCACCCCTGCAGATGGGATGCTGCTTCCCAAGCTGCTCACTCCACTTTCAGACTGTACTGGGTCTGGCTTGGCTGGAATTAATTTTCAAGTTAGGTGCCCAGCTGTGCTATCAGATGAAGGGTAAAATAGGGGCTCCGGTTTCCACGTGAGTGTGTTGGAACCCCTCCTTTTTCATAAGGGACTCCTTTCCCGAAAATCTCCAGCACTACTATCTGAGCAGATTCTCAGCACGTGCCAATCAGTGTAAGTCAATGGATCATCACTACTTTATCTAACTGCAGTTCTGGCTTCATTTGTCCATAGATTCTGCACTGTGTTTTACCCAGTGGGACAGTGACACTCAGCTCCGCAATCAGGTGAGAAGCATCAGGTTCGATAACAGCCTGTAGGACGCCTGGCACAGCGCTAAGTGAAAGGGCTGGTGGTGTGGAGTCCACTCATCTGGTCCCATCTCACATTAAAGCACAAGGCTGGGCAAGAATGGCTCTTACTGCAAGATCCCAAAGCTGTTCCTCAGCAAGTTCTGAAAGACCAAAGGTGCTTTTGAACTTCTGCAGGTTCTTGCCTGCCTTTTTTCTTCTCTTTCTGATCTGGTGTGTGTTTCTCCCTCCAAGAAAGATTGATCAAGACAGTTCCCAGTGTATCATGCTGCAAAAAGGGAGGGCACACATGAGAGGTGCTGCTGGTCTCTCTTTCACTTCACATTTACGGCTTTTAGTATTTTGCTACGGGCTTAACTGTGCTCTGGGTGTCAGGCTCTACAGCCTGGAGATGTACAAAACGGACATGATCTGAATGCTCTGGATTTACCAGCTTTTCAGTAGTCACTGGGAATGGGAGACGACCCCTAGTTCCTGTGTAGGGGTATTTTACCAGGTATCCAGGACTGAGAGATTTTATAGCTTTATAAATTCACTGTGACCACAACTTATGCTGTCATGGGGTTTCCCATGCCAAGCCAGCCTCCCTGGTGGTTTGCAGGTTGAAGGGCTGGCTATCCCAGTGGGGAACCCCAATAAAAAGAGAGGTACCAGCTCAAATCTGAGCTCTTCCACTATAGGCAGGAGGGACACAACTCTCCTAAGTCCTTTGGCTCTGAAAAGACCTGAGCTGGGATTCGCCTCCTTGAGCTTGAATAAACTGAATTGCGTGGTTTGTGCAGGGCCAGACTTTTTCACGCATGAAGAAGACAAGCAAGGTCTTCCCTCAGAGTAACCCGCTCTAGTTCTCTGAAGACCGTATCACTTACCAGGCAGCAGGGGCTCTTCCAGTTCTCTGATCCTCTATGGCCCTCTTTGATCTGAGTCTCTCTTAAAAGCATGCAGAAGGCCCTATCGAGGGAGAAATCCTCTGGGGTGTGTGCTTGAAAAGCAGGAAGGCAGTGCAAAGTCGGGCTGTCAGGAGCAGTTTTGTCACTCTGTCACTCATATGAAGCACAAACACTGCCTGCTGGTTTTTCCTGTCGCGTTTGGTGCGAATTGACTCTGGTGGGAGACGCCGGGCTGTTAACTACGGTGACTACAGCCCCCAATTTGTCCAGAGGGCAAGCTCAGCACAGATGCAATCAGCTCTCAGATGTACCTCTATGGGGATGCTTGAGTCAGAGGCAACGCCATTCACGTGGTGGAATTACTACTCACATATAATGGGCACTGTGCTCCCTACGGTATTGTTACCTGGGTGCTTTGCTGGCTGCCTTTTGTATTCACTGGTTGACTTTCATCTTTTATTTAGACCGTGTGGACTTGCTGTTCTATTTTTATACGGCACCCATCACCAGGGGCCAGGGCAAAGTGATCCTTCAAGCTTTCCTCAATGGGATTCAGCCTTTTCCATCCTCATCCCGTTCTTTCTGCAGTCTCTGTTCATCCCCAAGACACATAATTTTATAGATTTTCTCTAAACAAGGATCAGAAGTGTGATTTCAGAAGTTTGCTCTAACATTTTCTCCATTATTTTCAGGATGTTTGAAAATATAATTGAGTTGTCCTGGCCAGGGTTTTAGGAGCTGCCAGTTTATATCCAGAGGGATAACAGCATCTAACACTCTTTCTTCAAAAGCAAGTTCAGAAAAGAGATCTGGCTGACTTCTATGATCCAACATCATGCCAGAAATCCCTGTCTAGACTGTGGCCAGCAGAGCTCTGTCCCTGCAGTGGAGCAGTCCCTCCAGGAGCAGCTGACAATGGACATATGGTAATTGAAAGGCTGAGGGAGTTGGGGAGCTTCAGTCTGGAGAAGAGAAGGCTGCGGGGAGACGTTCCAGCCCCTTCCAGTCCCTAAAGGGGCTCCAGGAAAGCTGGGGAGGGACTCTTGATCAAGAAGGGAACCAAAGGATGAGGGGGAAGGGTTTGACACTGAAAGAGGGGAGATGGAGATGAGATGTGGGGAAGAACTCCCCACAGCGTGGACTATTCCTTCTCTCTGCCTGCTCCTACCTGGCCCTGGGAGAGGAGATGTGAAGCCAGCACAGCTTGCAGGTCTGAGGGAAGAAAAGACTGCTAGCATTTATTTGCTAGGAAACAGACAGGCTGGCCTCATATTGCACCCCGGGCACGCTTCTGTCTTAGGAAAACAAAAAAACACATGTAGCCAGAAGCACAAGGTGCAACAGTCAGCTGTGGGGCAACTTTGTCTGTTCCCACAGGGATGCTGAGCCTGTCCACCTCTTCCTTCTCTGCTGAGAGGTGATGAACCAGCTCATTTACTCTGCTTGGTTTTACGACCTCCCTTATTAACCAAGTGCGGTGCCTGGTGGTTGAGCAGAAAGAGGCCCAAGGCAGGTGAAGCCCCTCGAGGGATCCTGCTGTGGGTGGTGAATCATCGTGTGCCTTACTGACAGCCCCAAAACCTGCCGAGGGGTAGACAGGCTTCCTCTGGGGGAGATTCACAATCGCTACCCAGTATCTCCTGTCGCTAAACCTTATTTTGCATTACGCTAAGAAATGTGCTGGGTACAAGCCACTAAAGTGGTGGATGTAGCTTGCTACCAGCTCTTTGATGAGACCAAACTGTTCATTACCCATGAAGCACTGGGATGGGAATGGGCTTAGAGACTTAGAGTGACTCAGAGTGGACATGGAAGGAGACTGCAGGTTTTGTAAGGGCAGCTGAACTCAGGCTCCGTCTTGGAAAAGCCACCTGGGAAGTCTTCCTCCTTTCCCAAGGCACACCGGGTGATGGGCTCATGTTTTATCACACCAGGGGGATGATTATCAGGTTAATTAACTCAGTCATCATCTGTTTTCACACCTCTCTTTTTGCTTGCTATTTCTCATTATTTCCCCCAGGGAAGACCATCCTCCACAGATCTGGTTCTGAGGATGAGGTTCTCCACATTGAACTGTGCCTGGAAGGGGGGTTAGATAGCGGCATCAGGAAGATGGGAATTCACTGCATGGTTCAATGAGCTCCTTGGGATCATTACTTGTTTTCAAGACAGAAATCGATCTGCCTCAAAGGACAAGAGCCAAGAAAGGAACAGCTTGGTCCATCTTACCTGCCCCACGCTGAACCTCAGCTCCGAGGGGTGGTCTATAGGACACCATCAGATGTGTGGATTTAGTCTTTCCTTCCCTCTTTCTTACTGTCTTTCTTCTTTTCCCTTCATGGTAATTCATTCATCTCTAGGCAAGCTTTTCCTGTTTACCTCCTCTCTAAAACACTTACAAATGACATATCAAGAGGAATATTAATTGTGCATGCTGCTTGTTCCATTCATAACGTTCATCTCACAGCAAGCATCACCTAGAGTCCACTTATGACATATTAATAACATAGATGACAGACTTGACATTTAGAGCTCTCTTTCTAAATTACTTCTTCCACTCCCAACCCTACTCATACCGGTTCAGAAGAGAATGTGCTGTCACACATAGCCTTCTGATGGAGAGGGTAATACATTCCATAGATATCATAAAACTATAGTGGATATCGGTATCAATCTCTGAATCTGTTGTGACTGCAAATATGTAGATGAGAAGTCTATATAAAGTGTTGATATATCAACACATCAGTCCTCATTTGCATCTATTGCATTATTTAGGGTGAAAGGGTGTTGTAAAATTACACTGGCAGTGTCTGGATTTACAGAGCAGGTGCTGGTGTGTTGAGTTTTATCTGCCTGTTGTAGATGGAACCTTCCTCCTTGTCTTTGCTTTAGTTCCAGAATATATATGGGCAGAACTGGAGATTTTCCATTATCAAGTGTTCAGAAATGTCACCCGACTCAAAATCTGCTGGGGAATTTAGTCCTTTTCTTCGACAGCTGTGTTGAGCTAGGAATGGCACAGGATGTTCATCCATGGGCATTTGGCATCACAGAGAGGTTGATGGATTGGAGCCTGTTAAGAGAAAAGCAACAGAAAAGGATATAAGAGTTGAAGAGACTGATTTATGGGAAAAGATAAAAGGAAATCAATGTAGAGAGAGAATTCTCTCAGGCTCTGGTACTTAGACAAGCTCCAGGATTTTTCAGCTTTCACATCCTTACTGCCTGATGACCTTTGGAGAGGGAAGCACTTTGATCCCACTTGGCCAAGGTCAGACCTGAGAAAATCAGTCTGTTTTCCGAAGTGACAGAGAAGACAAGAAGAACCTTGGATCTTCTCAGATTGCACCAGCCCACCGTGTCCTTACACCCACCTCTACCTCTAAGTCTTTGGCCATTGTAAGGAGGCCCTGGGGAGGGGCAAATGCTGTTGGAAGCAAATTTACTCCTCCTGAGTGTTTTGGGTGTCATAAAATTCTGAGGGTGCAAGGCCAGGAGCAGGGATTCCCACAGCATGTAGCCATGGGTATAGAGGGCAGCAATGATGTGAGGTGGTTACTGGTTCTGGTCTGAGGCATTATAGTCCATAAAACTGCAGTAACACAGCGATGGATCAGGGCCATGTCCTGAGTGTAGATAAGCCACGAGAAGGAAAAGAGAAAGAGAACATCCTCAGAGGACTGGTGTCTCTGCTCTGGGAACCTCCCACTGGAGGTTCCAACCCCCCAGCCCATGGCAGTGAGCGCTGCAACCGCTCGTGTGGTTATAATGGTACAATCTAAAGGTCTGAAAAGAGGGTTGCAATAAGTTGATGGTTACAATACAACATCTGCATTCACCCAAGGCTGTAAGAGTTACACAAACGGTTCCTGCTGAAGCATGGAGGACTGTGACCTGAAGGTTGTTCATGAAGCCATGTTGGGCAGTGCTTTGTACCCTCCTGCTACTCAAGTATAGGATGAGAGGACTCAACCTGGTCTGGTGGGAGGTGTCCCTGCCCATGGCAGGGGGGTTGGAACTCAATGATCTTTAAGGTCCCTTCCAACTCTAACCATTCTATGATTCTATGACTCTGTGATGGTCTTCTAGAAATTTCAGGGTGGGAAATGGGTCATTGGTCTGAAGAATTTAGAAGCTGAGGAGAGAAGTGAGGGAAGACCTACAGGTCAGAGCTGCACACATGGTCCTCACATCAACATCCCCAGGACACTGCAGGGTTTGCTGGGGGGAGGGAGCTGAACTCCATCCCTAATCCCTGGCAATTCATGGCAGGGGGAGGCTGGGGCTGTGTCTGCTCCTCTGACCTTGCAAGTGCTTGCTCTCACTTTTCTGTTTTTCCTCAAAGCCCTTCGCAGAGCCAGTACTGTATCCATGGCAATTGAGGATTTTCTACTTGTGGCTTTCTTGTGTGTCACAGTCAGCGAGAACCTTCTGAAGATGCAAGGTTTCAAGGGAATCTTGGATTTTCCCGCCTGGAAAGCCACAAGCTCTTGACACAGGAATGCAGGAGAAAATCCCCGTTAAAATCCCCGTTATTAGCAGCTCTTTTACCTGGGAGAGAGTTGGTCTCAAATCTACACATGAAACAACTGCAGCCCCACAAGGTGCTAAAGAGGCACCTTGCAGACACAGAAGAAAATATTGCAGCACCTAAAATACCGCCCAGGAGCTGCAAAAATGGCAACGGTGATTTTCTTCAGTTAATAGTCATGTAACCACTCCTTAGCAGGCTAAATTGGTTGTCTAAAGTGGCATAAACAAGCATTTTACGAAGTGGTTAGCGACGACCAAGGAAGAAGACTATTTGGGGCATTTGTGAAGATTGTTCTTTTTTTGAACAGAGGTCATCCAGGGAGGGGGGTGCAGGGCACTGGGCTCTGGAGAATATATTCTATTTCTCAGCCATCCCTTGTTTTTGCTGCTGTTTCCCAGCTTCTCCCCTCTGGTGAATTCAGCAGTGGGGTTTAGACGGCAGAAGCCACAGGTTCTGTTTTGCTCAGGGCTGCGTGTGGTGCCTTGGGAAATCCAATTTTAGCTCCTTCGCAGCTGTAGTCCCTTCGTCCCTCTCCTCCTCCTCCCTCCTTTTACACCTGCCTTTGAAATCGAGATAGGGAAAAACAAACAAACAAACCAAACCTACAATTTTATTTTATTAGTGTTTGCAAAGGTCTTTGAGATCTTTAAACGGAGGTGACAATGCCGGGTGCTGGTGTGGCAGTAGCTGGCTGTGGTGTTGCTCAGTGTTAGACTGGAATCACCATCCTCAGATATTGAAAATAGTTTCTGCCCTAATTAGTGTGCTAAGTACTTGTCTTCCTTGCTTGTTTGAAGTGTCAAATTTTCATTACAGAACAAACAGGCGACTCCTTAGAAAATTTTCTCTCAATTAGGAGCCAGTAGAAACCAGTTTAATTGTTCAAAGAAGTGGGAAATGGTCAAAATAATAGTACAATCTATACCGGTTCCTGCATTCCCAGTATGACACGCTCTGTCACACCACGGCATGGCAGGAGTAGCAGCTACTGCATCGTGTTCTTTTTGTCACCACTAACATGGAGTGGCATGTCATATTATGTACTGTCACTTAAGTCATGTCATTAAACACTAGAAACATAAGAAAAACCACACACAATTAAAACAATCCTGGGGCTAAAATATCCATTAAAAAAAAAAAAAAATAAATACAACACTTCCTTACATAAAATTAATTCAGTTTTGTTTACACAAGAACTGCTATTGAAGCTGCCAGAATTTCCTGAAGATCTTTGTCTCTGCTTCAATTATTTCCTGCTCTTAGAGATTTTGACAACGCTGTTCAGACTGTGGCAGCGGAGATGCCACAGAGCCCATCAGCTCCTGTGCTGCCAGGTACCTGTCTTGCTGTAAAACCCTCTGGGAGGCCAGTAAAATGTAGATTTTTGCTCTGATGTCGCTGTAGGAGATGAATACTTTTCTCTCTGGCTGTACACCTCCTCCTGATGTAGAACCTGGGTAGGGTGATATATCCAGCTAAATCCTACAAGGTCTTGTCTCTTCTCCCGTTCCCTGCCCGACAACTGGCTCTATTCCCCGTCTCAGGAGATCTTCTCTCCTTTGAGGGCTGGAGGATGTACAGCATTGCAGTATGAAGACTGGTGTGACCTGGGGCTTGCCTACCAGAGAAATTATTTCCTTTCCGTCGAGGCTAATTCATGGCTTTATGTGACTGATGGAACACGTGGGGGTGGTCGCTGCCCCATTTGCAAACTGTCTGAATGGGGGACTCATGTTGGATCAAGGATAAGGGGTTTTGGGATGACTTTGAAATGGGACACTCAAAAGCACAGAAGGGGACAGCTGTTCCTAAAAGTCTATACTTCGGCTTAGGCAGTCTAATTCTGGCATGTTGGAGCATCCCTGGAGTTGTTCAAGGCCAGGTTTGACAGGGCTTTGAGCAACCTGGTCTAGTAGAAAGTGTCCCTGCCCATGGCAGAGAGTTGGAACTAGATGATCTAAAGATCTTAAAAGGTCCCTTCCAACCATTCTATATTTCTAGGATTCTAATTTCTTTAAAGTCTGCCCTGTCAATGAAAAGAGAAGAACTCCTTCAGCAGGTGATTCAGAGCAAGAAGCCAAGGTATCTGCTCAAATTTCCCTTTGGAAAAGCTGCTTCTTGGCCCATCAGCTGCAGAGGGGTCACAGGGGGACCTTCTGCCCCAAGCTCTGCCCACATTCCACCCCAAACTGCCCAGGGCAGATGCAATGGCTCTGCTTGAGCAGAGCAGCAGAGCATGGGGTCGTTCCGTGTGGGCAGGAGAACCAAGGGATGGGGCTGGCCCGTGACCAAACAGCTACAAAATGGCCATCAATAAACCCAGCCTGGAAATTAGAAGGTCTTGAAGCTTGGAGGAGTGAGATCCTGGAACGGGTTCCAGCAGGAGCGGTGGCGGCAAGAAGCCCACGTAGTTTAAAATGGAGCTTTATGAATAGGTTTTATTATGTGGCTGCCAGCAATAGCACGGGCTGAATTGATGGCTGGGAAAGCTCCTTTTAAGGCATTTTCGTCTTTGCTCCATGCCTTGCATTCTCCTGGGATTTTTTAAGGTGACCTTCAAAGGATGTCTTTTAGAAAGCCAGTCCTGTCGTGCTGTGATTCCTTTGCGATGTATAAAGAAACCCTGAAAGATTTTTAAATATTTGTGTTAGTTTACGCTTGACGGTTGCTCCTGAACGAGCAGGAAAGTTGAGTCTAGTTTTGCAGGAAGCCCTGCTGGTCTTCTAATGTGTCTGTTGGGAGAGAGGCTTTAATGTCTGGACTCCTCTAGTGAGTCCATTCTTCAAAGAATTTTAGGTAGGCAGAACCTGGGAGAAGAATAAAAAATACCTCATGAAACCATCTAGCCTTTTTACTTATATTATAAGGACAAACATTTTTTTTCCCCCCACTTTTGTAACTGTCTCATTTAGGCGACTCGCAGAAGTGTCTTAATCTTTTTATTGATTTCCCTTTCATTTATCTTTATCCTCTAAACTTTTATTAAAAGCCAAGTTCTTCCTGACCTTACCTGGTCACCAGTTTATGAAACGAAAATGGGTGACTGACTGATTATATGCATAATAGAGAATGTTGTTATTCAAGAGTGTGTTTGTGTCAGGATGTGAGTTTTACCAGTCCGTTCAGACTGCTCTGTCTCACAGAATCACAGAACCACAGAATCACAGAATCACCTAGGCTGGAAGGGACCTTTTAAGATCATCTAGTCCAACCAACAGGGGGGGGAAAAAAAAAAAAAAAAAAAAAAAAAAACACACGCAAAAAAAAACCGCAATAAAACCCACAAAAAACCCCCGAAAAACAAAAAACCCAACAACCACAAGCAACACACCACACCACCCAACACTAATCCATATCTTTGAGCACCAAATATAGGAAAACTGAGCACGAATATAGGAAAATGCGTGCACCCATCATGTGATTAATCATCCCTATTCTCGTGTTACGGTGGCTCCTAATACAAACTTCAAGTGCTCCTCGTATCTTTGTAGGAAGGCAGGTCTTTTTCTGTGTTACGTCAGGCTGTGAACCAAACTCCCGCGGTGCCTCAGCGCCGATGTCAGAGCTGGAACTAAACTCTCCGTAACCTCCGTGTTGTAAAAGATGCCAAACGCAATACGGTTAGGAATTTGTAAAGGTGATTTCCCAGGCGCAGGTGATGCACGTATTCCGTGCCAGCACTAATTTGGCACCAAAACTACAAGTGCCCTTGTGGATTAAATGGAAGCGTGTACTGCAAGACAGAACAAAATGGATTAGGCCATTGATTCCTGGCGAGCACATCCCCTGTGGCGAGGCAGGTTAGAGCAAGCTGCCTTTGAGCCCCGCTCGGCCTCGCACGCGTTCTGCTGGAAATGAAATCAGAAGCAATAATGGCTTCGCAGGCATTTCAAGAAGCCGATGGTATATTCTGGCAATATTTGCAGTGGGAGGAAGGGATCCAAACTCAAGAACTTCCGAGGGTGGCTTGGCCCAGTGATGCTGCCGAGTCAGAGTACATGGGGCTGGCAAGACGTACTCTATCTAAATATATGTTTGTGTTTATATAAACAAGGCAGCAACTTAAAGAGCTTTATTTTCCAAAATCAATAAACTTGTTAACTTGTTCTTCTTTATCAGAAAAGATTAGTAAGTAATCCTTTCTCCTTCACCTTGGGGGCAGTCCAGGCGTATTTATTACAGAATAGGAATCTTTCTGCATCAGCCCAGCGGATCATTACAACAAGCTGCTGGTGCCCAGCCACCAACATAGCTGTGCCAGTGCTGGCCCCATGGAGGGCACAATCAGCTATGACTTTCCAAGGGGAACAAGGACCCAGAGACTCAACACGAGCCGGCAGTGTGCGCTGGCAGCCCAGAAAGCCAACCCCAGCCTGGGCTGCATCAAAAGAAGCGTGACCAGCAGGGACAGGGGGGGGATTCTGCCCCTCTGCTCTGCGCTCCTGGGACCCCACCTGGAGTCCTGTGTCCAGCTCTGG
>VZRU01017854.1:83436-111370 GCA_013398155.1 Pedionomus torquatus | reverse complement strand
GAGCTCAAGACGTGGGATGGCTTTGAATGCAAAGCGGGCCTGGGTGGCAGATACCCAAGGCTTTGCCTTGCGGCTGCTTCTGTGCCAGGGAACAGCAGATGGGAGAGGAGCTGAGAGCAGCTTTGGAAAGGCAGAGCTGTTTTGGTCTAGTTGTGATGGGTTGAGCTGCTCTGGGCTGGGCTGGAGCTGGTCCTAGGACCTCATAATTGATGGGAACCCAGAGACTGGGGATGAAGAGGGGTGGGGTGGCCCTTTGCTCTCCTGCAAGCTGGAGGAGCACAGCACCAGTTGCTTTGCTGGCAGACAGGCTCCTGTTTCTGGTTTACAAATCTTTCTTGGTCCTGGGAGGAGGTTCTTTCATCTTTGGGAGGTCACTCATTTGCAAAATATAACGTGCAATGGAAACATTTCTCAGGTCCACACCAGGATGGTGGACGTATCAGGACAGGCTCTTCCCACAGCCCCTTCTGATGGCAGTTTGCTCTGGGACACCTACAAAGAGGAGCAGAAGTGGAGGTCAGAGTATCTTCACTGTCTGGACCCTTGAAGTTTGGCCTAAAATTGTGGGATGTGGCAGGTCTTTGATCACTGGCAGTAGGTCACCTCACTTTTATTCTGGGGAGGAGGTCATTCCCATGAGATGGGGAAGCATCCAGGAACCTTATCTCCATCCCTCCTTTTTTTTGGAGGAAGGGGGCATTCCCCCCCCGTCTGAGCCCATGTGTTGTGATCCAGCAGGTTCACAGCAGTGTATTAAACTGCTGTGTCTTCACCATGTGCTTTAAGATGACAATTCATAGCTTTGATCGGGGACAAAGAAAATGCAGCTATTGGCCAGAGAAAGGTCAACAGCTGATCTTAAGAAATTGCTATAAATACAGTTATTCCTTTAAAAATAATAATTTAAAAAAAAGTCCCAGGACTTCACTGTCAGTGCCTGTGTGGCTTTTGCTCATCCCAGGACTCCTCTCAGCCCTTTTCACAAGTGATGTGAAATTCTGCTTCCCTTTTTTGGACATGATCTCTCTCCATGCTTCAGGATGTCCTGCCTTAGCTCTTGCTAGCAACTGGGAATTGCTAAGACCCTTTAAATATAAAAAAGAAATAATTGGGCTTGGGCAGAGGGACAGGTCTGAGCACTGAATGAGCGCACCCATCTCAGCTGCAGAACTTCCCATTGTGGGACTGAGTGAGGTCCCACAATGTAGTTGTCTCTTGCACTGGGGGCTGTGGGGGAGATGGGGACAGGGGACATAGACTGGGGTCTGTTCAGGGTTGTCCCTCCTTGTTTTTGAGAGTGGCTGTGGTGGCATTTGTGCTTTCTTTCATGCCTCAGTAAATGTCACCACAAAATGATCACATCTAACCATGCGTGATGTATCAGCAACAAAAAAAGGTCAACTCCCAACCGTAAATATTTCAAGCCTTGTAAAATATTCATCAGTAGCCATGAATACTAAAGAGGTGGGATGGGCCAGAGATCTTCCAGCCCACTCCTTGTCCCCACCAGCCAGCAGCTGCTGCTGGGTCAGAGCTGCCTCCTCCTGCTGCCTTTCAACACTGATTCCCAGCAGTACGTCCTCTGCTCTGCTGGATGCAGGCGTTTGAGGAGTGCTACAGCTTTCTCCAGATATTTTTGGCTGAGCGAAGCTGTCTTTCCAAGGGGGTTGTGTCTATTCTTCCCACTTGCATATCTAGCTGTCCGCTGCCAGACTTGAGGACCTCCTGAGCCCAGACTGACACCATGGCTCGTACGAAGGAGAGCTGGGCTCCCTGCGGGTATTTGGTTCTCTGCACACAAGCACATCTCTCTGGCTTGAAAATCCTAGGCAGGTTTTCAGTACAATGACATGATTTTCTTAAGGCAACAGAAGCAGTGGGAAGAAGCCAGGCCAGGCCATTTTTACAGCTATTCTTCCACCTAAACCAGCAACAACCAGCGTCCAGGGTAGGTAGACACCAGCAGCTCTGAGCTTAGTTGGGTTATATTCACACAATATGGGTGAAGAACAGGCTGGCAAAGGAAAAGGGGAAGTGCCAGGAGGGGGAAAGGAGATAAAGACCTTCCATAACCTCTCCTTACAAATCATGGCTTTAATTCTTTGGCCATATACCTTCAGCAGCACCTCCCCTGGGAAATGGTGCACTGAAATGTGTACTGCCCTGTTGAGGGGTGTCCTGTGCTCCTGAGAGCTCTCACTATCACCTTACTTAGCATGAATTAAATCAGACCTAAAACTCCATCTGGGAAAGGGGCAAAGTCTGCATTTTCAAAGTACTGAAAGATGGAGCAATGTAATTCCCTTTCTCTTCCCATGAAAGCTGGAAGGAGAGGAGTCATCCCACACATCTCTGAAGTAAGGTGTGTTCTGGCCAGCAAAGTGCTCCAAGAGTCATGGAGATGAACGGGCTGCTCTGAGAATGTCCCGTGCCATGTCAGGCTCCTCTCCACAGTGAATTGCCAAGTGATGGATAGGATTTGTGTCTCTGGGTGTGCAAGAGGATCCCACAACCTTCATCTGCTTCAGCCCTGCAGAGGTGCTCTGGACACACATCTTAACTGACAGAGATAGCTGGGGTTTTTTCATCAACCAGATCCCACCTGTAACGTTTGCTTCATTTGATTCCGAGACCTTAAATTAGACACCTAACTTTGAGTGGATAAAGGGAAATGAGACAGATTTCACCCCAAATAAAAGACTGCTCCTCTCCTCCTCACCTCACCTACTGAGCAATTATAGCTGTGTTCACCCACAAATCAAACCTCCTCCTCAATTTCTTGCCCATTGTCCTAATCTCTTCAGCTGCACGTGTCTTTTCTTCGTCCTCCCGTGGTGTCTGCAACGTGTCCTAATTCATCACAGTCACTGGTGTTTGCTATTATTAGTGTAAACACCGAGACCCCTCAGCCCAAGATTGGGCCCAGGTGTGCTGGGTGTTTGACATCCATAATGAAAGAGATGGTTTCTCCCCCACCAGGAGCTCAATGACTGAAGAGTGTGATGAGAAGCCACAGATGGAGACAGCCATATGGGCTGTACGGGATAGCAGGACAATTTTTTGCTTTTATATGATAGGCAATAGTTTTATTTAGTAACCTATTTCTGGCCCCATGGCAAAATCCTAATCAAATATCAATAGATACCATCACATTTGCTTTTACTGGGCCAGTGCTTCAGTAAATAATCCCCGTTTTTCTAAGAGCCGTTGCAAGGTCTTAGATCTCAGGCTGAGCATTTCTGTCCTAATGCCTGCTTTTCCTGAGGAATGAGAATGGGCTAATAATCAATAACCAATTGAGCAGTAATAGCCCTCATTTCAAAGCAAACCCCTCTCAAGCTCTGATCCACCAAGGCAATTCAGCTGGAAGGATACAGTGGTGCCTCTTAATTATAAATGTAATAAGGACTTGTGGAAATTGCCTCTTTTTCTCTGGGTGGAGTCGCTGTACAGTCCATACGGAGTATTTTGGGGGTGGAGGGAGAGCTGGCATTAGGCACCTTAACTCTGGGAAGCTGAGAGCAGAGCTTTTACTTTCTCCTTTGGTCTCGCTGTTCTTATTTTCTCCTGGCAGAAGCTTGCTGCGTGTCCTCAGGTGCTTGGTGCTACCCTTCTGCACCACTTTTTCCCCCCAAGAAGACGTAGTGACTCCAGTTTCTTACTGTGGGTTGCTCTGAGGGTGAACATGGTGCTTTTAGCAAACACCTCCCCATCCTTTGGAGAAGGGGCTGTGGAGTGAAGCAGTTTTACTGAAGACGGGCAGTGCATACAAATGGTGCTGTCTGCCGGCTGGTGCACCCAGGGAACATTGTATTTCTTGGCTGGATGCTTGTCACACACAACCTGAACGGATTACTTGAGCTTTCCGAAGACTTTCTTAAGAAATTACATATTTTGTAAATACTCACTCTTAACTCAAATCCTTCTGCCCCGCTCCTTGCATCACCAGACTGGCCTTAGGAGCATTTTGGAGAGGGAGATTGGATGCTTTGCTCTACCCAAATATCAGCTCCTCATATCAGGGCAGGCGAGAGGAGGTTCAGACTCTGTGATGGAGGAAAAGTTCAGAACATTCTCTGAGACTGAAAGGTGTCAGCTGAGCAGAAGAGCTGAAAACGTCTGTCAGAAATATCAGTGGGTCAGGAATTCCGGTAAAAAGCAGGCACATTTCACATGGTTTCAGACCCAGCTGCATTGGCTGAGAAATTGTCCTCAGAAACATCGAAGTCAGATCTTGAGGCTGTAGCGGACACCCTCGCAAAGACCAGCTGGGGAGATCAGAGCATCAGTGGAACACGCTGGGCACTCGGAGAGCAGAGCTCTGAGGTCTTCCCAGGGAAATGTCACCACTCCCACTGGCAGGCTCAAGCATCCTGGTGTCTCTGTTTGCTCTCCAAGAGCTCCAGACCAATTAGGCTCAGTTTGTAATGTCGTTTTTTCCCCGTCCCCAGCTGTCAGCATCACTGAGCCTCCTGACATGGGTGAGCTGACAGCCGCTCCGGGAGCAGCCCGCTCCTCACATCACTGCATCCCCCGCAGACAAGCACACACCATCCCCGAGACCTGCAAAATGCCACCACCTTCAAGAAATACGTCCAGCTGAAAGACGGGGAGGAGCCAGCACCGACCCACCACCGAGCTGGGAGGTTGACATCCAACTGGGTAGGAGGACAGGAAGGCACCTAAGCTCCCCTCTCTCCCCCTTTTTCTGGACACGATCATTAATTTTTCTGCTGACAGCGTGCAGAAGGGCAGCAGGTCAACCCCACCAGTTCTCTGTGCCGGCATGAAAAGCAATACAGCCTCTGTTCATGGCTAGGATGTGTCGGAGGGAATGGAGATGTTGAGCGAGATGCTATTCTTACAGTCAATTCTCTGAGCAGTTTAATGGTCATGAGTGGTCAAGACCTCCGTTTTATTTCTCCATTAAGAAGGATGCCCTGAGCGATAGGAGCTTCCCCTAATCCCACAGTCTGGGGCAGCGATTTCAGGTGAAGAGCACCACCTGCTGACATCCCCTCCCTGCAGCTCCCTGGATTTTCAGTGAAGGCCAAGACCTGGCCATGCATGGATTCAGATTCAGGATTTGCAAAACATGGGGCTGCCCATGCAAGACTCGAAAAGCTCCAATCCCGATGAGTGGCTTTGTTTCTTTACTGTTTTTATTGGAAATCCATGGAGCCTGGCAGTCCCAGAGGAGGAAGGCTGTTCTGTTGTGCATGTCCTGCCAGGCACGAGGTCCTTCCTTGGCATCACCTCACAGCTGTGATCTTCAGGAACTCCTTTGCATGCCTGTCTGAGCAAGCTATTGTGGTCCAGGGCTCACTGTAAGACCATCAAAGAGTCCATCAGTGATGGTGACTTTTGTGATGAAAATATCTGACCTTATTCCTCAGCCCTTTTCATGGAAAACTCTTAAAAAAAACAACGTAAGAAAGTGGTGATCCTTGGCTGCCACCAGCCTGGGCTGGATGTAAAGCCAGCCCTGTATCCTGCAAGTCACCATCTGAGTGTCCTTTGTCACGTTGTTAAATGACAGGCTCTGTTGGTCTGAGACTTTTTCAGAAAGGACTTTCTCTCCGTGCTGCATGCCATGCTGCAAATCGAGGACTGAGGCACTTTAAATATGTATAAGCTGATGGAAAGCAGTCATGAAAGGAAGAGCGTGGCTGTGTGAGATTTTTCTATTACTGAATTAATTGGTGTAGGAGATGAGGCAGACGCACAATGAATTGTCTGCCTTTCAGAGCACTTTAATAGAAAATACACAGAGATTATCTCTTTGACGCTTCCTCCTCTCCCTTGCCTGGCCTGTTTTCTGGCTGTGCTGGCCCCACGTCTGTTTTTCCTCTTTCTAGCCACATGCTTTGGTGTTTCTTTCACCCTTGCTCATTCTGTATCATAAACTTTCTTCTCTATTTTCCCTTCCATTCTTTTAATCAGCCTGAGGTAATGCCAGCAGCTCCCAGTCACTTTGAAAAACCAGCTAAGAGTGCCTGGGGCAAGCCCCGGTGACCAGCCAGGTCCCTCAGTGTCCTAGTGCTTTGACATGAGATCCTGTAGGTTCAGGAGAACCGGTTCCTCTCCCAGGTGAATCATAAAATCATAGAATGGTTAGAGTTGGAAAGGACCTTGAAGATCATCGTGTTCCAACCCCCCTGCTCTGGGCAGGGACACCTCCCACTAGACCAGGTTGCTCAAAGCCCCATCCAGCCTGGCCTTAAATACTTCCAGGGATGGGGCAGCCACAACCTCCCTGGGCAGCCTGTTCCAGTGCCTCACCAAAGAGGCTGGATGGATCAGACCAAGGGTTCTACAATGGACAATCCACTCCTGCTCTTATCCCTAGATGAGCGATACCCTCCCCACATGAAGAGTGGTCCCAATGTGGCATCTGAGATTTACAGACGCTGTGCTTGAAGCCACCACCCAGTTCAAAGCTTCCAGGAGCTGGTGACACCTGAAAGCGATGGAAAAACCTGGCTGAGGCTCGAGAAAATCATGGGTCCTCCCTGCACGTCGGGTACAGCGTTGCACTGGGCAGGTGAGATGGGCATCAGCCAAGCTGGAATCAGCTCCCCGTGGGTTGAAATGGTACCTGATAAATGCAGGCACACGCAGCAGGGGCTGGTCTAGCTACCACCGTGCACTGGGACATACTGGGATGTACTGGGATCTAGTGGGATGCAAGGCAGTGGGAAAGCTGAGGGCTGTTCTGCTGTTACGGGGGCTGGGGGCTGTGTTCCCCTGACAGCAAAAAACACAGATTGAGACACCAAAATGCTCCCAGCACACCTTCCTCCTCCCACAGCTAAAATGCATGAAAAAAAGACCCTGCTATTTTCTTTTTTTACATTCAGTATGACCTTTTCGGTTAGGGCATTTCTTCATTTCATTTTTAAGGAGTTTAAAGTAACACTTAAAATCTGAACAAAATCCATTTCTTTTTAATTTGCCTGGTGGATCTTTGGGTTTTTTTTTTTTTTTTTCTCTGATTGACCTAAATTCAGTCCCCCTCATCACCCCTTGCNCACTTACGCTTGTGTAAAAAGGAAAAAAAAAAAAAGAAAGAAAAAGTTAAAAAAAAAAGAAATGAGGAAAGATATTCACAAAGCCCCATTTGTTACATTTTCTCTGAGTAGATTGATCCCAGCTCTCCCGCTCAGCTTTTCTTTGTGTCCAGACAATGAAGGTGCACTTTTCCCTGCTGGCATAAATGGCTACAATTAAGCTGTGGACAAGATATTTGGTTAACGATCCCCCAGAGACACAATTTGGGGATTAAAGGAGATAGTGTTTCCCCTGAGTGTGGGCCATCATCCTCTTCTGTGTCTGGTTATTTTATCTCCCTGTCACCAAAGCACTGCCTTGGGTGGACTTTTTCCCCCCTCTCCCCTGGGGACACTCCTTTTGTGTTTCAGCAGAAGATCTTGCAGGGCTTTGGGGGTCATGGTTAGGTGGGGACAACCCAAACCTTTGGCCAGATAAGCACCATAACCTTCAGCATCGTGGATGGGAGTCTGGCAGAGGAGGTTGAGGGGGAGTGGGAATAGTTTAAAAGCTCAAGTTAAAATTTGCACAGAGTTCCCTAAACCAGGGGGAGTTCCCTATCAGGGTGTCCGTGGAGCCAGCTCTGACCCCCGTTAAAGCCTCCATGTGTGACCACACACCTGCCTCGCCCCCAGTCTGCTCCAGCATGGATGCTGCAGGAGAAGAAACATTTTCTCTGGTAACCCCGTGGCCCTCACCTCCCATAGCTCTGTGTTATGCAGAAATCATTTATCCTGATTTAACCCACACAACCTCTTTCGGCCATCGGGAAGAAGTGAGCTAGGGGAGGTCTCCAGCCTGTGGATCCCATCAGGGAAGGTTCCATTGTACGTTTATGAATTAAATCCATGCTTTGAAATTAAAGGTTTGCTCACGGCCCGGGTGGAAACAGCCCCGCTGGGATATGAGTTGTCATCCCCTGTCAAAGGGCTCAATGTTTTTCAAGGATTTGAGGGGAAAGGGATCACAGCAACCAAATGGGAACATCCTGATTCCCCACAATGGGGGTTTAATGCTTCGATTTCCTCATTTGTAACCTTGCTCCTCGGTGGATACTCCAGAGCTCGACCTTTGGCTCGGCTGAAGCTGAATTTGCGTTGTTTTTCACCCACGCTCAGGTCTGACCTTGGCAGAGAGCTGGCAAACCCCGACTGCTTTATGAGCCCGAATTTAACAAAAACTGAAGCAAACAGCACGTGTGCAAGCGATGCTGGGATGGGGGGACCATGTCTGGGATGCTGCTAGGGACCCCAGGAGGTGGAGCAAGTCCCACTGCAGAGCCAGGTTGGAGCCCAGGGGAGCCAGACCACCCCCCTCCTCTGCAAGAGGTGGGGCAGAGTCGCTTCGAAGCATCACAGCACATCACGGAGACCCCTCTCCGAGCATCCTACCCCACAACTTCATTTGCACTCACCCCCATCTGGGGCAGCTAGTCCTTGCCTTGGAGGCAGGATTTCCTCCTCTTGGAGCCTAGGCTGCCTGGGAGATCTCTCTGCCCTCTCCCTCCCACATGCCCAGCTCCTGCTGATGGCAGGCAGCATCCCTCCGGCTGAGCTGGGTCTGCTCGGCAGATGCAGCCCATTATGGGGTGGGAAAGGGTGAGCGGGGTGGCAGGGAGGGGGGAAATCAGCCGAGCTTCCCCGAGACATTAAATCTAACAGTCAGGTAATAATCAGAAGGTCATTGCTGCTGCCTCTGCCCTGGATAGGGTTGTTTGTGAACCTCAGCAGCTTTTCCTCCTGTAAACAGCCGGAGACAAACAATCTCCGCTGCCCAGAGCCCACTCCCGGGAATTCTTCTTTTTTTGGGGCATGTTTCCTTTTCTATCCCTTGACCTTTCAATTGAGTGAGCTCTGGTGCTCGCAGAAGTGCCTCGACCCTGGGCAGGGCTCCCAGCGCTGCCGCAGTGAAAGCATCCAGTACTGGGGGAGAGAAATACCTCTGCAGGGGTGAGAGGCTGGGCTGGGAGCACTGAGCTCTCTCCCTGGCTGCGTGTAAATCAGGGCTGCTTGAAAAATGCCTGACAACACCATTCAGCCGGGGCACATCGGGTTTTGGCTAAATAAACATTTCCGTCTCTACAGAGAATGTCACACTGTGCTCATAAAATTTCTGGGTGAAGCCCCGTTTTGGTCATAAATTTGAGGAGGGGTGCTCAACTTGCTTTCTTTATTATGATAAATCAGAGTTGTCCATTTCCCCACCCCACCCCACCNNNAAAGGTTATACAAGCGATGTGTTTGGTTTACGGCATCAAATGATTTGGTCTGTGCCTCAGTTTCCCCATCTGTGGTGAAAGGAGCATAGCAATCCCTCCCTACCCGATGAGGATCAGAGAAGAGTCATTACCCCACAGGGTCATTGCAGAAGGAAAAACAAGCTTTTTTTCCAGTCGTTTGACACTGGGAACAGTTCACAGATCTTCTTAGATGTCTTTTGGATTGATCCCTTGGCTGGGTCTCATCTCAGCAACCTCTGGGGAGGCAATTGCTGAGCCTGATGCCTTCGCAGCGTGGGGCTTCTCCTCCTCACCAGCGAGGGAAATGCCTTGGGATGCCAGGGGCAAGGTGATGTGTCAAACGAACTCCTCCAGCTCCTTCTCTGATTCATCCTAAGATGCAGTTGTGTTTCTGTTGCATTTGCTCTGCAGGGGTCTGCATGTCAACACTCCTGTTGCCATCCAGACCTCTGTAGAGCAAATGCAACAGAAACACAGGGGGAGGCTGGGGGCTGCGAAGGTCCGATGGTTGCATTGTCTTGGGCTAAATTCAGGGAATATTTGCCTTCTTCCTTCTTCTTACTCTGTTGTGCCTCATTCTGCTCTCACGTGTAGGCAGGCAGGTCAAGAGTAACTGTGCCGAGGCTGGCAGGGTTGTTGATGGGGACGTGGCATGAGCTCTCAGATGCAGAGACGTGTTCTACAGCGGGAAGCATCTTCTAACGCTGGGATGTTCGAAATGGTCCAAAGGCTTATGGTTTGTCTCATCTGGGAAGAAATCATAGCCCCATGTCTCACCCAAAAGTCTGTTTTTCTATTTCTCCTTTAATCAATGTTTCCAGTCTCAGTGTTTCCTAGGCACTCTGTAAGCAGTTGGGCTGGTTATGAATTAAAATGATGTGATCAGCGGTGCTGCAGTGCTACCAGACCAGCGCATTAGCTAACACAGGAGCAGATATTTGCTCTGGGTCATGTGTAGGCACATGATGGTCTTTTGGTTGAATCCATCAGAGGTATTGCCACACTAGGGATTTTAATCATAGAATCACAGAATAGTTTGTGTTGGAAGGGATCTTAAAGCCCACCCAGTCCCACTACCTGGGCAGGGACACCTCCCACCACCCCAGGTTGCTCCAAGCCCCATCCAGCCTGGCCTTGAATCCCTCCAGGGATGGGGCAGCCACAGCTTCTCTGGGCAACCTCTTCTAGCGTCCATCATCCAGCAGTAGAGCATGGTGAATAGTTGGTCTGAAATAAAGTTAGAGTTGTGTGGACATATAATACCTGTGTGGAAAGTAGGAAAGCTGCTGGCACAAAGCTAAAAACTAATCAGTATTTCTGAACACATTTGAAACAGCCAAGTGAGTTTTATACAGTTCTTGGCATCGTGTAGTTGCAATGTTTTTGATCTGATATTAAGCACTCTAAAGCTGCCTTTAATGAATTGGTAAGCCATGACTTGCCTGTGGTCATGTTGCTTCTAAGACAAATTTTGTGATGAGATTTTGTCTGGAAAACTGCAGAATTCTGTTCAGCATCTTTGTTGGTGCTGTAAGAGAAAGGCATTTTCACAAGGACGTGGGAGCACAGAAATATTGCTCGTTTCCTGGTGCTTAGGAGCAAACTTAGTAATTTTCTTGAAAATCCCTTGACGTTGGTTGGAATGGGTGTGGTATGAAAACTGCAAAAAGCAGAAGGGAAAAGGCATCAGCAATTCTGGTCCCAAGCTTGCAGCAGAGACCTCCCTCTGTGCTGAAAATCCCATCATCTATTGATAAGCTTCTTTCAGAAGGGGGAGGTTTCTTCATAACAACTTTGTGCTGGAGGAAGGAAAAAAGGAACCTCACAGCATTTTTGGCATCTTGGGCATGAGACATGCTCGGCTGATACTATGAGTGGCAAATAAATCACACTTAGAAACTCCAGTGTCACGGCAAAGAGGGAGCTAATACAGTATCTCTGCATCTGCCGGTAGGCACAAATGCCTGAGAAGCAAAAGGAGAAACGCACATCAGATCAAATTTGCATAACATTACAGTTTATTAAAAATACTGCTGGCCAGGATGGGTGTCCTGGTTGAAATAATTGGCGTGTATTTATGATTGCCTTGAGAGCAAGTGATGGGGAATGATGAAGTGTGGGCTCGCACGGAGAAGAGGGTTTCTTCTGAAGGTGGCAGAGAGGGTCTGGAGGCAATTTCAGCCTGAATTAATGGCCACACCAAGGCATGGAGAGGATGCAAGTCCCGTACCTGGTCACTGTGAGGAGCAGAGCGTTGGACATGGTCTTTCCCCATATCAGGTTGGGTTGCTGCAGGGTGAGTGGATGGCTCCAGCACAGCCAGAGCTATAAAAATCTGCTGCACAATCACTATTTCTTTTATCTTCTTGTCACCTCTGCAGAGGCAACTTGTAATGGGATGGATGGAGGTTAGCAGGGAGGTCATTAACCGGTTATAACCCTGTCCTTCTGCCGTGTCTTCAACATTACAGCAGCACGGACAACTGCTGTCTCCTTCTCTCCCAGCACCCTTCTAGCTGCCAGCATCCTTGGATGAGAGGCAGGTGCTGAGGAGGATGTTCAAGCCAGTCCTGGATTGAGAGGGTCTTCTCCAGTCTCTATGTGCTGATAGCTAAGATCTGTGGCATCTCTGCAGCCCATGTTCTCTCTAAGGATGCTTCCTGCTGGGTCAGGAACACCATGGGATGCTCAAGTGTTGCAGGACCAGGAGTCTTTTTGAGCAGAAACACCTTTGTCCACCTGCTGTCTTCCAGGGACTTGCACATCTTGGGTTTTTTTTTTTATATTCCTGACTGCATCCCTCACCCTGGACTGGGGGAGCTCCTTTGCCTGACGAAGGCACATTTTGAGTCAAAGGTTGAAAGGTGAGAGGCACAGATGAGATCCTGTGTGGACTCTCACCCTGGTACAATAGGTAGGTATTACATCTACAGGGACTTCAGTGAGCTGCAGGACAAGCTAGGAACCAAGATCTGACTCTCACAGTCCCCAGGAGGTGGAAAGCACCACAGTTTAGCCCAGACAAGCCATCTAGAATAATTGTGCTGGTCCTTTGTTGGAACAAGTGGCTTCCTGTCAGCTTCCTAGGGGTGACACAAAGTCTAGATTGCATCCACTGCTCAGGCTGAAAAGTCATGGACATAACTTGCCCAGGTAAAAACAACAGCCACTGTCACCGAAAGAGAGTACTGTGAGCTCAGGGCTCTCACTCCCCGCTGGTCAAAGAGGGGCCTTTACACCAGGTTTTTGCTACTGGTGGCAAAACCAGCCACGACTTGGAGTTAATGACTCCTCTGGGGAGAGTCCTGCCGGAGACAAAGGCAAGACTCGAGCTGAAAGGCAGCTCTGTGCAAGGAGAGGGGGGAACTCTGAGTCTTCTGGCAAAGGACAGCACAAGGGGATGTGTGCTGAATGGAGCACGCCCCGGCATACTGATCAGAGGAGAGATTTCAAAGGTATTGTTCAAGAAAATATCTCCAAAGCCTTCACCCTCCCCTGCGCAGGGGTGGGTGGCACTCTACAGTGGCTGAATGCAGATCAGAGCAGCACCAGCTGCTGGGGCCCCAGCACCTCTAGTCTGGCCCAACTGGGGTCCCCATGATGCAGGGGACATTGTGCAGCCTTGTACTGGGCATGGGGAGATGTCCTGGGCTGCTGGAGTGGGACATTTCCCTCTGGATGAGCAGGGAAACAAGCAGAGTGCTGCGAGAAAGGTGCTGTGCCTGCGCGTGGAGGCAAGCCAAGGTTGGGACCCAGGGACCAAGGAAATCAGCCTGGGTGATGGAGCTGGTCTGTGAGTGATTTGGGCAGTCACGGCAGAGCTAATGGGCCTCTGTGTCTCATTGTGCTGAGCTGGTGTCACTGTGGTCCTCAGAAGCTGTGCCAGGCTGCGGGTGAGGGCAGAGGCACCAGCCTGGGCAGGGCAGATATGAGTCCCTGATGTGTAAAATCAATGCAAAACTTGGACTTGGATTTTGGGTGTCTGCTTACAATAAGGTGAGAGTCTGCATAGAGATGAATAAGTCCTCAATGTTGAAGAGCTGCTTGAAAATTCTCTCGAGCCCAGCTAAAAGCCATTTCTGCACGGCTGGATGGAGCTGTGTAGCCAAGGGTGGGATTCCACCACCTTTTCAGCACTCGCTGAGCTACCTATGCTGCAAACACAGCTACTGAATCCATCATGGATGAGCTAAACTGGTGCTCGTGTGCTGCTTGACATCAGGAGGGGTGAGAAGAGCAGATATGGTAAACCCTTGCCCAGAGGGGAGACAACAGAGGACGGTTCTGGTTCTCAACCACAAGCCTCACCATGGTACTTATAGAATCATAGGATGGTTAGAGCTTGAAGGTACCTTAAAGATCATCCAGTTCCAGCCCCCCTGCCCTGGGCAGGGACACCTCCCACCACCCCAGGTTGCTCCAAGCCCCATCCAGCCTGGCCTTGAACCCCTCCAGGGATGGGGCAGCCACAGCTTCTTGGGGCAACCTGGACAGGCTCTCACCACACATAGTGAAAAATTTCTTCCTAATCTCTAACCTAAGTCTCCCTTCTTTCAGTTTAAAGCCATTACCAGTCATCCTATCGCTCCACTCCCTGATCAAGAGTCCCATCCCATCTCTTCTGTAGGCTCCCTTTAGGTATTTTTCCCTTTGCTCGGTGCCTCTGGCTCTGCATTTCCCTGCCCCTGTACAAAGGCAAGGCCAGCACCCAAGGACTAGTTGGACATGGAAGGGCACAGGTAGCTCCCAGAGGTGTTGGGGGCAACAGTGAGACTGGTGTCTGAGGTGGAGGTCCTGGTAGGACACAGGGGCAATCCAACAACAGAGCCATTTGGTGGCCATGAGATGGCTTGGAAGAGGACAGAACTGAAACCTGGGACCTCTCCACAGCCCTGATCCAAGTGGGCACCTGCGGGAAAGATGCTGGTGGGAAAAATGCAGCTGGATGAATGAGTCACAGGCACCCACTTTTAGTGTCTTTTCTAGCCTTCAGCACACTCCAGGCTCTCTCCTATGTGCCTCCTCCATCTCCTTCTCCTGCACTGTGTCCAGTGTTTTACTTGGCCCCACCAATGCCAAGTGGTGCCAGGGGTGCAACCCCTGGTACAAGGCACTGCCCGGAGGGAACAGTCCCAACTTCGGCATCCCAACCCTGGAGCTTCAGTGAGGAACAACACGAGCTTCTGGATGGGGCTTTGAGCAAGGCCAGGATGGATGGGGCTTGGTCTGGTGGGAGGTGTCCCTGCCCATGGTAGGGGGGTTGGAGCTGGATGATCTTTAAGGTCCCTTCCAACTCTAACCATTCTATGATTCTATGATTCCCTCCGAGATGAGATCTCCAGGCACGGCACGCTGAGAAACATGTATTAAGAATAATTGCTGTTGCTGCTACAATTATAGCAACAGCACTGCATAATGAGAAATTCATGCTTTATATAAAGTAGCTGCATAAGTCTTCATTTGCTTGTGTGGTATTTTGTAAAACAGAGGCATAATCTTGTATTATAATTCTTGTTTGCATCCTTACCCCAGACACTAACCTCCTCCCAAGCTGCAAAGCAGATCTGATAGGAGGAAGCTGCCAACTCCAGGATTCCTGATGCAGTTCAGGGTTTGAAAGCAGCAGCCACGTATCTGTCAGCTCGCTGACTTTTTGTAGGTTAAATAAAGGGGGGGAGATGGGAGGCAGGAGGGGAAGAGGCTGTATTTCTAATAATGAAGCTTGTGCTTTTAAAAAATTATCATCAGAAGAGGCAGCCAAAAAAAAAAAGTATCTTGTGTTTATAATGTATTTTTACATTGTCAACATTTCCCGACAGTGATAAATGCATTTTGCAACATGCGTTCAGCTAATGATGGCAAAACACTTGACAGAAGTAAGTGGAAAATTACCATACTTCACTATTTTTTTTTCTTTTTTCTCTTTTTTTTCCTGATAAAGAAAAATGCTTGTGTTTGTGGACAATTTATTCTGATGAAGTTGCAAGTGGTCGAGAGCTACCAGGACACAGTCCCTGTGGAAGAGGGACCAGCCACTCTTCTGCGACCCAGAGGTGGGAAGGAAGGAAGGAAGGAAGGAAGGATGGATGGATGGATGGATGGATGGATGGATGGATGGATGGAAGCACATAAATGATCCAGGGGAGAGATCCAAGCCAGGTCTCCCTGCCCAGAGGACTGTTTGCAGAGGATACAAGCCAGACCCAACCCTGGGAGAGGACAGCAGACTTTCATCTGTCCCATCCTTTCCAACTGACTGTAGTTAAGTCCTTTCTCATTTGCTTTCCTGCCCCAGAGAAGCCCACAATAACCATTTTTTGCATGAAAAATGGGGCTAAGCCCTTTATTTCCCACAGTCTTGGAGCCCTCAGGCCAAGAGAAAACGTGTCACCAGACATCCCATGACTCAGAGATGCTCAGGAAAGATGCTGTGAAGATCTGGACCACACATGGTGGTGGCCCCAGGCATGGAGAAAGTCAAAAAGATCTGTGGGGGCATTAAACCTCCTGCTCCTCGTAAAAGGAAATTAAATTACATCCTGCGGACGTAGCTAATGGACTGTGCTCTCTCCCTTTAGCCTTTAGTTTTCAAATAATTAGCTGACTTTTGAATTATTTATGTTGTGAATTTTCAAATAAATAATGTAATAAATGCATCTCAATTATTTACCCTGTTACAAAGCTGACTTGATGGCCGGGCAAATATTTCCATGAATCATTGATTTTATGAATTTTTCAATATTAAAAAAGAAATAAATGATCCAATTTCTAAGGCTCTAAATTATTCTTTCATCTCTTTAGCCTTATATTCTGGTTTTGGGAATCCTCCCCGGACTTCTATCTTGTAAGAAATTCTGTAATGCATTTGGAAAAGTGCAATTATTTTTAGCATGAAAGTCACTCTGTAGAGCTTGATACCACATTTAAGCTGAATAAATGTGAGTTCAGGTCACCAGTGTACAGAAAAATGGTTGCTTTATCTCACCAGGGTACTCCAGGAGATCATATTCCTCTAGGTGGGTAACTGCAAAGTGTGAATATGTTTGCTTAGAGCATGCCGAGTGTGTGCTTCCCCCTGCAGACTTTCGGTTGGGAATATGAGATTTAAGGCAAAATTCGAGTGTGTTACTGATAGCATTGAATTACCATGAATAAAAAAAGGCACAGAGAAACCTGGATATCTGAATCTGAGGTATAACAAACTGCACAAACAAGCCTCTAGCAAGCAAGAGTATTGAAACTTCAAATTGTTTGTAGGCTCAGTGAGCATCCCTGCAACCACAGAGGAGAATGGAGAGGAGGAAAAAAGGGAACAGATACTTATCCAGCCCTTGGACAGCCCTAAAGCAAGGGCAGAAACACCACGAGGGAGGGGGAAAGGGTTTCTCCATAACCCCGTCTGCCTTCCCTTGGTGGTAACAAGCAGGATTGAACCTGCCTTGAAGATGGACCCTGGTGATCCCCTGGGACCTGCCCTGGCCAATGCCATGGTCCTCCCTGGGGACGATAAACCCTTTGCCAGGCACCTGGAGGGGGTTTGTGTCCTGGGGGTGGTTTGGGTCTTTGGGCTGTGTGCTTGAGAGCAGAGATGGAGCTGCTTAGGGAAAATGCTATATTTTCTGTGCTGTCATAGCACAGGGAGTCTAGATGGGTACATGCTAGGCAGGAGAAAGGAGGTTGGACAGGCAAGAAGTACTATGATAAGTCACAGGGAACCCACCCGAGGATGTAAAGGGCTTGGCAATGTCTTTCTACTTGTTTGTCTGAACTGAAACAAGTTACAGGGACAAATCCTGGCTGCTGCCCTTCCCCAGCTTCCCGCTGCCCCTGGGGATCTGGCTTTGGACACCATGGGATGCTCAGACTTTACTGACGCCAGGCTGACTCCAGCGACAGTGATCTCCCCAGGCAAGGAAGGTCTCCAGCTTTGTCCTGCTTGGGGAGAGCTGGAAGATGCTCGGAGGAGGGCAATGTGAATGGACTGAAAAACCACTGGCAGCTGAGTGAGCTGGATCCTAAAAGGACCTTTAGATACAGCTGGTGTATTCAAACCTTTCCTCCAGCGCATTGGCACAAAGGGGCTTTTCTCTGTGCTTTATGCCGCTTTTCCCTCACTCTCCCTGGTGCATGGGACTGACTCTGGTCAGAGCTGGCCAAGGGGGACAGGGTGGGCTCTCCTAGCACAGTTCCGTGATCCCTGACCGACTCCTGGCACAAACAGACCCTTGCGCTCATGCCCACATGTTTGAGCCCATGGGAGGAGAGGGGCTGAACAGACGTGGGGTGATTAACACAACCTGTGAACACCACCCCTGCTTGCAGGAGGCAGCAAGGACTCAGCCAAGTTCTCCTGGAGCTGCTTGCACCGATGAACTGATGGAGAGTAATTACCCACGGCTGCCCACCATCCTTCCCTCCTTTCAAAATAAACATGCAATTAGTGCTGGGAAGATTAGCAGAGCGATTTACACTTCAGCACTGATTTTTCTTCCCTCTTTCCTCCCCTCCAATTATGGAATTAGAGGTAGAGAAAAGCAAGGGTGGCCCTTGGGCTGATGTGTGATGATTACTGGTGGAGGTGCCTGCACAGGGGAGGTGGGATAATTAATGCTAATAACATGTAACAACCTGCCTTGCTGCCTCGCATCAAGAGCACAGTTCATCTCCCAAGTGGAGTTCATCTTCCACTTGGAGCCAGAGGTGGGGCACCGCTCTCTGAGTACCTCTGCATTGCCCAATGCTGGGAAAATTTACCCATTTTGAGCAGATTTCCTTAGGTCTGGTCCAGAGCCACTGTTTCATCTCAAAATCAGACCTGAGCAAAGGCTAGAGCGCTAGAAGAGCTGGTATTTCAGCATCTCTGACAACTTAGTTGCTTCCTGAAGTGCTTCAGGCTGCCTAAAAACGTTGAATCACTTCAAAAGCCTTCTGTATCTCTTCATACCTCTGCTCTTAGGAGCCGCATCCTTGCTCCTCACTCTTCCCTTCTGTGGATCCAGCTTCTTGGCATTGGCTCTTAAGGTGAAGGTGTTCAAGTCATTATCCTTTTAAATCGTATTTTTATGAAGATTTAACATCTTCCTTTTAATCCTTCTCTGAATATCCAAGCCCCATAAGAGGAGGGGATTATTTTAAACAGCTGAGGTGAGGAAAAGCTCTCCGGAGAGGAGAGGGATGGCAATAAGAGATGTCATCATTCCCATCAGCTGTGTTGAGGCTGGTGAGAGGGGACCCACTGGCAGTGCCTTGGCTTTCCTGAAGTCTCTCTGATGCCTCCAGGACTCCTCCCAACTGCAGCCCTGTCCACGAGATGCTGCTATTGCAAATTCCACAGCTCCCGTGTCCCAGACAAGAAATCCTCCTTTTCCCCTGTCCCCTAGGACCGTGCACAAGACCACAGAGGAGCTGGTGTCATTAAGGTTTCCAGCCGGATGCTCTTTTTAATGCCCTCTGCAGATCAAGGACCCACAGGCTGCTCTTCTTTCCCAAGGACACCCCTTGTAGTCAGCTCCACTTTGGTTTTATTAGTCAGCAACAGCAGCAGCAGGTATTACAATTGGCAGCCCTAAATGGGAGCCATCTGCCTCTTTGCAGGGTGGGAAGGATGAGCAGATGCACCGATGAAGCTCCTTTATCAGGCTACAAAATCCACTGGACCAGACGCAGATTTTGGAGTAAAGAAGAGGTTTTTCACATAAGGATTTTCATTCACGTGCAGCATGGATGGGAAACAGCTGGGTTTTTTCAGCAGAACTTTCTCCCTGAGCACACTGTGGGGAAGACACACGTGCTTCTTTGAGGGGGGTGAGTGGCTTTGGCACCTGCATGTCCTGCCTTGGGGAGGTAAAACCTGCATTGTATCATCCCTATCCCAAAAATGCTAACGCGTATTATCATTTGTGCTAGTGTGAAATGGATGTGAGGTATTATGAGATGAGAGCGGGCATTCCCAGTCCATGCAGCTGGTGATAGTGGAGGACAGTGGTGCTTCAGATTCTGAGTTGTGCACCAACAGAAAACGGTTGAAGAGTACTGTCTTCTAGAAGGAGAAAAAAAACCCAACCTCCAGAGAGCCTGAGGAACTGCACCACCATGTTGAATGAATTGGATGGCTTGCTGCAGTGCAGTGTTGGGGGTGTTCATCCTGGAGAAGAGAAGCCTCCAGAGAGATGTTAGAGCCCCTTCCAGTCCCTAAAGCGGCTCCAGAAAAGCTGGGGAGGGACTCTTGATGAGGGAGGGAGGCCATAGGATGGGGGAGAAGGGTTTGAAACTGAAAGATGGGGGAGATGGAGATGAGATCTGGGGAAGAACTTCTTTGGTGTGAGGGTGGTGAGACCCTGGCCCAGGTTGCCCAGAGAAGCTGTGGCTGCCTCATCCCTGGAGGGGTTGAAGGCCACGTTGGAGGGGCTTGGAGCAACGTGGTCTCATGGGAGGTGTCCCTGCCAAGGGCAGGGGGATTTGGAACTCAGTGTTCTTTAAGATCCCTTCCAACTTTAACCGTTCTATGATGCTATGAATGCATTGGAAAGGAGAACCCAGACCTTTTGCTCATGTCTTGGCAAAACAGATTTCCTTTTGGTAGCTTTGTTAGCAGCACGAATCCTTTGCTTTCTTGATGGATGTTAAAAACCTGTATCTGCCATCAAGCAGATAAAACCCCTTTTCTAAATACTGCAGTTCATTCCCTTATTCAAACTTCTTCCTTTAGAGCAGCTTTCCTCACTTCAGAGAGATCCAAGGGGTTGTTGTGACCATTTTGCATGACTAAGAACCACAGAGAGACAGGAGTCAGGATTAGGTGGATGGAGGCAACATCGAGTTGGTGAAATTAAGGAGGCAGTTTGGGAACTATAGCGGCTTTGAGCTTAATGCTGGTCTATACAGCTATGTTTGGGGGTGGCAAATGGATCAGAGAAAGTTGCCTGGCTTGGCTGGGCTGTTCTATAGGCTACAGAGATACCTAAACCCAAAGTATGATGGTTTAGAGTGTCCCCATGTGCACATTCTTGTCAACGGGGCTGAGGAGAAAGGGAGAAAAGGATGTGCTGCAGGGGCAGGTTTGGACTGGTCGCTTCTATGGCAGCGTGTTTGAGCAGAAATGGAGATATTCCATTAGCTCATGGGTCCAGCTTTGCTTAAACGAGGTGGGAAACTCATTTATGGGGCATCTGAATGCAGAGGCAGGAAAAGGGGAAGTCACAGCCCTAAACAAGAGTGATCGGTTTCCCCCATCTAATTTTGCACCCAGATGCTGTTTTTGAAGGTGTAGCTCTGGTATTGCCCCCTTTGTCCTCCCTCTTTGATGCCCCACAAGAGTGCACTGCTCAGTCCAGCTGAGGGATGCAGGTCTGAACAAGTGGCTGCTGCACAGATTAGGGTCCTGGAGCAGACTTGGGATGAAGTCCTCACGCAGCCTCGCTGTGCTAATTTAGCTTCTGGTCAATTTGGAAATGAAAAAATAAATTTTGGGGAAAAGCAAGATCTCCACTGCTTTGTGGAGAATTCCTGCCAAGAAGCCTGGGTTTGTGAAATGTATTAATACCTAATGAATAATTCAAAAGCGGCTGAGGAGAACCATGTACCTTCCAGGAGGTGCACTACTCCCTTCCCTGATGTGATACTGCTGGGAAGAGGTATCTGGCCACCAAACACCTTCTGAGACCGGGCATTGCAGAAGGCACAAAACCTCCTGGCCAGGAGTCAATCCCTGTGGTACAATAAGTACCAAGTCCTCCTTGGTCTCATCATTGCATTTTTGCAATTTAGCAGATAACAAAATAAAAGGAGCAGCGCATACAAACAAAATCAAAGGCACCACAGAGCAGAGTCTACTCTGCTCATTTATTTTGACAAGTCTAGTTGAAGTTTAATTATTTATAGTACTTCACAGAGTACCACGAGATGATCTGTCATGCGTTTTGTAAAAGTAATGGAGCCTTAATAACAGCACTTGGATGTTAAATTCACAGGGAAGCGGGGGGAGGAGGGAAGGTTGTTTTTTTTTCATGTGTCAATAGCAAGGTGAGATTTAGGAAAATATTGTGCATCCAAATAGAACTAAAAATGCAGAGAGAAAAGCTTCCTCTAACGTGGACGTGTGGGTGGCTCTGAGGTGGGGAAGGGTAGATAAACATCCATGTAAAGGTGCCTTCTGGCAACTGGGACTCATTGATGAATGAGATGATACGATGAGCAACATCCCTCTGGTGTAGATGGGGGTGTTGATCCTGCCTGTGAGCAACCTGGCATCGTTAGGATTCGGTTCAGGAAACACACAGCTCTTCCCTCCAGTGCTCCTGCTGCCCCAGCTGTGCCACAAGCCACCCCACCACCCAGCAGACCATGAGAGGAGACACCAGGAGCCATCCCATCCCCTGAGATCTGCTGCATTTTCAAAAGCCTGGTCAGTTCCCCGAGGTATGGGAGCGTGGAAGGGAGGATCCAATCCTGCTTTGACTTAATTGGAGTTAATTTGTCACGAGGCGTGGCTGTTCAGCATCAGTGCAGAGCTCTGACATCTGCCACCATCTGACATCTGCTCTGACATCTACCACCTCAACGGGCACAAAGGATACAAGAGCAGAGCAGTTCTCCTTCGCTCTACAGGCTTGATCTGTGCAAATGGGGCGTTGGTGATGCTTTAGGGTGATGTCCTTCTTAGATACCACCTCCTCTTACTGCTGGAAATGGTGCTGGCCGGGGAAGGCCATAGCTCTCATCCCATATACTCTGCAGTATGAGTTTATTACGCAAGGAGGCTTCATTTCTTTAGTATTTTGAGCCAAAAAGGGTGAAGAGGACGGGAAGGAGCAGACTTGCAGCAGCTCCTCTTCTCGGCAAGTGAGTTACAGGGTCATGGGGGGCTCAGGGTCTCCAGCAGGAGCCAGGGGGTTGGAAAGGCTCTAGGCTTTAAGATGAAACCAACGCCCTCCTCTAATTTAGTTGTAATCCCCGGAGCCTCTGAGAAGATCTATCTCTGCTGGCAGCTCAATAAATGGTTTATGAAAGCAGAGGCGATCAAAAGCATCTAATCTATAAAGACAAGGACATGACAATCTTTGACACTTTCTCAGCCAAAACAAGTCTGGGCGCAAAGCTGGAAGGAAATTCCCCGGATATTTCAATACGTCAGTTTAGCCTTCAAGGGAGTTTATTGAGCTGCTTCCCGGGGTGCTAAGGCCCGTTAATGTTATGTGTGCATACTTTTAGAAGTTTCACAGTCTTTTAAGCAGATTTGGGGCAGACTGTGTCACACAGCAGACTTTAAACATCGGGCGAGCGGGTCTGTTTCGCAATGCGTTTGGCGAGAAAACGTGTAGCTCTACGAGGCACGTCAGTGGATTTATGCAACATATTATGCTATGTGAAACCAATCGATGGACCACGATGACTTTTCCACATGGAAAGAATTGTAAACGTCTACATTTTTAGGGTGGTAAAATGGAATCTGTTATTTTAGTGTCCAGATCTCTCCCTTTCCAAAGCAAGCTGAAAGGTGTTAATAGTTTGGAAACCTTTAGCATTTTCTCAGATTTGGCTGAAATTACCCAGTGACATCAAAGCTTAAAGGACACGGGCAGTGACAGCACACACCTTGGCTTTTTTAATGCTGAATGTGTCGTGCTCTGGGTCCTCTGGAAAATGCTGGATGTCTCTTCGGTATGTAGATGAATTAACAGTAATATACCTTTGACCTCATAATGCTTCACTAAAATTAATCAAGTCTGTCCCCTTCCTCTGAGAGGATGGATGTGTACTTTTCTGCTCTGTTTTATTAAAAAAAGTGGCGAGACTCAGGCCAGCAATCATCACCTGGCAGAGGAGGAGAGCTCGAGATAGGAGCAAAGAAGGTCCAGAGCTGAGCTTCAGCCTGAGATGAATGTGGGTATTTTGCCTTTACACGTTGAAAGTATTTTTTAAAACAAGAGGATCCACACGTGATCGGGATCATAGCAAGACTTCTGTCACCCTAGATGGAGTTAGATAAACCTTGCTGCCTTTGTAGCTTCCTGAAATCTCCCTTTCTCTAAGCCAGGCACGTGATAACAGCAGGCAGGAGGTGAAGGGGAAGGTTCCAGCCCACAGAACCAAAGACCATGAAGTCACTCTTAGGCATTCTTGTGACTCTGTCAGTGTTTTTTAGACTGGAGAAACATTTCCAGATCCCAGAGATCCCAATAAGGGCCCATTAAATACAAGCAAACTTCCCAGTGTCCTGGTTTTGGTTGCTGGCTGCGGCTCACCCTGCTTAAGCCAAAGGGACAATAAAAGCTGCCAAGATGCAACTATCATGACTTTGTTTCTCGAGGGGCAGTCAGCAGTGGGAATTTGCCTTTGGGCAGGGTTGTAACGGGGTTTATTTGTTTATAAGCTGGTGGAGTGAAAGGCAGAGCTGTTCTTGCAAGGACAGTTGAACTCTTCCATGCGAATCCGGCAGAAGCAGGTTGTGCTGAACCGTGCGCTCTGGTCTGGGCTGTGTGAGCCTGGCAGGGAGCATCATCTCGTGGTTAGACCGAGGGATCCGGCTCTTTTCATCAACTCTATTCACAACACAGTTGTAGGAGAGCTGTAAACCAGGAGTCTTCTCTCTGTTTTCCTTTAAAGCAGTATCATTTTCTTTCTCCTTATGCATCAAGAGGTAAAATTAACTGATGGCTGCAAAGCACTCTAAGAGCCACAGAGAAATGTAGCTCCAAGTAATGTTATAATTAAAGTGGCTGGCTAGGGAGGTTTATAACTGGATCAAACATGGCCAGTAGGTGACCTGCCACATGGAGAGCTCAGATTCTGCCATCTCTGAGTGGTAGCCAGAAGCTGCCCAGGATGGGGATGAGGTGGAGACAAAGGGATGTGGGACAGCAGGAGGGTGAGGTCCTACCAGAGGGGTACCCAGGCACCACCAGCAGTGCCAAACTGCATCAGGGGAAGAAGAAAGGGATATTTCTGCAGAAAGAAAATGCCAGGTCAAGGCTAATGAATCATTTCTAAGTATAAATCCAGGTTCTGTGACAGCTTTGGTTACCCATATACTCCTCCTCCTTAATAACAGTATATAGTGCTAGCCGTATGCTTTGGGTTATTGCCTCTGAAATGAAGCTTAACCTAATAACACTGTCAAAAGTGGAAACACTGTTTAGTCATTAATGAAATTCTAATAGCAAAGTCATTAATTGAAACCCAATAATGCTTTTCCATCCCAGTGACTTACTGCAACTGTTTGTGCTGAAGAGACCCAGATTTGCAGCAATGTCTCCTCTCCACATTCGGCAGTGACCCAGACCTGTACCCTTTATCATCCCCTGTACCTCCGGATCGGGGGATTTTCTGCTTGTTATTCACTCTTAGGAAATTAAACAAGTCTACACAGGCTCTTTAAAGCTAATGTTGCATGAAATGCTGGGATAAACCAAAGCAGACAGCTTCATAAGTGCAAACATACTATCAAACCGCTTCTATCACCCAGTCTCTTCCTAATGGTTTTATTATGTAAAACGGTTCCGTCTGGAGAAAACCCACCACTGCCAACGCAGCAGCGCCAAGCAGGTATTTAATTAGTTATTTAAGTATGAAATTTAAATGAAATCACACCGTATCCAAACAAACTCCTAACAAGACTTGTTACCACCTAGTTCCCAGGTGGATGAAGTGATGAAAATTGCCATTTTCTACTACAAGAAGGATTACTTTACTCCAGGGCTTCTCACCAATAGGAATTAGTGCCAAGAGACCTCCCTATGGATTAATCCATGGGGAACAGCCCTCTTTATACCCATCTCACCCTTGGAGGCAACCTATGTGTGAGCTGATGCAGGCAGGATGCAGGAACATCCACAAAAGCATGGATTAAAGGCAAAGCACAAATTTTAATCTCAATACCTCGTGGATTGGGGAATCTGTGAAGCAGCCCCCTGGCAGAGGCAGGCAAGCAGGGGACAAGGACACTGCAGGGTGAGAGAGAGTCAAGCAAGAGATTCCTTGTGAACTAGAGAATAAGAGAGCAAGAGCGCTCACACTCGCTGTTCTGGACTGAATTTGAAGGAATCCAGCAGTTTTCTGCTGTGCTTTGATCCCTTCAGCAGCAGAGCAAGGATCTTGGGCATGTTCCGTAAGGTGCCCCTGAGTCCAACCCTGGCATATGTTATCTAATTGCAGATGTTCTACATGTTGAGCACACAAGACTAAACAACAATTAGTGTGATCNGAGCCCCTTCCAGTCCCTAAAGGGGCTCCAGGAAAGCTGAGGAGGGACTCCTGATGAGGGAGTGGAGCCATAGGATGAGGGGAAAGGGTTTGACACTGAAAGAGGGGAGATGAAGATGAGATGTGGGGAAGAACTTCCTTGCTGTGAGAGTGGTGAGACCCTGGCCCAGGTTGCCCAGAGAAGCTGTGGCTGCCCCATCCCTGGAGGGGTTCAAGGCCAGGCTGGATGGGGCTTGGAGCAACCTGGTGTGGTGGGAGGTGTCCCTGCCCAGGGCAATGGGGTTGGAACTGGATGGTCTTTAAGGTCCCTTCCAACACAAATCATTCTGCGATTCTATAAATAGAGAGCAAAATTAAACATTCCTTATCTGGAAACAGCTTTGGAACAAAATAAATACGGCATCCCTCCTGCCAGACAAAATACTCTTCCAGGTGCCAGTTGTGCTGATGGCATTTAGTGGCTGTTTGGATTCATCAGCTGGCTCCTGCCCAAAAAAGCACACTGGCACCTCTCGGGCCGCTTCCTGCGGCGCGAGCGGCACACGCAGGTACTGCTGCGTGGGAAGGGGGTGTGTGCTTTGCAAGAGGTTAACAGGAAAATAAATATTTTGCAGTTTAAAAAAACTGCTGCGATAGCAACGGAGGCTGGAGTGTTGGAGGGAGGTGATTAATGCTGGGACTTGATGCACGCTCACCAGGGGCCTAATTAGGGAGGTAACAGCAGCTTTAATTTCTGGTGTTTCCAAACTTTTGCATATTTGACTCTGCATTTCTAATAATGATCACTTAACATGAGTTACTGCATGTGTGCAATAACTCATGCCCCAGCAGCTCTCTGCAATGCACTCTCTGCTGCCCGAGGAGAGAATGAGGTGTGAAATGGAGCTGAAGCCGGTGCCAAGCGTCACCACCAGCAAACTCCATTCTAATGCTTCTTCCCTTTGGGATCTGATGGGTTTTGTCTCTGCAGGCATTAGGCTTTCTGCACCGAGTGCTGAGCCTTGGGAGTGAGGAAGCCTGGGTAGTAAAAAGAAAGTCTCAAGCACTTTTAGGTGGGTTTGGGTTTTGGGTTTTTTTCAGTGTCTTTAAAGTCTGGTTTTGTGGTTTAGTTGCATATATGTGTGGTTTGGATATTTATGATTTCCTTTATGGGCAAGGTGAAAAGAGGTGAAGTTGCCAGCTCACAGCAGAAGGGTGAAGTGAAAATGGGAAAAGTCAANCCAATAGGAATTAGTGCCAAGAGACCTCCCTATGGATTAATCCATGGGGAACAGCCCTCTTTATACCCATCTCACCCTTGGAGGCAACCTATGTGTGAGCTGATGCAGGCAGGATGCAGGAACATCCACAAAAGCATGGATTAAAGGCAAAGCACAAATTTTAATCTCAATACCTCGTGGATTGGGGAATCTGTGAAGCAGCCCCCTGGCAGAGGCAGGCAAGCAGGGGACAAGGACACTGCAGGGTGAGAGAGAGTCAAGCAAGAGATTCCTTGTGAACTAGAGAATAAGAGAGCAAGAGCGCTCACACTCGCTGTTCTGGACTGAATTTGAAGGAATCCAGCAGTTTTCTGCTGTGCTTTGATCCCTTCAGCAGCAGAGCAAGGATCTTGGGCATGTTCCGTAAGGTGCCCCTGAGTCCAACCCTGGCATATGTTATCTAATTGCAGATGTTCTACATGTTGAGCACACAAGNGGAAATGGTCTGAAGTTGTGGCAGGGGTGGTTGGGATGAGATCTTAGGAAGAATGACTTCCTTGAGAGGGTGGTCAGGCACTGGAAGGGCTTGCCCAGGGAGGTGGTGGAGTTCCCATCCCTGGAGGTATTTCAGAACCATGTAGATGTGGCATGCTCTAGTGACCAAGATTTTTGGGTTGGGTGATTTGTTTTGTGAAGTTGATTTTCTTTTTTTTTTTGGTTGGGTTTTTTTTGATTGTGTGTATGGTTGGACTCGATGATCCCAGAGGTCCCTTCCAACCATGAAGATTCTGTGATTCTGTGACCGGCGCTCATTTCAGCATCGTGACACTGTGAGGGGTGAGTCGTCATTAAAAGGCAGTTACCCATCCCTCAGCTACACTCACAGCAGAGGTGACATTGATTTTGGATTAAAAGCCAAAGGGAGGGAGCCACATCCCAACNNNTAAACAACAATTAGTGTGATCTATGTGTTTTCCAGCACCCCATGTGCAAGTCACTTCAGCGTGTTTAGAATCCTCCTCACCAATCTCGTGTTTCCTTCCCACAGCCTATTACAGCTACTGCACGTGGAAAGGTGTAGAGATGCTGCACCATTAGTCCAGGTCCACAGGCAACATTTGTACTTGATGCTGGGAGGACTGGAGCTCCCCTGCTGGGAGGACAGGCTGAGAGAGTTGGGCAGGGTTCAGCCTGGAGAAGAGAAGGCTCCAAGAAGACCTTAGAGCCCCTTCCAGTCCCTAAAGGG
>VZRU01017854.1:68319-82015 GCA_013398155.1 Pedionomus torquatus | reverse complement strand
TGTGTATGGTTGGACTCGATGATCCCAGAGGTCCCTTCCAACCATGAAGATTCTGTGATTCTGTGACCGGCGCTCATTTCAGCATCGTGACACTGTGAGGGGTGAGTCGTCATTAAAAGGCAGTTACCCATCCCTCAGCTACACTCACAGCAGAGGTGACATTGATTTTGGATTAAAAGCCAAAGGGAGGGAGCCACATCCCAACTTGGCCTTTGCCAAGGCTTCCAGGGAGGCGATTTGTGGGAACAAAGGGACGTTGAGGTGCCACATGTGGGCAGGCTCTTTCCTTCACACGTCTTCTCCAGCTGTGGGGTGGGAGAGCAGCAAAACCAGCCATCAGAGAAGTTCCACCAGCAGAGCATGGGCAAAGCCCAGGGTGCTCTTGAGAATAAAAAAAAAAAATAAATCCTGGAGAACAACAACAACAAAAACTATTCCTGGAAAAAATCTTTGGCTTTTGAACCAGGAAACTCTCACAACTTTTAATCCTCCCGTGCTCAAGGGGCAGGAGGGAATTACATGTTTCTCCTCTTACTAACACTGGTGATGCTTTCCATTGATTTACCCTCTTTCTCCCAGGTCTTAACATCATCAGAAATTCAAGAAAAATGCCCCCAAATTGCCCTGAAGTAAACATTTAAATTAAAAAAAAAATCAGAATTCCCAGCCCATAGCCCCTAAATCTCATTAAGAAATCCTCAAAATATTAAAGATCACATACCTGCATTTCCCTAAAGCGAAATGTCAAATATCAAAGAGGCTGTTAATGAATTGGCAAATATAACCTGGTGAACTGCACCAAAATATATTAGAGGAGAAAGTAGGAAGATTAAATTGCAATTAAATGACTTCAGAACACCCAGCCCCAATGAGAAAATGAAGCTGACCGTGAAGAGGAAGCAACTTTAACAAAACTGCTGCCTAGATCTTCATATTTAAGCTGCTTCAAAGCCTTTTCTCATCTAAGAGCAGCTCCAAAAGAACAGATCAACAACTGAGACCCATAAAGCAAAACAATAAGGCTGCCGATAATTAATCTTGATGTGATTAAGAAGTTGGAGGAGATGGGAAATCTAATTGTGCGACAATTACTTTTATTTATCAGTTTTATAATGAAGTGCCGAGGAAGAAGTTTCTCTGGAGATCTATCCAGATGTGGGTTGTTTTTCCAAACCTCATCCATGTGGTACAGCAACCTACTGCGTGGGAAGACCGGACACCTGATGAGCCCAGCACCCTCCTGCCACCCAGAACCACCTTCTCAGCTCGTGGGAAGCCAGAGCTGGGTCTTGGGGACACGTGGGAGCTGCCACCAAGGGCTGCAGGGTGGGACCCCTCCAGCTGATTCAGGGGGTGACACGTGGCAGTTGTGCCCCAAACCTGTCTGTGTACTAAAGAGATTTTCTCCACCATTCTAAGAACTCATCCTGGGCAAAAACAAGCTCAGGACCTTTTTAGGTCTGCACTGAGGTTTTTTGAAGAAACATAACATTCCCCAAAAATTTGTGAGGAAGAGATCAGGCTTGCTCAAGATATTTCCTTTCAATAACTTGGTAATACTTGTTCCAACCATCAATCACTTTGTCTTGATTCTTTGAAAATCCCTTTTATTATGGACATATGCAAATAGACACATCCATGACTTCCACGGTAAGTCTGTTGTGAAGCTTCAATAAATCACACCAATGCTGCTGAACTACCTGGCGTTGTCTACCAATGAAAAGTTAAAAAAGATTGTAGGGGGGGTTTCTTCCCAAAGAGCTCAGTGTCAGGAAACATGGTGTCCCAAGGGGCAGAAGTTCCCCTGGACATGTGGGCACAGAGGAGATGCAAGTCCTGCCCTGGGCATGGGGCAGGCATCCCTCTGCTCCTGCCCCTGGGCTCAGAGACAAAATGGGGAAGGAAACGAGGTCATTTGGGGACAACCAGTGGCTGGAGGAAGGTTCAGGCTCCTGAACCTCACACCATCGTCCTAATGCCTCCTCTTCAACATGATCCCATTAGCCTGAAGTCACCCTGGATGTGCTGCTGGGTTGCTGTCTCCCTCAAAGCTTGACTTTCAGCAGAAGAATGAGCGAGGAAAGAATTTTGCCTTTGCCTCCACAGCCTCCGTTCCTGCGTTCTGGGCCAGAGCACAAAACCCCGGTGGTTTTGCAGTTCATCCCCATGGTGAGAGGCACTTGGTGCTGTGATCCCCCGAACCCTCCGGTTCTCTGCTCATTGGAAACATTTTCTGGCAGGATAAAAGAGATAAATGTTTTTTTTTTTTTTTTTTTTTCTGAGAAACTAGTGCGGATCAATGTTTAGAAAAATCCTGTTTAGAAAAATCCTGTTGCCCCAGCAAGTTCAACAGCCACCATGTATGTGTTTACTCATGGCCATCAATGCTTAATTAACCCTTTTATACTGCTGCACGTGGAATTTCTGGATCAAGAGCTTGGCAGATTCATTTCTGAGCTTTGTTAAAGCCTTAATAACCTTTCAGCTGGCTGAACAAAGAACCCAGCACCCAAGCAGGCAGCCCTGCAGCTGAAGATGGGGGCTGCTGGCAGGGCTTGTGCAGCACAACCTGGCATTTGACCTTCTGTTGCTTTTCCACCCTGCAGCCTGGACCCCTGTAGATGCTGCCAGAGAAGCAACCAGCCGGAGATGGAGCATGTACCTTGGGCAAAATGGAAACCTTGGCAGCTGCGGGTGGTTTTGTAAGTGCTGTAGGGCCTTGCGGTTTGAACATCACCTCCTTGTCCCTTTCCCTACTCAATGACGCATTGTCCTGAACGGGACTTTGCTCTGAGAGAGGGGGGGTGTTGGCATGGGACTTCGTGACCCTCATTTCTGGCACTGCCATGCAAAGTGTGTAATTGAAAAGGAGCTGGGGCAGGGGACAGAGTACAAGGGATGGTGAACAAGGGACTGTTGTTCATGGTCCATTCCCAGTACAAGAAGAAAGTTCAGGAGAACAACAGGAGGCTGTTCCTCAAGCAAGAAGCACTTATCTGGTGGAACTCCTTGCCGTAGGATGTTGCAGAGGCTGAAAGTTTCTTTGAGTTCAAAACCAGACACATAAGGTGCTGGAGGAAAAAACGCCACTGAAGGGCTCAAACACAGAAACACCGCTACTGTCTTAGAGAAGGTGCATGCGGGGGGTTGAAATTCTTCTGGAAGAGGAGCATCACTGTGTAATTGCCCTGTTTCTACAGCACTGGGTGACTGTGTGTCGCGGGCGGAGTGATTGACTTCACTCATAAGAGAGAAGTAATAAACTATTTATTAAGATGAAACAGATTTAACAAAGTAGTAGTAAATGCGACAGTGTTTTACGAGGGTCGATGCCAAGGTACACTTGTGTATTTACTGCACAGAGGACAGGGTCAGACAAGCTTTCAGGGAGACCCTCCCGTTGAGTCACGAGGTTCAGAAAGGCCCCCCCTTGCTTTCTAAACTCCTTCTCAGAGAGGAGTCTAGGTTTGGCTGGATCCAATCCTAGTCCCAGACTTGGTCAACAGTTTATGTCTAAAGGATTATATATATGTGTGCACAATCAATCCTTTCTGTTACTTAGCTAAGATTTCAAAGTTTTAGCATGCTATTAGTCACTTACCGAGAATCTGTTGCGACAAGGAATCTCTCAACCTCGAGGAGTAACCTTAAGCGAGCGTCCTCACAAAAGGGGAGATCCTGGTGTGCAGCCACTGCCATACCGGAGAGCTCAAAGGGCTCTTGGGCTGTCTGCTATTTATACAGTAAGATAATTGATCTATAGTCATATTCTCATAGGAACAAAGTATCTAGGTCCCCAGTTCAGACAGTGTTTTGGCTGTGTTACCAGTCATCCCCCAAAGTCCGGGTACAACTTACCGCATCCAATGTTCTGATGGCCAAGGCCTGATCATGGGAGGGGGGAAGAACAGGGAGAGCATATCGCCACACTGTGAGAGCCAGGATCAGGCCAGATGGATCACGGATCTGACCCAGTCCCTTGGCACTGGCATCCAGACCCGGCTGTGTCACTCCCATCAGCTGCTATCTCCCTCTGCCAGCTTTTTCCAGGTGCTGCTTTGAGTCCCTTTCTCCCACCTCCCTGCCTGGACATTTGCCTTCTAACAGAGCCACCTTGACCAGGTTGCTGGGTCACTTTGATGTACAAAACGTGTGTCTACGCAAAGAGTCCTGGATGCTTTTCACCAGGGAGGAAGGAGGCTGGGCAGGAATACCAGGTGCAATCGGAAGGCTGGGGGCTACCGTATCTCATAAAGCTGGGATGGGTATCATGGGGGAGAAGATAAAAGGAGATTCTTACTCTTTAGGCCAAGAGTATGCAAGTCAAACAAAGACAAAACCCTGATGTGCCCAAGGGCAGCTTCCCGGTGGAATATGGGAATAGGGACCTGTAAATAAAGGTTTTCTTGGCAGCCAGCGTGAACAAGGGCAGGTGTTTGAAGTATTTCCCGGATGCCCTGCGGCAGTGATTATTCGTGGAGGGAGAGCTTTCTCCCGGTGCCTCTTAAACAGAGGCACAGCACGGGGTTAAGAAACCCCAGGTACCGCTCCCCAGAGGGTACTTTTGGGGGGAACAATGTGCTCTGGGAAGGACGAGGGTGTTGCATCCACCCCAGGTTGTCGTTACTAAGGGGGAGCCTCAGCCTCCAGGCAGCTTGTGTTAATGGCGAATCCTGGCACGCCGGCGTTTCCCGTTAGTGGTTAGATCTGCATGTAATTACTGCGCTGAGAAGCTCTTTTAAAGAGGGAACGAGGGCTCTTTCCTCATGCAATAAAGATGCTTTCTGAGGGCTTTATCTCCACGGGTGAGCCACTGCTTGAGAATGCACTGGTGGGACATCCGAAAAGTATTCGTTGGGATCTTTCCCAGTGTCCTCACGGTGGTGTTGGCAGCAGTGATGTCCACTGGATCTCCACTGCGTCTCGTAGGGCACATGGGCTGAGTGCAAGTCCCGAGTGGTGCTGGAAGCCCAGGTACAGGCAGACCCAGGGGGTGAAGCTTTGTGGATCCTGCATCTCTCACCCTGAAGAGTCTGGCCATGGGAGATTTCTTACTGTTATTGGGAGAAAAAGGAAAAAGTAGCTTTAGAGAAGCATGTCTAGCTATTGAGTCCTCCTGGAGGAGAGAAGCTCCTACATCAGCAGTAGGCAGAAAGCAGACTTGCTTTTGTGGACAAGCCTTACAACCTGACAGCACAGGGGAACTGTGTTATTTACCATTTGAGGAGTTATAACCATAGGAATAGGGAGAAATTTTTATTAAGAATCAATTAAATTAATATAAAGGATTTTATATTTTTTTTTCTGTATGGCTAAAGAAGACTCTAGTGGTTTGGGCAGGCAGAGTAGGCAGCGTGTAGCTCTCAAGAGGACCAGGTTTTTAAACTGAGGTCATTTTATTTTTCCCCCTTCTAAACCTTATTTTTAAAAACCATTCAGGAAAATTGCAGGGTTTGTTCTTTCCTCTATATCCAAGCCTGGGTTGCAGGCAGTTTTGTGGTTCTGGGAAGCATTTTTCCCAGACTAAAGGGTAAGGATAAGCAGCCCACTCAGAGCATTATGCCAAACATTTTCTTCTTTCCCAAAACTGAGGTTAAATACACAATGAGATGGCAGGTCCCCCTGGGTTCAGCAGGAGCCTGGCTATCACATGCCTGGTTGTCATATCTCCCAGTTATACTTTAATTTAATGTGCTACCATCCTGGGTCTGTTCTGCCTCTTGATGAACCCCAAAACATTTTGAAGTGTTTTGTTCATGATGGACTTGATATTCTAAATTATTGCTTTGCTCAGCAGGGCATGAAAACACCTGTTTGAATCCCTGCTGTAGCTTGAGCAGCGCTGATGGTTGAACCAGGCTCCCTGGCAGCTGGAGGGAGCGTCCTGGTTTACTGGGTCATGGGCTGTCTGCGAGGATGCTGCCTAGGCTGGTGTGCTCCCATGAAAAGTTGTAGTTCCAGTGAATCCATGTCCTCAAATGGAAAAACCAAGTAAACAACCCCCCCTGAATAGGAAGATCTGCAGCTATCACTGTATGGTGGCACAGAGAACATCTTTCTCCACCTCATGCTCTTCCCTCTCTCTCTTCCCCTTCCTGACACTCCACTGGTCCTTACCACAATAAATTGATGGGGCTTTGGCTCCCTGTGTTCCCTGGGGGATACCCTGGTCCCTTGCTGAGTCCTGGTTGGGAACAAGGTCAGAAAGCCTCCGGAAGCATTGGGTTTTGGGATGCACCTGCAAAGATGAACTTGAATATATACATTGTGGATAGGAATCAGGTTAGCTGTTGTAACGAGGCCATCTCAAAGACAGATCACGTTTCTTGAAGTCGGAGGAACCTGTAGGACCTGAGGAACTCATCATGTATCGACAGCCTGCAGACATGATAAACACCTTGACGTTGGAGGAATCAATTCATTTTAATTTGGGAGCAGGAGCAGGGAAATGACTGAATTATCTCCTCTCGCAGGGATGGTCCCAGCTGCACCACAGAATTGGATTTGTGGTTAACTTTTACAGCTCTTGTTTTATTGTCTGTATTTTGGGGATATATATGTCAAGGAGTCCAATGGCTGCACCTCAAAAGGAAGCATATGAGAATAATAAAAGTAATGTCTCTTTTCAACTTTAGATATGAAAGTATTTCACAAGGATGGCTTTCCCTGCCTTACAGACAGGTTGCTTGCCAATGTCACATCAAACTTGGTGGCATAGAGCCACTGCCTTGGTTCCACTCCTGCTGTTGCAGGCAGCAGCAGAGGAGTATGAAGGACTCACAGCTTAGTCCCAGCCCGTGCTCAGTCCATGGATGCTCCTCCGTGCCCGGGTCAGCTCTGTGGCCTCCTTGGTCTAGTACTGGCCCTCATCAATGCATGCAGCATTAATACCCTAGGGGGGGTGGGAGTGTTTATCTCACAGCAACCAGTGCCCCTTTTAGCTTTGTTTGCAAACTCCTGCCCCTCTGTGCAGAGGGGTGGGGAAGAGATGCAGGGGACCCAGGCCAGCAGTGCCGTGGCATCGTTGCCTTGGGACCCGGGAGAAGGATGAGGCAGCCAAAAGCGGATGAAATCCCACCCTGTCTGTGAGGAGCAATTCCAAACATCTGCTCCTTCCACTCTTTTTTCTGTCCCCTCCAGGCAAATTATAGAAGCCTCTGCCACAGCAAAAGGCTTTTAATCAAAGCTAATTACTCACTTCAAACATTTTTTTTTCAGGGGTCTCTGGGTCAGTCCCAGTGATGGTGTCGCCAGGATGGCACACATCCTTGGCTGTGCTCCCCCTGTACAGAGGAGGAAAGAGGACCGTGGGCGCTGATGGCAGCCCTGTCCTACCCCACGGAGCAGGTCTCCATGGAGAAGCCGCGGGAGAGAGCTGACGGGTTGCTCCGTGAGACGGTGACATCCATTAGTTCGGCTTGGAGGGTTTAGCAATGCTGGCTGACTTAATTGGATTTCAGTGTGACACAAATCTGTCCAGTCTGGAGCAGGGGAGAAAATTACAGAAATTCAGGGGCTTTCTGCCTTACTGTTCCTTGAGAGCATTTGGCAGGGAACAACTCCTGCCGTGGACATGATGCGAAGGGGATTTTGTGTTGCTGGTGGTGATGAGCAAGCTGGGGCCAAGTGGGACAGATGAAGCCTGTCACAGTAATGTTTCTGGCTTATAGACCAAACCAGTGGCTCCAGTGGCTTGTCAGGAACATACTCAATGTAAGGCTAATGCTGGTTGGGGTTACAACTCCCCTGCGTAAGGGTCAGTAAGGGTCTAGTTGGTTGGATTCCTTGTGAAAAGCAGGAAGACATCAGGCCCAAATTCTGCTGCCCCTTCAATGTATTTCAACCTCTGGATCCTTCTTACATGTGCTGCTTGAAGTTCACAAGAGGTACTGTTAAAGCAACCATACCAGATGAGATCCAGCTGTGTCTCCAGCAATGGTCACAGGTAGATTCCAAAGGAAGGGCAAGTTCATCCACGCCAAGTTGCCCAGCTCCACCTCTGGCCATGCTGCAGATGTACTGTGTAGCCCAAGCAGGTTTCCACACCAGCCTCTTCCTCTCCCACTCCCATCTCACTTTCAAGACACAGGGCTGCTTGACTTAACTGGAAAATGTCCCACATGCTGCAGATGCCAAGTTCAGCCCCAGGTCTGTGGGATTTCAGAGTTGAAATCAGTGGGAGCTGAGGGCATTGCTCAGCCTGAGATGTGCTGGAGAAGACACCTGCTGATGTCACTGGGTTTAGGACATGCCCTTGATTTTGCAGATCCTGGAAGTACCAAATCTGCTCTCGAAGTGCAAGAGAGCTGCTTGAGCCAGGGCTGACCGTTAGTGGCCTTTCAGCTCCCTCTGCAGATTTAATAAAAACAACATTTCCACGCCCAGATCAACTCACTGTGTCTTGGACCTCCTTACTCGCCCCCAGTTAAGACAAATTAAGTTTGTAACCGCCTCTGACGAGTCAGCTCAGCAGAAGCTGAGGGATGGGAGGCTCCTCTGCTCTCCGTGCTCCTGGCTGGACCAGAAGCTGTTGTCAGCTCTGCTCGGTGCAGGGTTGCCTCTTGCTGTGTTTCTGGCACACTAAGGTGCCAGTCGGCAGAAGATGGGTTGTTTCTCCTGCCGAAGCTGCCGGGCCCTGGGAGGCAGGGAGCAGGCAGATGGTGCAGGCAGGGTCTGCCGTCTGCCTGGTGCCGTGCCTCAGCTGTGCTTTTGGAAGCCGCCTACAGCCCTGCCCTTGACGTGCTGCTCGGATGCTCATGCTGAGATTTGTTCTCAGCCGCTAGCACCAGAATTCATCACTGGCCACCAAATCCCCTCTCTGCAGCAGTGACCTCCCTGGGACATCTCCTAGGGTGGAAGCCCTTTCATCACTCAAGCAAACAGTCACAGAAGGTGCAATCACTGCCTTCAGCAGTGGGGTCCTTGTCCTCTGCTCTGGACAGGGACAGCTGTTCTTGACTGGTATCAGTGCCACAACACTTTGAATCAGGGCTGGGGCTCCTTGCAAGGAGGCCAATTCATGATGGTAGGTGTTCATAGTGGGTTGGTGTGGTTCCTGACCTGCAGAGAACTGGGCTGAGAACCCCACAGTTCATCACAGGGGGAGGTCTGAGCCTCCTTCAAGCCTGCCGCTGCTTCAACTGCTTGTGCAATGGCAGCACTTTGCATTGCCTTTCCAAGAAGAGCAAATGGTTGTACAAGGTGTCAAGCAGTGACACAGAGCCCTGTGCCTTCCACAGGAAGCACACTACTTGTTGATAGCCTTCCCCTTCTGCCTCATGGTCTTCTTGACATAACCTAAGGTGATCTAGTGGATCATAGTATCATAAAATGATTTGGATTGGAAGGGATCTTAAAGCCCATCCAGTCCCACTACCTGGGCAGGGACACCTCCCACCACACCAGGTTGCTCCAAGCCCCATCCAGCCTGGCCTTGAACCCCTCCAGGGATGGGGCAGCCACAGCTTCTCTGGGCAACCTGGGCCAGGGTCTCACCACTCTCACAGCAAGGAAGTTCTTCCCCACATCTTATCTCCATCTCCCCTCTTTCAGTGTTAAACTCTCCCTCCTTATCCTATGGCTCCTCTCCTTCATCAAAAGTCCCTCCCCAGCTTTCCTGGAGCTGCTTTAGGGACTGGAAGGGGCTCTAAGGTCTTCTCTGAGCCTTCTCTTCTCCAGGCTGAACCCCCACCCCAAACTCTCTCAGCCTGTCTTCACAGCAGAGGAGCTCCAGGCCTTGGAACACCCCTGGGGGCTCCTCTTGACCTGCTCCAAAGGGTTCCTTCAGGACAGAGATATTCAAGGACTCTTCTCTGAGCAATGCCTGGTAGCAAGTTCTGTTCTCTTCAGAGAGGGAGAGAGGGAAACACTGGAAGTACAAGGCAGTGAATGAAATCAGCTGCTCCAAATGGTGTCCAGCTCCGGCCAACACATCCAAGAAAATTCAAACAAAGAGTGAGAGTCTGGAGAAAGGAGACGTGTCATTCAGATTAAGCAACAGAAAGAACAAATAGTGAAAACATTAAAAAAAAATGAATTATCCAAAGCCAGGGAAGTTTTATTCCTCTGACTGTGGGTACATGGGCAAGTACCTTTACCCATGGAGTTATCAAGCAGAGATTTCAGAAGTCCTCCGAAACACTATCTACCCCATGGCAAGGGCTCAGGCCAAGGAACTCATCAACACCTGATGTGACACAGGCAGAGGGAGTTCAGCTTGATAAAACTAATTGCTTAGTCCAGGTTCACTTTAGGAGCAAGCCCAGAGCTTTCTAAGAAGCTGGTTTGTGCTTTATAATTAAATTTTTTATGTCCGTTTGGCTGTCTAGGTGCTTGTGACCTTGTGGAATTTGAAAGGTGTTGTAGATATTGGTGCATTGCAATTTACTTTGATGCATCTTTTACAGCAAATTCAGCAGAAATACTTCCAGATTTTGTCCCTTTTAATCTCCTTCTCCTCTCTCCCTGTCTCAGCTTTTTGGCCAGAGTTGTCACGTCTGTTTTGAGAACATGATCTCTACTGTTTCAATAATTCACTAAGAGGGGAAAAAAGTACTTTTATTGATACTATTTCTTATGCATGCTACACTGAGATTAAGCTTTGGTTGGAAAACCCTATCCTTCAGCCTAAAGGATTTTCGTGCCTTCACTGGGATTCACGTGAAGAACTTGCAGCAGGAGAGGGAAATTGCACAGTAACACTGAGGCTGTTGTGAGTTTGGTGACCCTGTGCTGAGAGATGACATTAAGCATGGGTGATGCGTATGAGACTGATATCAAGTCAAACACAGAGAACCAAATTTTTCCATTTCTGACTCAAAGCCTTTAGCTCATGATGAGCTGGGGATATGACCTTTACAGCACTCCTATTGCTCCTCTTAAGGTGGAGATGCTCCTCCAGCATGTGATGTCGCCTGGATGTCGCTTGGAAAACTGGACTAAGTTTTGACTTAATATGCTTTTAATGATGATCCAGACCAAGGCTTTGCCTGTGGACACCTCACTGGACCAGGGCTTTTACACCCATCACAGCTTCAATGCCCCATCAATCCAATGAGGCTGAGCTTGGGAAGTAAAGACAAGCAGACAAAAGCCACAAGCCCTGAGCTTTTTGTATCCTCCTGTTGGATTTTCCATCCTGAACAGTTCCTGCTCTGAGGACTATCGATCCCTTTGGGAGCTGAGACCTGCTTTGTTTCAGCGCTGAGGCATCCCTCCTCTTCTTTTCTGAGATTATTCTTTTTTTTTCTTGTAACTTCCATCAGAGCAAAGCCACTCTTAAAGCACTGTGATGCCCTTCTAGGAGCACTTCTCCTGACTCTCATCTCGTATTTCGCTACACGGGTTTTCTCTGCAGGCTTTGGCAGGTGGCTGCGTCCCGGCTGCCACCACCACCGGCTTTCCTTTGGGTGAGCTGTTCTCTGGGGACAGACTGAATCTCTCTTCTGAATGTGACAAGAGCCTGAGAAAGGGAGGAAGCAACCAGAGCTTGCTCAGATCTGTCTGCAGCATCAGGCAGCAGAGACAAAGGGTCGAGAAAGAGGGAAAGGAGGAGCCTGTTCTGCCCAAGGTGTTGCTCCAAATGTGCCCAGTTTCACAAATAAATCTATTTTTAAATGTTGTCAAGCATCGTTCTGGGGAAGGTGAAAGGTTGTAGGTTTGCACCAGAAGTGTTTTTCCCCTCTCAGCCCTCTGCTGGTTCCCGAATCCACCCTGAAGACTAAGTAAAGGAGCTTGTGTGGGGCACAGATTTAGCTGCAGTCTGGCAGATGGCACAGGGACGGCCTTTGCTAAAATGGTTGGATACAACAGCTTTAGCTGGAGGATTACAGGGAGGGTTTCCTTCCCCTCTTTTGAAAGCTGTCACTGTTTCAGCTGCTTTATAACTCCTTTGGTCATGAGGGCACACCTCAGCAAAGGTGGCCTGTCCTTGGAGATGGTGGAGAAGATCCATCGTAACCCTAATCCCAAACTTCTTCTTGCCCTGCCAGGACACGGCTCCAGCTTCATGAATTTGTGCTCTGCTTCTCCATTTACCACTTCCAGTTCTGTAAATGACACAATCGTTCAGTGAATAACTCCAGATTTTAAGGAAACTGCTGCACTCCCAAATTCATTCCTTTATGATAAGCAAAAAAAAAGAGACAACTTCAGTGCCACAAAAAGTTTCCTCATCTTTTCCCTGGTGAGGACCGTGTAAAGTCTCTCCAGAGCTGCTCTCCAGGCATTTTTAAGTTTTATTTATTTTTTTATGAGTTGGTTTTTATGCTGCTCGTTTGAGCTGTGGTGTTTGCACTACCTTTGGGATACAGGAGGTGTGCTGGATAAACGTCTCTTGCCCTTGGGTTGGAGTGGAGGGCACTTCTCATTGGCCCCTTGTTGACAGAGAGTTTGTTTTTCAGCCTTTCTTCCCCTGAGAAAGCTTGTTTCCCTCCCAGAAAATCTCTGCCTTTACTGGTGCTGCCAAGGGGTTGGTCTGCTGACCACATTCATCATCCCAGATGCCAGCTGGTCTTTTCGGTGTTTGGGACTCAGATGGCCTGAAAGGCAGGATGCGGACCCTGAGCCTGTTTTGGTGCTGTGAGGAATGTGACGGATGGCCTTCCCATCTCTCAGCATCTCAGCAGAGTGCTAAGGAGTTTTCTTTCCTGTTCCCATGGGTTATTGCTATTCCACAGTTTGCTAATCCGAACACAACCCAGGTAGCGCCGCTCCGGCTCTCATCCTTGCTGCCACCGTCCCTGCCAGGGGAATGCTAAGGTTTTGTATAACATCAATTTCTATCAAGGTGATGATGCCACTGCTTCATCCAGCTCTGGCACAGTCTGAAGAAACCGTACAAGTACTGAAACCCTTGGCTCTGCCGTGGCCTCCAGTTTACAGCTGTGGAGAGGTTTTTTTTGTCACTGGGGTGCTTTGGAAAGGTCCTGCCTGTCTGTCAGCCCAGGCCCTGCCAGACGGGGAGTGAGCTGTTGTCTGCCCTGCAGCATCGTTCTAGAAGGCTTGCACAGGAGGCAGAAATGCTTCATTTCAGGTACTTTCTCCTGATTCTCAGCCAGCTGAAATACAGCAACGGCTGGTTTATTGCTGTCACCTACAAGTGTGATCATAACAGCAAGGAAAATACATCTGTCTGTTGTTCACTGGGTAAATTACTGCTCCTAAATGAGCTACCAGTGAAGGCTGCAGCTGTGCTTAGAGACAGGTTGGTTGCATGGAAGCACAAACCTTCTGAGCAGGTTTCTACTTCTTCTACTATATCTGAGTAGGTTAACATGTGCTCTGCCACGGACTCTCCTGGTGACCTCCTTTGATACGTCATTTGGCCACTACTCGGTTCACTTCTCAGTTTAGCACCTAAGGGTGATGGCCCAGCTCTGGGCACAGGGTTTGTGAGCCACCTCAACAGCTTAGATTCCCAGCTCCCTTCAGCCAGGTACCAGATATCTAAATGCATCCATAAATTTGAGCTGGAAATTCCTGGAGGCCTTCTCTGAACAGTTTATGCTTTAAATGAGTGTATCAAGTATTTGGACCCTGTTTTAATGCAGATGGGCTTGGTGGCCAGTTATCCCACGGATGTAGTGCCCTGTGCCCAGCTAAGCTCATCACTAATGGGGGTGAGCTTTCATGAATCAGTTTCCTTTTGAATTAGTTACTTTATTATGGTGAGAAATTGAAAGGGAAAGAAAAAACG
>VZRU01017854.1:47837-60948 GCA_013398155.1 Pedionomus torquatus | reverse complement strand
ATCCCTCTAATCATCTTTGTGGCCCTCCGTTGGACCCGTTCCAACAGTTCTATGTCCTTTCTGTGTTGAGGACTCCAGAGCTGGACACAGGACTCCAGGTGGGGTCTCACAAGATCCTCCAGAGCCTTCGAGAGCATCGGCTGCTGAAAGCAGGCTGAAGGCTGGGGATTTGCAGGGAAATGCCTCCACCGTCGGCCTCCTGTGAAGGTTGTCCGGGTGTGGGAGGTGTGAAGGAGCAGGCTGGCTGGGCCATCAGTGGAGGGGCAGTGTCGCGCCCCACGGCTGCTGCCTGTGTTGCCTTCCCAGGGTAGGGACAGACACACGTCTCCTTGTCAGACTGAAAAGTGTCTTTTAAAAACGATTCATCCTGTAGCAGCGGCAGCCGCTCCACCCACGGAGTGTCTCAGTGGAGCCCTTTCCTGCTGCATCTCCTTTTGTGTCCCCCCCACCCCAGGCTTTCCCCTGCAGAGCCGCCGTGGGTCCGCGGACCCCGCTTAACTCAGTCCCCTCCAACTTCATAAAGCAGCTGCCAGCTCCCGTGGACCACTCCTCAGAACACAGCGAGGAAATTCAGGCCAAGATACCTGTTTTCACCCCCAGTTCCAGGCATTTGGCAGCTGCACGATGTTTCCATCGTCCAGTTGTCCAAAAGACCTTCACAATAAATATCGTCAAAGCCATTTTAGCCACAGGCATCATTAAGAAGTTCATTGCTTGCACACAATGACTGCTGTCTGATTTCACGGTTACCGCAGCGTTATATTAAGTTTGAAATGGAGAACAATTTTGTGGTAATTTGTGATTTCAAAGAGGAATAAGTTTTGCTGTAACGGATGAGACTCAAGCTGCTCGAGAGCAGTTAAGGAGCTGCCAGCCCTTGAGGTTTCTAAGAACTGGTTAAGATCTATGATTTATACCTTGTTTGAGCTGCTTTTTCAAGAATATGAACAAAAAGTCTAAAGCAAGTCTTATAACTAAATTTCTCAGACTAGAAACACCCAGAGAGCATCATAAAAATGGACAATTTCATGATAGAACCAGCTGGCCACAAGCAGCACCATTCTGAATATTAACATTTTCAAAAGCAATGAAAAACTCTGGTTATCTCAGGTCTGGGGCATTTTTTAGGAAATTAATTCCTTTCAGGTTGGGCTGCAATAATCTGAATTTTCCAGTCCACTTGGGAGACTCCTGGGAGTTATCCCATCCCATCCAACTCCATCCAAAGTTCATGGCTTTATGGCGTCATGTCAAGGCAGAGGATAAACCAAGTCAACAAATCTGAGCTATCAAATTAACACGGATGTGTGGAAAGGGCTTGAAAGAGAAATCAGAAAAGGCAGGGAGGAATAAAAGAGAAAAATCTCTAAAACAAATCAACAGCCTCAAAGCCGAGGAAGTAATTTCTCCTACCACATGACCAAATTATCTCCTAATTGCTCCACAACCCTTAGGAATGGAGCGAAATCACAGCCAAGCACTGGGGGCGTGGGAGCACGCTGTGCTGCTTAATGAATTCCTATTGTTCTTTCCCTGCTTTGTTCCCGGGGCCACTGTACTGGCATGTTCCTGGTGGCTGAAGACAGGCTGCAGTATTCAACCGACTGGAAGGTGTGGAGGCACCCACAGTAGCTGCAAATAGTGTGTAAATCACTCCAGAGAGGGGTAGTGGTGGGGTACAGTTCCCTTTCTTCTGCCTTTACAAGCTTCATCTACGCTGGCAAACGGGACAGGGACAAGGACGAGGACAAGGACGAGGACAAGGACAAGGACAAGGACAAGGTGTATCTTGGGCATGACCTGTCAATGAGTAGACTTTAGAATTGCCAATATGCTCCCTGGAATGATACTGGCCTGTTCCAATAAGACCCAGGTCATGCTTGGTTACATCTTGAGAACAGCTCAAGACAGGGGTCTTGTCTTCCAAAAAAGGGACATCTATTTGTTGGCAACTCAAATGTTTACAGGGAACACTACTGGCATCATTCAAGGGCACAGGCCTTTGCCTAAGCATTGCCCAATTTGCTGGTGTAAAGATACTCATAGGCCATTTATGATTGGATATTCTACAAATATTGTAAACGAGACTCCATCTCTGCCACTGCCTCTCCAAAGAACCCTCTGATGGTGCTGCATGTCCAGCACAGCTCCTGTAGTATCTACTTCTGGGTCCCAAATCCCAGTTTAGCAGAACTCTTGGAAGCATGTCACCAGGCTGTAGTAGCCTTTACCTTGGGCAGTTGGCCCCATATGAATGAGAGAGTTTTTCTCTGGTTGCCTAATGAAGAGCAGTGCCAGTTGTAGCAGTGCTGAGTGCTGCAGGACCATGAGGTCCTGGCTGGTTTGAAGCCCCTGGTGGCCTAGTAGTGGGAACAGCCTTCATCCACGATCTCTGCTCATGAGCTCGCTTTCATGATGTGATTGCTGTCCGTGAGATGCTGAGCTAGAAAGTCCTTCAGATCTGTCTCTTGCAGAGACACTCTCACTTGGCAGCAAATGGACAGTAGCTTCTGCTCACTCTGGGAGTGGATCTGAGCTCCTGCTTGGAACAGGACTTGTATATCCTGTATTTTATTCCATGCCCAGAAAGCATCAGAAGGCCTTCAGCGTCGCTGTGAGACTTCCCCTGCCCAGGCACTAACAACATCGCTTCTGAACCGAGCGCCACGGTGGTGGTGCAGGTGTAAGAACCGTTCTGGGAGGATATTGATTTTTTTCCTTCTCTTTTCAACAGAGAAAAAATACAACCTCTGTCACTGCAAGGACCATAGGAAGGATCCTGCCTGTCTGGATGCTTTAATAATCAGATTTGATTCAGTTCCCTCCTCTTGGCTCTGAGCTGTGCATTAGTTCACGTGCAAGAGTTGCACCAGAGAAAGCTGATGTTTCCCCTTCCCTCCCACCAGGCAGGGAAAAGCAATGCAAGAGGGTTTGGAAAGCCACTGCTGAGTGATCTTGTTCTTAATCGTGCTCCTCGGGCTGGATTCGTACAAGCAAGCTGACACATCAGGGTTGTTCCTGCTTGTTTTTCTGCAGAGTTCATTTAGAAGCGGGGGCTCCCATCTTTGTACTGGAGAAACGTAATCCCTTGCACTTGCTGCTGCAGCCGGCGAGTGTTTCAGACACAGGGGAGGGAGGGAATACTGGAAAAGCAAACCCAGACACAGGTTGGCGTTTATTCACACAGAGAATAAATAGCAAAGGCAGGAACTCATACACCTGCGTGTACAAGACACACATCTGAACAGACCGCAGCTGATGGTGTTGCTGCAAAGCTCAGCCTCTTGGTATCGTGCACCCCAAAAAGGGACAAAGGGCTTTGGCTTCCCAAAGGCTCAAGAGCAGCAAGGAAAAACGTGCCAGCCTGCAAGGCACTCAGGCAAAGGGATGTCCTCAGCCACGGACATACAGCTCTCATTCATCCTTGGGAATAAACCCGCTCCTATGGCTTTCCAACCAGCGTGTGTTTCTTGCCCCCGCAATCAGGGCAGGAAATCTCAGGGCAGATCCAGTTTTATTGGTCTGGGGGTTGTTTATTTCTAGCCTTTTTCCACCCATCCTTACAGATGCAACTACAGGTGCTGCCGTGTTCAACACCAGAGGGTTGGTGTTAGTGCTGATTTGTTTGGAGCTTCTTTGGGCTTTAGGTGCAAAAAAAGCACCTAAAAAAAAGCACCTTTGGGCTTTAGGTGCAAAAAAGCACAGCTGGATGTTTGCCCCCTCCCAAACCCAGTGCTCCACCCCTGGCAGTCACCTCCTGCACAATCTGCAACAGTGCTGCAAGAAAGGGGAGAAATCTGAACCCAAAACTAAACATTTATCACTGTGAGGAATCGGGACCCCATTTCTCCCATCCTGCAAGTTTTTAGCCTAAACTCTCAGCCCAAGCCTGCAGCAAAGAGCATCTCTGTCCTGACGTGGAGCAGGTCTGAGTTCTGGATAGATTTTGAGATCATGGCTAGCTGTTTGGGATTATGGCTAGCTGTTGACTCTGACACTCTCCTAGCCATTCCTTGCAGAACATGTTCTGTCAGCCAGCTGCTCACCACACTATGAAAACGTATATTATTCCTACAAATTGCTTTCCCAGGAGGCTTCATATGAATATGCATTTTCCCTCTTCTCCCATATTTAAATCAAGGATATCTCTATCCATCCCTTCCCAGGCCTCTTGTTAATGCTTCTTCTGATAACTCCACTGCTAATCTGCATTTATGTTCTCAGCAGTGCTGGGCAACATGTATGCAGGAGTTAGGGGCAATTTGCATCCTGCCTAATTATCCCTGTGCTGCTGGGGAAGCCAGTCCCCGTAGGGCTGTGCTCCTGACTCTGATGAGCGGGGTGAGGGACAACTGGTACGCGCCAAACACGGTCTTAAACGTTCTCCAGGGGAACAGACTGCTTCATGCTGAGTGCAAAATTCAGAAGAAATAATAAAAATATTTGACAGTATTCAAGAAACCTGAATCCCAGCTTGGGACTTTGGATTTAGCCCTGTCTTTGCTGCACATGGTTTTGGGAGTGTGGGCAAATGACGCAGTGTCTCTGCCTCCTTCCTCCTGCCTGATGGAAGTAGGTCTGATGGTCACCCGAGAGCAGACTGTGATGTCAGGATTTGCAACTATTAAACTGAAAGAAATATGAAGGACTGCATGATGTCTAGATGAAAAGATGTGTGTTGTCAAAAGGAGGGAGAACTTGAAAATTTGTACGTGTTTTGTTTTAATTTAAGCACCTTGAGAGCCCCTGGGGAGGCTGATCACTGAAATAAGCTTACTTAGGTGCCTACTCTGGGGTTTTAGCATCTCCCCTCTGCTGCCGTCCAGCCCTGTGGGAGGGGGGCATGTGCCAGGCTGTGTGAATGCAAGTGTTGGTAATTCTCTTTTTCTACTCTCTTCTTGCTGGACCACATTCCCATCATGAAAAGCAAGTGAACAATCCTGCCCGGTGTGGAGCTGGAGATGCTGGTGCAAGGCAGAAGATGGATGGGTACATGTTTGTTTCAAAGGGGGCTGGAGGAGTTTGGCACCTCTGGAGAGTCAGGCGGTGATCTGTAGTGGGAGATAAAGAGAACTGAATAAGATCCATTTGTATTTCGGGGAGACCAATGCCTCCCGAGAGGCTGAGTGAGGGCAGGAATACAAATACCTCCTCTCTGTTTGCAAAAAGGTTTTGGACTACAAAGAAGAGGCACCATGTGCCTGTCCATGGAGGTTGAACATCTGCACAGACTGATGCAACTCCCTGTGCTGCCAAAGACCTAGTTATAAAGCATGTTTCTAGCTGCATTATCATTATTTATACATTTGCTGAAGAAACAGAGACGATCTCGCTTGCAAATGGCTTAAAGAATGTGTTTTATTTTAGAGGAGGCAGGGACATAAATAGCCCCCATTATGTTGAGATGCTGTAAGTAGGTCTGAGATAAGGCTTGTGTGGAGCTGATTTTTCTGGAGAGTTTGTGCAGAGATCAATTATGCTCCCATTTTCTTAAAAAAACACAATAAATTGTGGCCCGGGGTGTGATTTGGCTCTGTTCCTAAAACTGTTTATATCCAAGGACACAAGAGGCTCCTGAATATGTAACAGCTTGAAATCTAAGTATGCAGGTCTGCTCTCGTCAGCTGAGGAGGGCTACTTGTAGGAGTGTGCTCAAGGAGAAAAATGTGGGGTTCAGGGTGACTGTGTGGCATCACTTATGCTGGGTGATGTACAAATCCAGAACAAACCCAGCACCTCTGCCTCAGGGTTTCCTGTGCCCTTCCAAATCCGATGCACTGATGGTACAGATGGGTTTTCCTCTGCCTTTGCTGGTTGGTGTCTCCTGAAAAGTGCAAAATTCGGGGAAAATTGGTGGTATGAAGGGTACGCCTGGGTCACCCTTTACGCTGGGGTTTGTGTCTGTGTGGGATCTCTCTCTGCCTCTCAGCCAGTCGAGAGAAGACAGTGAAATGAAATGGGTAAAGACCACTGAGAAATTTGGGGTGAAATTTTGTAAGAAGATGAGAGGCTTTGCTGAGACAGATAAAAAATGCACCTACCCAGTACCCTGGGTCCAGCATGGCCACAGGAGAGGGGTAGGGAATAAGCTGGGAACACAACAATTTTAGCCAGGAACCACCAAGTAAAGGCATGAATTGAGTGGAAATTCCAGATGCTGCAGGAGTAATGAGTTTTACCTGTTCTCAGCCCTCAGCTACAATGGCTGAAGAGTGTTATCATTGTGTGGGGGCAGAGAGAAGCTGCTTCTTGCATCAGACAGGACTACCCAGTCACCAAATCCATCCCCACTCCCAACCAAAGATATGGATCATGTCACCCATCACAAATAACCTCAGTCTGCACTGCTACCCTTAGAGAAACTTAAGATAGAGCACGGATTTTTTTCCCAACTAAATCTCTTTTCTAAGAGTATTCCTAATCCCAAGATCACTGGGCTGAAAGGCTACAGAATGCAGAGCCTGATGCATCGAGTAAATACAAATGAAAACATCAAGAAGGCAGAGTTTGGGGAAAGTTAACAATTTCACTAAATTACCTTTAAAAGCTATGCTATTTGTCAGGTGTCAGGAGCACGCTAACATTAGTGGTGATGTGAATGGTAATGATGGCCTGATCCTGCGGTGGGAGCCGTGTTATTTTTAGCCTGATTAGTCCTACTTTAGATTTTAACCTAGTTACCAGATGTAGATAAAAACAAAAATGAAAGCGATCTGGTCCCCACAGCGCGATGTCCTCGGGCTCAGGCGCAGGCTGCTTTCAAGAGCAAATGAAATGTGATGAGTAGTGTACAAGGGAGGACGTAAGAAGATTGGATTTGTTTTAATGGTTTTCTATAAATACCCTTTCTGGCTGCTAAATGTGAGCAATTATTCTTGTGCTGGCTCCCAAAAGCCTCAGATGGCCCCTTCTGCCCACAGCAAGGCGACATCCCGGGATCGGGCGGTGTTGCGATGTGCCATGGGAGTATCAGCAAGGGGTTTTGTGCTGTTTGGGGGCTGTTCTCGCTGGGTTTTTGTTTTGGGTGGCTGCATGACCACAGTTTGGAGCATCCATGACCCCAGGGACTTCAGTTCTTCTCCATGGATTTCTGGCCTTTCTCACTTGGCTTCATACTTGTACCTCTTGACTGAAGGTTGCGTTGGTGCTTCTCGCTAGGGCGGGTCGGAGGATGCCTGACATCGTGATCACACCCTGGCAGCTTCTGGAAACGTCATCTGGGAGCACTTTCAGTGCTCATCCTGAGGGGATCACTACTGGCCACCGTAACTGGGTCTAAGGACTGTAGCAGATGCGATCTGGCTGCCCTAACGCCAAGTAAAAAGCAAAATGCTCCTTGGAGCTAGAGAAAGAAAAGGCTGTATCCATCACCCTGCCACTGCTTATGCTCTCAGACAGGGGCTGCCATGGCCGATAAACATCTCCTCCCAGTGCAGGGCACTGACATGACCATTGAGTTATTTCTGCTGCATCCATTGAGAAGGGCTGTGCCAAGCGATGCCCACATCATGCCTGCACCCGAGACCCTGCCAAAGGGGCCTCGCCCCCAAGGGTGATGGAGGCAATTCCTGTGAAAGGACAGAGCAGGGACATGGTCCCGTGTCCCCATCCCTCTGGAGGGATGGCTGAAAGGAGCACAGCGCTGCAGAGGAAAGATCCTACCCATTAGACACAATTAAAAACAGCTGAATAACGAACATTTGCCCTTCTGCAGAGCAGGTGGATCTCTGCTTGGCTCTGCTCCTGCCCAGAGTGTGACCTTATATATTGCCTTGCCATTCCCTACCTCAGTTTCCTTAACTGTTAAAGGTATTTAACAGCACTTACAAATAGGAATATGGAATGAGAAATAATATATTTCATGTCCTATAGGAGGATCTGGCCCACAGGGAAGAGCTGGCTTTTACAGGGGGGCCTGCAATAATCCTCTTCCACCAAAAAGCTGCACTTGTTTTCACTTTTCTTATGGAAGAATCAAATTAGTCCCCAAAAGACCCTCAGCTGCAGAAAAGTAACCGTGTTTCCTTCAGGTTTTTGTCCCTTTTCCCCCCTCTTGTCACCCTTTTCATTGGCAGAAAGAAGGGAGGTAGGAGAAGAGTGAACACAGGGATGTACAGTTGAGAATCACAGAATCACCTAGGTTGGAAGGGACCTTTTAAGATCATCTAGTCCAACCAATGGAAAAGAAAACAAAAAACAACAAAAAAGAAACAACCCCACCCACAAACCACACCACCCAACACTAATCCATAGCCCTGAGCACCATAACAGGAATGGGAATGTTCTGTTTAACTCTCACACATGCTCTCAGATACAATTAAAACACACATTCCCAAAGCTTTTCTTGGGGAAAAAAACCATATTTTTTTTCATTAAAAATCCCAACCTTGATTGAAAGCTTCCCTCTAATTCACATCATCGCTCCTGCCTGTCCATTATGTTGGCACTGGGGTAACAGCATCACTTCTGCTTCCTTTTTTGCCTCTTTCCCCTTAGAAAGGACCAGATGGCACCAAAGCCTCCGCCCCCACTGGCCGATGGCTGGGCTGTGATGGGGCTGGCACCAACTGCTTCCAAAAGGGATGTACAACACAACACCATGTGCATTACACTGGGCAGATGGGGAAGGTTGTCCCTTGTCCTCCTCATTAAGCCCCATCCTTGTTGCTGCAGGCTCCTTCTCCTGGGAGGGAGGTGCTGACGTGACTCGCATCCGCTATTGCGCCGTGGGATGAGCTCCTAATGAAGGGAGGAGAGGGAGTTTTCACCTGAAGATGTGGGCCAGAACAGCCCTACCTTGACCTAATGACTTGCGTGCAAACCCGCTTGTTGCACTGTACTCATTAGGAGTTAATTAGCTCTGATGAGGAACACACCTTTGTTTCTTGTCATTGAAGAAAAGCCCAGGAGCTGGGCTGCAGAAAGCTCTGCAGCACAAGTTCAATATCTATAACGTTGCTTCTGGACTGGGTTTTTCTTCCTCTTGACATTTTTCTTCTTACTCATTGAGTAGTAAGTGACCTATTAAATTCACTTTGAAATTGATAATAAGATCACGACTCTAATGCAGTCTGCCTTGCCAGCATCAGGCTTGGCACTGATGGGATCTGTGCTGATGTTTCCCCTTCATTCTTTCTTTCTTCTTATTAAATGTAAGAGGCCAAAAAAAGAAAAAAAAAAAAAAAAAAGAAAGAAAAAAAGAGGAAAAAAGGAAAGAAAATTAAAAAGAAAAGCAAGATACTTTTAAATTTAAACTCCATGAAAGTAGCTGTGTTCAGGACTAAAATCTCCCTGCATGCTGTTGGACACCGTGGAAATGCTCCTGACATCCAAACTCCAGCAGCAACGGGAACATTCACTGCAGATTTAGGCTGTGCTTTTTCACTCCCCTTGAATGTTAATGGCTTTCGGACATGTCACTCCTTTGGGATCTTTTAATCCCAGCCCGAGTTGGGATGTGCTGGGCTTTGGTTGGCCGGATTTCAGAGTTTTGTCTAAGAGGGTCTGTGCCCCAGGCGGAACAGCCCAGGTAGGGCTGGGTAATGGGGTATAAATGACCAGAGCTGATAGGAGACTGGAAAGTGGTGTCCTAGAATGGAGAATCCTAGAATTGTTTGGGTTGAAAGAGATTTCTAAGATCATCAAGTACAACCATCAAGTCAGCACTGCCAAACCACCACAAAACCATGTCTCAGCACCACGCTCATCATCTTTTAAACATCTTCAGGGATGGTGATTGCACCACTTCCCTGGGCAGCCTGTTCCAAGGCTTGGTAACACTTTTGGTGAAGAAATTTCTCCTGATGTCCAACCTAAATTTCCCCTGGCACAACTTGAGGCTGTTTCCTCTTGTCCCATCACCTGTTCCTTGGGAGAAGACACCAACCCCCTCCGGCTACACCCTCCTTTCAGGCACTTGTAGAGAGCAACCAGAACATCACCCTGCTGAGTGTGTCCAAGGGAGTGCTATCTCCCTGCTCTCTCCAGACTGGGTCTCAGAATCTCCTGCAAAGAGAAAACAACGGAAAAGGCTGTTAAGAGAACAGATGTGATTTATATTTCTTTAATGTTTTGGGTTTTTTTTCAGAGGATCTGAAGATGCTGTGGCTCCCCAGCCCAGCTGACCCATTCTGTGGTGCCTGGGAGATCTCACAAGGACACACAGACATGCTTGCATTAGGGTTACATAAAATTTTGTGAATAATTTACCATCTGAGGAAAGAAGCCCTTCCTGGTGCGGAGAGCCCAGCATCCCTGCTGCACGAGAGGAAGCTTTCCCCTGAGCCTGTGCCTGCCTGGCCTTTCTCATCATGCGGTGGAAATGCAAAGAATGATAGAATGGTTAGAGTTTGGAGGGACCTTAAGGACCATCCACTGCCACTCCCTGCCCTGGGCAGGGACACCTCTCACCAGACCACCAAGCCCACTCAAGCCTGGCCTTGAACCCCTCCAGGGATGGGGCAGCCACAGCTTCTCTGGGCAACCTGGGCCAGAGTCTCACCAACCTCACACCAAACAAGTTCTTCCCCACATCTCATCTCCATCTCCCCTCTTTCAGTGTCAAACCCTTCACCCTCATCCTATGCTTCTACTCCCTCATCAAGAGTCCCTCCCCAGCTTTCCTGGAACCCCTTTAGGGACTGGAACGGGCTCTAAGGTCTCCCCAGATTCCTCACAGGCTGAACACCCAAAACTCAGACTGATCCCATAGGAGAGGGAGGGAATTCCAGAGAGACAGAGAAACGGGCATCCCTCAAAGGCATTATACATCCCTCTGGCTTCCTGAGTGCTGGCCCAAGGGGTTTATGCTGCACTAGGCAGGGAGAAGCTCCATCTCCCTTCGCTCCTGTGGGTGCTGGCAGAAAATCAGGAGCAGCTGTGGAGCCTGGGGTGCTCTGGTTGCAGGATTTAAACCAGGGTTTAAGGTTCAGAGAACACCGAGTTCCCTCACTGTGATCATGCCTGCAGGGCTCAGAGAAGAATTGTGATTTTAGTGGCAGATGATGCTGAGCAAAGAGACATTCCAAAAACAGAAGTCATCTACCCCAGCTTCCCTTCCCATACCCCTAAGTGCCTTCAACCTTTTTAGTCCAAGAGGTTCTACATGGGACCTTCCCCTGGGGCTCCACTGGTTACAGGTACAGCAGATGTTCACTGCGCTCTCAGAAATGGGCTAGTCCACCTCTTTTTAATTTTCTCTTATTTACTAGAGCATTTGAGCACCACTGGTTAAGTTGTTTGGGGAAAGGGGAAGGAAAATTGCAGCTCAGATGAGAAATCTCACAGATTCTCCCAGTTCATCATTTTCTCAGAGACTGACGGGTAATTTCTGTCCAGGCAGAGTGTTGAGATGTTGCCAGGGCAACTCACCTTTCTCGTGAAGGCTGCAACCTTAGAAAAGGAGCTGAAAAACAGGAAGGCAGGGAAGGATTCTGCAAAGTTTTGGAGCAGTTGAGCTGTGCTGTCTACCTCCTTTTATTGCTGGAACAGCCAGGGGCTGGTTTTTGGATTATTTGTCAAAGCCACCGGGGGGACAGAGTAAAGATCCTTATCCGGGCTGAGATACAGCAGACACCAGCAGGTCCAGATATCGAGTGCCACAGTCAACCTGGATCCGTATGAATGAGGCTGCAAGCAGCGAACCCCGGTGTTTCTGTTATTCTCCATCCTACCCTGGCTGCTTTGGGCAGGATTCCTCAGGAATACAGGCTCCAGGTTTCCTTGCAAGGAAACCCCAGCGTAAGAGACGAGATGCTTTAAGTGAGTAAAACGCTTCTGGGAAGTGACGATAGCAATCTCAATAATTAGTGTGAAGGAATTCCCCCTGGGCTGCACAAACGCAGAATAACTAAAGAGTTTCTGCAGGGCTACCTACAGGTGGATGTAGGGGCAGAAAAAGATGAAGAAGAGCTGGCCAGCTCTGCAGTTACTGTGCTGGTCTCAAGTCTTCGGTGATGAATTCTTTCTTTATCACAGGAACATTGGAAAATGGGTTGGGATGCCTGACACAGGTAGGCATATGAAGCAACTGAGCTGCCCGAGGACGATCAAAACTTCTGTTTCTGTGGCTCCCCACCACTTTTTCCTTCCTCCAGCTTATACGGACTTTGAAAGACCATGATTTCCTGCCTAGCTAGGAATCAGCCTGGACACCTGAGGGTTTCTGAGCACCGGGGATGTCACTCTGTGCCTTAGGTTCCCACCCTGAATATACTGACATTTGGCCAGTGCTGAGTGAGTCACAGAAGAGAAACATCCTGCTCCCCAGGAGTGATAGGACACGTGGGCATGGAGCTAAATCCAGGTTCCTGCTGCCATGAGGGATGCCAAGTCCAGTCCCCTGACCTGACAGGCCTCCCTGCACACATCATCTCTGGAAGAGTGCATGGTGAATGCTTTTCTTTCCTTCCCACCGATGCTTATACCACTAAGGTGCCCAGTGCAAGGGGGGAAATGAGCCCAGTAAAAATTTTCTAGAACTTAAAACCATTTTGCTTGTGTGTGCCTGATGTTTCCAATGTGGGAATAAATGTGTTGTTGGCATTTCTTGGGCCACTTCTCCATGGCCACTTAGTAGTGGTCTCTCTAAGGCAGGGTGTACAAGCAGTGCCAGCCCCCACACAGGCATAGAATAGACCCATAGAATCGTAGAATTGTCTGGGTTGGAAAGGATTTTTAAGATCATCTAGTCCAACCATCAACCTAACTGATAAAAAACAACAACCTGTCACCAAACCATATCATTGAGCACTAGGTCAACACGTCTTTTAAATCCCTCCAGGGATGGTGCCTCAGCTACCTCCCTGGGCAGCCCATTCCAAGGCTTAAGAACCCTTTCCATGTAAAAACTGTTCCTAATATCCAATCTGAACCTCCCCTGGCACAACTTGAGGCCATTTCCTCTTGCCCCATTGCCTGTTCCTTGGGAAAAGAAACTGACCCCTCTGGCAACACTCTCCTTTCAGGGAGTTGCAGAGAGACAGAAGGTCTCCCCTCAACCCCCTTTTCTCCAGGATGAGCACCCCCAGCTCCCTCAGCCTCTCCTCATAAAGCTTATTCTCCAGACCCCTCCTCACCAGCTCCGTTGCCCTTCTCTGGACCTGCTCCAGCC
>VZRU01017854.1:5896-36536 GCA_013398155.1 Pedionomus torquatus | reverse complement strand
CCCCCCCGCCAAAGCCAACAGACCTCAGAAATCTGCTTTCCTTCCAAAAGCAGAGCCAGACCTTAAAGCAACGTATGTCTCAGCACAAAAAACCCGGGTGTCCAGTACAAGGAATGAAAACAACCCCAGGGAAAATGATTGTTGGGTTTAATTGCTGAGCCCCCCTCCAAAGGGTCCTTTGCCTGTGACCGCTGGAAGGTGAGAAGCTCATTTGTGGAGGTGGCAGAACATAATCTCAATAATATCGCTAACGTGCTGTGTAATTGCAGGCAGCCGAGCAGGTAGCTGTGTCCAGGAGGAACACTTGTCCCTGAGGGGTCAGGGATTTAGAAATCTTTTTCACTCAGTACAAAGCTGGAAAAAGAGTGTGAAGCACAAGTGTCCCGATTCACACCCAGAGCAATGCATAAATAGCAGCGCTGTCTCGGCTTCGGGGGTCTCACTGAAGGTTTTCAAGCTTTCCTCTGTTCCCAGGAGCTTGCTCTGTCTTGAAATCCCTCTCCGTTCTCCTGTGACATGGAGGGGCGAGGTTTGCCGTGGCTCTGACATCTCCCAGCTGCTCTGCCGGAGCAGAGATCCCTGCCCACGCTCAGAGCTGGTGTCCTAAGGGTGTTGTTGTGGACCACGACCAATTCCAGGCACAGCTCTTCCACCAAAAGCCTTTTCTGTTGCAATGCTGGTCTTTTATTTTAAACATGTGTCAGCTGCTTTTTACAGCAGGAGAAAAGAAAACGACAACTCTCTCTGCTTGTGATGGGGGACACCCGGAGAAAATGCTGGCTTTGACTTCTTGGCATCTCTAGGCTGGACTTCTCCGTGCAGATCCCAGATGAGGTGTCCTCAGAGCCACAGCAGCTGAACCAGGCAACCTTCGCTAGAGACTTTGCTCTGATTTTTCCAAGCCTTTCCTTTAACCTTTAAATCATCACCTTGGTCTGCAATTGTCTCCTTTCCGTGTGGGAAAGAGACTGTTTGGAAGATCATGGCAAAATAAGTGAAGGATAAATTAAAACTCGGGTGTAAGCAACATGAAACGTAAGCTGTTTGGGTTTAGGCTGCTTGTAGCTCTTTTCATAATTAAAAATAAATCATTTATAGGATACATAACAAAGCTGGAGGCCCAAGAAGTTTTATTTCCTCCTTATTAACTCTGCCTGTAATTGCAGAGCTCCTCCAGCAGTTAGGTAACTCAGGTTGGATTCTCCTTGGGGAGGGAGTCTGTGACCTGAATGCATTTCTCCTTCTCCAGAGACAGATACGGTTGTGGACTGGGATGTTCTTAGACATGACTTACACACTGGGATGTTTAATGACAAAGGGATAGACTTCAGTCTGGTGCTGAGGAGCCCCAGGGGGATGGAGCCAAGCAGCCTAAAATGACACTAAAATGTGGTGAAAAATGCTAGTCTCACCTGAATTATCCCTTTGGTCCTCCTGTAACATCACTAAAAGTCACCAAAAGGAGATGAGGCCAGGCCTTCTGCACCAGCACCCTGATTGTTGGGCTCTGATTTTCACTCTGAGTACATTTTTCATTCCCAACCCAACTATATGCCCCCACAGAACAAGAGATTTGATGAGTTTTGTGTCCTCTGATTGCTAGAACCGAGATCAGGGAGAAAAAACTCACCAACCCCCCCCCAAAAGGAACCAACCCAATGACAAACCAAGTTAAAAAACCTCAAATTAAAAAAAAACAAAGATGCAGAAAAACTTTCCTCCACCAACCCTGATGCTCAGTAAGTTGTCCTGGGAGGTCTGTGAGCATGATACTGAGCTACAAATTTAAATCCAGGGTGGTCACACTGTCACCCTTAGGCACTGTCAGAGCTGGGGATGAGTTTGGGAGGTCTCTGCTTGCCTCAAGACAGGGATGGGCATCCCCAGGAGCACCCGGTCCTGCCTTTGCCCTTGCCAAGAGCAGAGACGATAAGGACAGATTAAGCTGCAAAGACAGAGGTCGGCGTATGCAACACGACTTTCTCCCTCCAGCAGCCAAGAATGAAAAATGAATGTGTTTGCTGGCTGTGTTGCCCTGGGCGATTGATATTTCGGTCTCTGAGGCTCTCGGGCACAAGCAATTTTCACAGTCGGTTAAAAATAAAAAGCGGTTCATCTCAGTGACTTTGCACGAGTGCTCGAGCGCCGTAACAGCGGGGCTTCTTCTGCCTCTGCACAGCCCTGCTCCTGGCAGGGGAAAGGGTTAAGAGCCGGCACAACCCGCTGCCAACAGCCCATCAATGGCAGTTTTAAAGGCACTGCTCTCAGTGATGTTGAGTCCTGGTTTATGAGGTGGGGAATGCAGCCAAACAGCCTGAAATGCCATTAGGGTGAGGGGAGAGGGTGGGAAGAAGGGGGAGGTATGGGGGAAGGACAGAGGACTCAAAATCAAACAAATACTGTTGCATTGATTTAATTTCTCCTGGACTTCCAAAGGTCTTGCCATTATTCACTGTCATGCTTCACCTCCCGTCAGTCAGCCCCAGATGAGAGCCTGGGAGCGGGAACAATTAATCACAGGCGTATGTCAAGGTGCTGACGGGCCGTGGCAGGGCCAGCCGGCGGAGGGAGGGATGCTCTGGAGCTGGGAGCCAAGGTCTGGTTCAAGGCTCGCCCTCCTGAGAAGCTTTTATGCCATGAAAATGTGGTGCTGCTTTTAAACAAATAATCTTCCTGCTGCAGATAAAAGCTCATCACACCTCGGCCACTGCAGAGCTGCCCCTGTGGGAGGGGTATTTATTTCCCTCTCTCATGGTTTAACCCCAGTCAGCATCTAGGACCACGCAGGACCCAAACCCACCAGGACCTAGGACCACGCAGGACCCAAAACCACCAGGACCTAGTACCATGCAGGACCCAGAACTGCCAGGACCCAGGACCACACAGGATCCAGNACCACGCAGGACCCAAAACCACCAGGACCTAGGATCACAAAGGACCCAGAACTGCCAGGACCCAGGACCATGCAGGACCCAGAACCACCAGGACCCAGGACCACACAGGACCCAAAACCACCAGGACTTAGGACCATGCAGGACCCAGAACTGCCAGGACCCAGGACCATGCAGGACCCAGAACCACCAGGACCCAGGACCACACAGGACCCAAAACCACCAGGACTTAGGACCATGCAGGACCCAGAACTGCCAGGACCCAGGACCACACAGGACCCAGAACTACTAGGACCTAGGACCACGCAGGACCCAGAAGCACCAGGACTCAGGACCATCAGGACTCAGGGTCAGCAGGACCATGCAGCCGCTTTCTCACTCCCCCAGTTGTGATGGGGATGAGAATCAGAAGAATGAAAGTGAGGAAAAGCTGAGATAAAGATAGTTTAGTGGGCAGGGCAAAAGCTGCACACTCAAGCAAAGCAAAATAAGGAATTCGTACACAGAATCATGGAATCTCAGAATCGTAAGGGCAGAGATCATTCTGTCCAACCCCCTGCTAGAGCAGGGTCACCCAGAGCAGGACCCATAGGATCATGTCCAGGTGGGTTCTGAATCTCTCCAGAGAAGGAGACTCCACCACCTCTCCTGGCAGCCTCTGCCAGGGCTCTGTCACCCTCACAGAGAAGATGTTTTTCCTCGCTGCTTCCCATCCGCAGGTGAGTGTTCAGCCTTCTCCAGGAATGCAGGACTCCATCACGTGTAATGGTTACTTGGGAAGACAAATACCAACGCTTAAAAATGTCCCCTCCCCTTCCTTCTTCTTCTCCTACCTTTATACAGTGAGCATAGCATCATGTGGCATGGACTATCCCTTGGGTCAGTTGGGGTCCAGCTGTCCTGGCTGTGTCCCCTCCCACCTTCTTGTCCCCTCCTGGTGTGCTCGCTGGCAGGGTGGTGTGAGGAGCAGAAAAGGCCTCGACTGCTTAGCAACAACCAAAACCACCATTGCTCTATCAGACTGTTCCCACCCCAAATCCAGAACATAGCACAACATCAAGGTTAATGCTAATAAAACTGCTAATAAAACAGTTAACTCTATCCCAACTGAAGCCACAACACCCTCCAGGGCCTTAATGCAGCTGCAGACAGGGACCAGGCTACGGGGTGTTGTCTTCTTCCAAGCACTCGAGACAGACCTAAAGCTGTTTTCCCTGGCAGGGTGAAGTCCTCAGCTCCGATCTGCAGCACCTTAACTGAGTTACGTACCCAGGGTTCGGTGCAGGGCTCAGGAACATTGCAAAGTGAGAAAGGAGCTTGATTTCCAAAACTAGAAGTCGTGTAGGTATCTTCATGAGGTAAGTAGGAGCCTTCATGAGAGGCATCAGTGTTCAGCAGGGCATCGGAACCTTCAGTGTTATTTAAAATATGTCATTGCACCATCTGTGATGCTTTATGGCCTAAAAATGGCAAAAGGAGCCTCAGGCTGCTGCATTTCAATCCCCTCTTTGGTACTTGTCAGCTGGATGTTATGTAGGAAGTGGTGGTGTTCCTGTGCCTCAGTTTCCCCAGCATAATAGGGGTAGAAATAATGACTTGCCTTGGCCCCTATTCCCAGTGTCAGGGATGGAGAAGGCAGTTTAAGAGCTCTTTTCTTGCCAACTCCAGCATACACCGTTCCAGGACACTCCACAACCAGACAGCAATGTGTTGTTCGCCGTGTCAGTCACTGTGCTGAGCTGTGGAAATCACAGAATGGCCTTTTTACCTTCCTTCCAACCCCAAACGCCAAAGAGGGGGTGGATAAACAAGAACGCTGGCTCATCTGCCTTCTTCCTCAAACCAGATGACCATGTCTGGGTGCATGTAGCCCACATCAACATACTTTGGGTCGAGTTCCCATTCCCTAATCACTGACAAATGCTCTACAAAGCACTGGAAAATCAATAGGTCCTGACCCAGGGACCTTATATCCTCAGGAGCCAACTCGTCTGTGACAGGTCTGAGACCCTGACAGCGTGGAAACCCCGAGATGTGCCAGATGTTACAGGCGCTTGGGGTATTCCAAGACCTTGTATAAATTTAACCCATGTCATGTGTATCCGTGCAGGGCTCAGGGGAAAAAACAGGGCTAAAATTGCTGATGGGGATAATTAATGTTAATCCCGGTTAAACTGGCGAGTCTAGAGACGACTCAGTGACCAGCTGGGACCAGTATCGGTATGCTTTCATCTAACTGGTGGGACAAGGCTAGAGCAAGGGGGAACCATCAAGGGATCTCCAGTTCTCAGGAGATTTATACGCATCAAAAATTTGGGTGCAGCGCTTGGGGATATTTTGAAGTAAGACAGTAGCTTGATTTTTCAAGCTAGAAATTAAGTTGGCATCGCAGCCAACTTATCATGCCCAGGAAACTGCAGGGAGAAGAACATAGATAGGCCATGCACCATCCTTCTGGGTCTCATCTCCTCCTGCAAAAAATCATGCAAACTGGGAGGGCTGAAAAGTTGCCCAAGTGGAAAGCTTAGTGCACTGAGGTGATGGGGAGCTTCGGAGAGAAACGCACAGAGTTTTGGGGCTGGTTGGGAATTCAGGCTGAGGATTTTGAAGCTGTCTGGGAGGATGGTTCAGAGGTGCAGGTTCAGGTCTCCAGAGTCTCTTCTGATGCTCTTGGAAATCTCAGCTTTGCTCTGAAAGTGTGGACCACGCGATGTGTTTTTCACACGATTAATTACTTGCCTCAGAAACATCCGAGCTGTTTCTCCTGTCGTATTTCCCCTCTTTCCTCCTTAATTTGTCAGAAAGCAGCTTCCACATTCTTGCCATGAAGTGTCTGCCTCCACAGTTGAATTTTTGAGAGAAGATCTCCACTTGGTGTGTTTTGTCCACCTGCCTCACTTATGACTACCTAAATTCCTTCTCCTTGGCAGGGGGGGTGTTAGCAGTGACATGTGCCAGGCACAGCTGTACGTATTTCATTTGGGGTTGGTCCTAAAGCCAACACAGATCTCTTGCTTGTTGCGAGACGGCTTGCCTGTGCAGGGCTGCTGCCGTCTGCAGAAGGGCCGTGCAACACCTCTCCAATTGCCATGGCAACACGGAGCAAAACAGGTTGGTTCAGAGCCACAGGAACAGGGACAAAAAAATAGCGAAATGAAGGTTGAAGCCATTTTGCCTGAACAACAGCTTTACAGCAAGAAGAGCAAGAGTTTCTTGCACCCACTCAGCTGGAGCAGACTGTTTCCTCACCTCTTGTTCAGAGAAAATGAAGAAGCGGTGCAAATCTGGTGGATGCTCCTCCCGAGCATCACTGCTGGCCCTGACCTCCTCCTGGACCTTGACTCAACCAAGTGGCGTCTTGGTGTCTTTTCCCATTGCATTAAGTCCCATTTCCCTTCTTGCCTTTTCCACCTCAGCCTCTAAACATGTCCCACTGCCATGGAGGTATTTAAGTCTAGATCTTCAGCTGAGGTAAATCACACAGTCTACAAATTACCTGGTGACAATTCAGATTTTAACCACACACCTACCTTTAAGCCCACTGCTCCATCTGAAGTTGCCTGATTTTGGGAACAATTTCTGTGTGAACCAAAGCTGTACGCCAGCTCAGGTTTAATTTGAGCCTTACCTTTCCATGGAGTTACCTTTTTGCTGTCTAGCAACCTTCAAAAAAACCCCAACAGCTTAATTTAGCTGGAAACAGGTGGGATTTAGAGGTGGAATTCATGCAGTTTGCAAAAACTGTACGTTTCTGTGATATTCTTCAAAAATGAGTAGGTATTTCCAATTCATAAACCCCTGCCTGGAATATCTAATTTGGCAGGTGTCAGCTCCTCTTCTGCAGAATTCAAAAAAGACCTGTTGATTCAAAGGGAGACTCTGTCATCATTGATCCTGCTTTATTGATGGGACAGAAAAATTCTAACAAGGTAGAAAAACACCATAGAAATTAAAAACCAACCAAGGGAGTGCTGCAGTGGCTGAGCAGAAATTACATGGGCACAACAGATCACATCATGGGGTGGTGGAAAAAGTAGCAGTAAATGAGAAAGGCTCCATCAGCGAGGGAGAAAATACCACATTTTTCACAGAGAATTGTTTGAATTTCTTGAAAGTGAAGTAAAAAATAAAACTAAGTCGAGCGTCATTACTACTTGAAAGAAGTCCTTTCGTTAAGGGGAATATAAAGCATTTTAGGATGACATCAAAATTATTCGTTTCCAATTGTTCTTTGCTCACCAAAGTAAGAACTTTTGGTTTTGTGAGTGTTACCTGTGCTCTTCACACTCTTCCGTACAAGCTGGGTGCCATGTGTTTACTTGGTATTAATTTGTGCAGAAAGTATTTTAAGTAGAAAGTTCTTTGCAAACTGAATAATTTTTTTTTCTATACTGAAGGGGAAAAAAAGAACCCTGAATTCTGTTGACAGACGTAATAGAGGAAAGGGAAGGTCAAACATAGAGCTGAATAATCCTCTCCCCATCTTCAGAAATTTTAGGGAACATAACCAGGATATTGGCATTATGGGCTTTGTGAAATTCATAGCCCCAAAAGACAATTTAATTTGTCGGCTATGAAAATGTTCAGAACCATTTCCAATTAAATTCTCTGCTATTTCTGCCAAAACGCTTCATTGCAGGAGTGTGGTGGATTTATAGATGCTCTTTTAGAGAGACTCTTCAAAAAAACACCGCAAGAAACAGACTTCAAGAAAAAACAACAAACCCAACCCCCTGAACACAGAGCTGAGCTCTCTAACCTCTTCCTCATGTGGTCACCTTGGAAAACAAGCAGGTTCCTCCTGCTGCTTGGAGTCTCCCTGCAGCACAGACGATGGCCTGAGATCATCCCGCATAAACACAGACCACAACATCTTCTCTCCTGGTGGGCATCCAGCCTGTAATTACAGGTTGAGCTACAACATAGCTTTGCAAAAGCTGCCCTGTCTGGATTTAGGGATTTCAAAGGATGCAGATACCACTGTATCTCCCGGTAATCGCTTCTGATGCTTAATTACCTTCCCTGTTGAGACCTTGCTCTGCTGGCAGGATTTGTCTGGGGTGTGCTGCTGGCAGGCTGCTGGGGGGGGGCAGGTTGCTGTGCTGTTAGGGGTGGGATTCAGCTCTGTGTTATGGTACCCACATTTGGGTACCTGGACACAGGCAGATTAGATGTCTTTATGTGTCCAAGCTCCTGGTGTGGTCAGTGCAGGCTCCTCAGGATATCCCTTGGAGTCAGTTTTCCCTCTCTTTATCTAATTGCTTTTTGGCAAGACCTTGGCGTGTATGTTTCGGCTTTGCAAAATAACATCTTGCAGTCACATCACCTCCTCCTGTCTTATGAATTCTCTGTAGTTCACAAACCACAGGTTGACTAAACCAGCCCCAGACGGGTTTAGGCATCGTTCCCACACTGAACCTTTGATTTTACTAGACCCCAGCAAACGCTTCTCGCGCATAAGATGAGAGACCAGTAAACACACAGGCAAAATTTTGGCTGGCTGTGCTCAGGATAGCCTTTGCTTTGATGGCCCCTTAAAAGTGTTTCAGTGATCTAACTCCCCCCCTTCACCTTCCCTGGTGTATGCCCATGAAATTTCAGCCAAATTACAGTGCAATCCTTTGTCTTGGTTTCAATTCCTATAATGATTAGCCATGCGTGACATCTTTTTCTTTTTTATTTTTTTTTTCAGGCTGTAATGTATTATTATCAGATTAGTATGCTAATTTATACTACAAAGAAATTAAAGCATTTGCCGTGGCATTAAGTTATTACTGTAGATATAAATCCCTTGTGGCAACATACAGTAACTCTCCATTTTAATGCCAGGATCAGGGATGTGTAAGCGACAAATGATCTCCCCAGTACAGAGTTTTTAGGGAGAAATTTAGTCAATTTTCATGGTGTCTGGACGACGTTTTTAATCAATGTGGCAAACAGCAGGACACATCTCTTTTAATTGTTTCCAGTCATCTGGGTTTAGTGGCATCCTTTTGGGCAACAGATATGAAACCAGCCAAGGAAAGACACCCATTAAGTGTGGCCAGCAGGGTGAGGAGGAGGGGAATCTGCCCTCTACTGTGCTCTGAGGAGACCCCCCTGCAGTGCTGCCTCCAGATCTGGGGCCGCCAACATCAGAAGGACATGGACCTGTTGGAGCAGGACCAGAGGAGGCCACAGAGATGCTGGGAGGGCTGGAGCCCCTCTGCTGGGAGGACAGGCTGAGGGAACTGGGGGTTCAGCCTGGAGAAGAGAAGGCTCTGGGAAGACCTTATAGTGGTCTTCCAATATCTGAAGAAGGCTTACAAGAAAGCTGGAGAGACACTTTTTACAAGGGTATGTTGTGATAGGATGAGGGGTGATGGCTTCAAACTGGAAGAGGGTACATTTAGATTAGACATTAGGAAGAAATTTTTCACTATGAGGGTGGTGAGACACTGGAACATGTTGCCCAGAGAAGCTGTGGCTTCCCCATCCCTGGAGGTGTTCAAGATCAGCTTGGAGAGGGCTTGGAACAACCTGGTCTGGTGGGAAGTGTCCTTGCACATGTCAGGAGATAGGAACTAGATGATCTTTAAGGTCCCTTCCAACTTAAACCATCCCATGACTATATGACTAGATGCAGAGTCCAGGGTAGTCCTGTTGAACTGAGTTGGATGGAAAATAAAGTGTGAACATGGGGTAGGTTAGGCACTTGGATGAGAAATGTGAAAGGATGAGACCCTGCTAAGTGGAGAGGATGAGTCTCCTCCATCCCTCAAGCAGCCAAGGAGCTTTCTTTGGCACATCTGCTCTGTAGGGCAGTTAGGAACCACCCTCATTGCTGAATTCCATGGGACTCCAAAAATCCTTTCAGCCACTATTTGCTAAAGAGCAAAATCAGTCCTGATCACTCTCATAAAGTATTAATCCAGGAAGCCACCTTTGGGATCGATATGCATTCCCTGGGTGAGTGCGGCCACCTGGCGAAGCCTGAGAGCACCCTTGGTGTGGGGATGGGGCAGAGGGGTGCTCTGATGGGAGAGAGATGAAGCATGGGGGGTGTCCCCTGCAGGAGAGGTGGCCAAACCATTCTCAGCAGAGGGGTTTCCTCTAGCAAAAATGTGACACTGTCAGCATTCAAAGACCTCAAAGAAAAATACAGATTGCAAAGAGATTTTCACCCAGGAAAGCACAAAAATCAGTAGGTTCAACTTTTTCATTTCCCTCCCATAACATATAGACATTTTTTTTACCATTACTCAAACATTTGCTCTCCTAAGCTAAAGCCCATTCTTATTAAAAACTGAGACTTCAGATTTTAGGTTGGATCCTGGGATAGACTTGGCCAGGTACGAGATAATATTTCCATGATGTGACAGCAACATTTTTAGAACCTTCTTTGCCTCGGGGAATTTTTAAACCTGGGCTGTTGGGTTTTGGATTTGGACTGAAACAGGAGCTCAAAATGTCAGACTTTCCGATGGAAGAGAAAGTTTGGTTTTCAGCCAGTGCCCATAAATGGGCTAGTTCAGATCTCCGCTTCAAACAGCCTGATGTTGCCATCTGCTTTTGTGAAGATCTGAGCCCAGAGCAGTCCCAGGGCTGGAGCAGTGCATGCCGGACAAAATCACGGCTCCCCTCCTTCCCTCATCACCATCCTCTCTGCAATTTTGGTTTTCTGAGCTTTTAAAACAGGGAACCAGAGGGGTTTTTAGGTCACATACACAGATCACGCCCCCCACCCCCAGCCCAGGCAATGCCTTCGTGCTATCTCTTGAGCAAAACAACCGAGGTGTGAGTTTTGTCCGTGAACACAGAGTTGGTGGGATGGAAAGGGCTGCTCGGGTCAGGATGTCAGTCCCCAGAGCTGCAGTCATGGTCATAAACATCCTCATTTCACCCAAAGCTCTCAAAGTGCTTTATAAACACCAGCAGCCCAATTATGCCTTCAGCTACACTAAAGCGTGAGGTGCAGGCACACAACTGACAAAAAAAATGATGTCCTGCTTAATTACACTTCTCGCTGTCCTTGTGAAGGAGGCAAAAGATAATTGCTGCTCTCGACTGAAGGAGGGTTTTGAGCACGGGGAGGAGGCCAAAGTGTGGAAACCTGTTGTTGAACGTTCTGCATTTAAATTCCTAATTTCACATCATTAAAGGTGGAGAGGAGAATAAATCTTTACGGACTCCTCTACCCTAATGGGAGAACTTTGTGCCTTGCTTCCCACAGAGAGCAGGCTCAAATATGGCATGATATGCAGATACGTCCTCCCAAAGTCGAACCCTTGGCTTGGAAAAATCAGGTCTTCACAAGCAGGTAAATACTCATAGAAACATTAGAGAGAAGATGGACCAAATGGGATCCCTTGGGTCACCAGGTCCCCCACTGTGGGGCTGACAGGCAGCCGTGGGGCAAGTATTTTCTTCAAAATAGCTCACAGGAACCTTGTTTTCCAGCACTTTGGAGCTGAGCCCCAAGCAGAATAGAATCTGGGAGACCAACATGTGCGCCAGTAGCCTCCAAGGGAGGGCAAGATTAGCTGGTTTCCCAGAGCTTCAGTAATCCCCGAGCCGTCAGAGATGGTGAGATCTTCACCCAGGGAAGCGTCTTTCAATTAGCATCTTGCAGAACTTAAAACAGCAGCCCTGAAAGGCTGCTGCTCTCCACCAGCATTCAGATGCAGAGCAACACTCCCATTATTTCCATCCGCAGCACCAGGCTGTCACCCCTGTCTTTAATTGCTAATTATGTTTTCATTATATTTACAGCATTAAATTTTTTTAGTGATTATTGGCCGGAGATGATTTGCATAGGCATTTGGATGAGTTATTTTATCAGAAATCAACAACCACTGCCAGAGAGTTTGCTCATGCCTGTGTTTTTCTCAAAGAAAGGAAGGGAAGCGACTAATTGTTTTCAATCCATCAGCCTTGGAAACTGTTGCTTCGTGCAGGCAGTGACAGCAGCCCCTGGCCAACAGGCTTGTTGTACTGAGCTCCTCTGGCTGCCGTTTGCTGCAGTGTCCAATGCAGCCCAGGGACTGCTTTTGGTAAGGTCAGAGTGAGCCTCTGCTGGTGTCTACCTCGTACAGTCCTGGGAACTAATACCAGGTGACCATAAAAAGGGATTGATCCTGCTTTTGGATCAACAGGCTCCTTCCCACCAGCAGCCACTGACCGATGTGGTGCTGTGGTCCTGTTCCTTTGACCCTCTGACCATCCAAGGGCTTCAAAATATTTGTAGTTTATATGTATTCATCGCAGGCTTCCTTTTTGTCATCACAAACTGCTTCTGGATGTGAGGTCTCTGTATCTTTCTTCTGATGGATCCTCCTAGTGTCCTCAGCAGAGTCTGATCCAGGTCCTAGTCCAGACTCTGCCTTATTATCCAGCTGTCACCCTGGTGCTGATGTTATTCTCTGTTTTTCAAGCTTTAGGGAGATTTAAGGGTATCTCTTATCTCCTTGTTGTGTCAGGAATGTTTCAAACCCACAGAAATACATGAGATAATTTGTGACTTTATCTTGCTAGGACATCTCGGTACTCATCCATCCCAGTCCAGAATCATCCTCGGCTGCAGTGCAAACAGCCTTGAAAGGAAAGCCTTGTCTGGAAAGCTGTCTCTGGTGGGTGCCATTCACACAGGAGGCTGGAAGACCTTTGATAGTGCCCTGGTGCCATTTAGTCACAAGTAGCAAAGGGAAACTCCCAATCTTTGAAATTTATTTTTTTTTTTTTTTGAAACACACAGTTTCTGCTCTCTGGGAGCTTTCTTTTGTGTGCTACAAGCTAAACCATGTCTGGCCATGACTTAAAAGTGTCTCCCTCCCATTAACGGTCGTGTGTTGGAAGCAGAGGAGTAAATTCCTACCTCCTCCAGAAATCAAAGCCTCTTCCCCGGGCCAGATAGGGAAGCTCTTCATACAAATACCACTCAAAAGCTTTTAATGTCAAATGATAGCAAGAATTCCCAGGACGTTCCCATGATGGGGGCAGCCACAAATAGCACTGGGGCACTTCTGTCTCACTTCTTCATGTATAAATATATATATATAATCCTATCACCTTTTTAATACCAGAGGGAAAGTGTATTTCCATCAGGACTAAAACAGTGTAGATTTCCAGAGAAGAGGAGCAGTTAGAACTTGCCTTGTCCGCCTTCACATGCTTTATCACCTGCAGGTAGCCTGCTGCTACACGGCGGGGGAGATAACATGCTCTCCCCAAGGGATTTTCATTATTTGTGCAAATACGAGTGTATACGCAGCTACATCAGAGGTGGTGGAATGGGGACAGACAGGAGTTTAACTGTCAGTAATCTCACCTTTTGTTTCACATTCAGCCTTCGATTCAACCTTTGAAGTTGTCATGCTGGGAGAAGAGAAGCCAATCCCTGTGAGCCAGGAGTGGGCTGTGAACCTGCCAGGAGCCGGAGAGTTGTGCTGGTGGCAAAATGCATGGTTGAGAGACAGAGCTGGGCTCCTAGTGATGGGGACATGCTGCCTCTCATCTCCAGGCATGGGAGCACCTTCCTACAGAAGGCACTTCCAGGCATGCAGTTATAAAGGAGCAAAATGCTAATTTTATCACTAATTTTCCTGTATCTTATCCACCTCTCAAGCAGCTGTGCAGCACTACCTGCTTTCTAGGTCTGGGGAAGCCCAATGTGTTTGTGATGTTAAAAGTCTCTTTACAGGCCTGTTCCATAGAATCATAGAATGGTTAGAGTTGGAAGGGACCTTCAAGATCATCCAGTTCCAGCCCCCCTGCCCTGGGCAGGGACACCTCCCACCACACCAGGTTGTTCCAAGCCCCATCCAGCCTGGCCTTGAACCCCTCCAGGGATGGGGCAGCCACAGCTTCTCGGGGCAACCTCTTCCAGTGCCTCACCACCCTCACACCAAACAAGTTCTTCCTAATATCCAATCTAAATCTCCCCTCTTCCAGTTTAAAACCATTACCCCTTGTCCTATCACTACACTTCCTGACAAAGAGTCCCTCTCCTGCTCTCCTGTAGGCTCCCTTCCAATCTCATTTTGGGACAGACCAGCAAATGGTAACACAGGAAAAGGTCTGGCTGCAGTTGGTAGAGTTCAGTAAGCGTAAAATCCACCCATATAAAAGACAAATCAAGCCCAAGGTCTTAACAAGATGCAGTTCCAGACAAAGGTTCCAAAGGAGGTGTCTCCAAGGTGCATACCCAAGGCTGAATGAATGAACTTCCTTGGCCACAGTCAGGAAAGAAATCACAGAATTATAGAATCACCTTCTTTGGAAAGGACTTTTCAGATCATTGAATTCAACCACCAACCTAACACTGACAAAAAACATCACTAAACCATATTGCTAAGCATCACAACTGTCTGGCTTTTAAATCCCTCCAGGGAAGGTGATTCCACCATTTCCCTGGGCAGCCTCTTCCAAGGCTTAATAACTTTTTCAATGTAAAATTTTTTTCCTAATATCTACTCTAAATCTTCCTGGAGCAACTGGAGGATGTTTCCTCTCATCCCATCACCTGTTCCTTGGGAAAAGAGACTGACCCCCCCTTGGCTACACCCTCCTTTCAGGGAGTTGGAGAGGGCCAGAAGGTCTCCCCTCAGCCTCCTTTTCTCCAGGCTGAACACCCCCAGCTCCAGACCCTTCACCAGCTCCATTGCCCTTCTCTGGACTTGCTCCAGCCCCTCAATGACTATCTTATCATGAGGAAATGCAAGAGCCAGTCTCCTCCCTCCTGCCACTGCTTGCTCCTCCCCACACCCTCCTCTGGCACCAGCAACCTGGTGCAACCCCCTGCAGAACCAGGGAGCTGGTCTGCATTAAACCCACAACCCACAAAAACCAACTGATCCCCGCTCAGCAAAAGTTTTTTCCTTTCATTGTACTTCATTGCACAACTTGTGTTAAATGGGGGTGGGAATCTGAGCACCAGAGGACGGCTTTACGAGTTCCAGATGTGTGTGACCCTACGACAGGAGGCATTGTCCACCCTGTGGAGCCGGAGCCCTCCCTGGTGTCCCCTTCTGAGCAGGGCTGTGCAGGTACAACCTGCAAGCAGCCGGCCTGAAACCACTGGGTCTGCAGGCACATGGAGACTGGCCCAAGGTGAAAAGAGATGCCAAAGTGTGAGGAGGACAAAAGGGTTAAAAAGTAGGAATGCATTGATTTTTTAAAAAGATTTTTAGCAAGCAAAGAAAGAAGACACAAAGCCCTTCCTGTCCCATGCCAAGGTGTTTTTCTGTCCCTTCCTACAAAACCCTCCCTTTGAGGAGAAGGAGTGCCTGGCTCTGCTGGTGGGACCACAGCCTTCGTGTGGATCCCATCTGGTGGGGCCAGAGTTGCAAGGATGAAAGAGGGATCGCTGCCCGTCCAGGAAGCATCCCCTGCCGGCTTTGGGAAAGAGAGGCTCCGCTCTCGGGGAGGAGCCAGGGCATGCTGTGCATTGTCTGCCTGCATCTCCTGGCAAACATCACTCCTTTAGATGCTCGGAGGAGCCGGGAGGATTTGCAAAGCTCCCAGTTCCCAGCAAACATCCTCTCCAGGCCCTGCTGTGGTGCCGTGGGAATGCCATGCGGCGGCTTGGGAGAGCAGCGATGTGCCTTGGAGTCCCTTGACAAAGCTGCTGGACAAGTCAATTAGGTTTTATTCTCCTAATTTGGCTCCTATGCTGTATTCGCCAGCTGATTAGTGTCACTTTCTCTCACTGCCTGGCAGCTCCAGGGTGCTCCCAGTGAGACAGCTTCTAGCTGGAAATGCACTCTCCGGTGCCGGATCAGGCTTTTACAGAATGGGTGCTCATCCGCAAAGGCACTGGCTGACCTATGACACAGGATAATGCAATGACTCCTCTGTGGGGGGGAGTCAGTTCCAGCCTCAAATAATGTTTTCCGTTAGAAACAGGATTAGTTGTGCGAAAAAATACCCCCTTCTTGCTCCTGGTCACGTTCTGTGTTCTGTTCTTGTACAGGCTGGAGCCCCTCTGCTGTGAAGGACAGGTTGGGAGAGTTAAAGGTGTTCAACCTGGAGAAGAGAAGGCTCCAGAGAGACATTACTGTGGCCTTCCAATATCTGAAGGGAGCCTACAAGAAAACTGGAGAAGGACTTTATAAAAGGGCGTGTAGTGATAGGACAAGGGGTACTGGCTTCACACTGAAAGAGGGGAGATTTAGATTTGCTATCAGGAAGAAATTTTCATGCTGTGGGTGGTGAGACCCTGGCCCAGGCTGCCCAGAGAAGCTGTGGCTGCCCCATCCCTGGAGGGGTTCAAGGCCAGGTTGGAGGGAGCTTTGGACAACCTGGTGTGGTGGGAGGTGTCCCTGCTCAGGGCAGGGGGTGCCACTGGGTGGTCTTTAAGGTCCCTTTCAACCCAAACCATTTCATGATTCTATGATTTGGGCAGCTGTAAGTTTGCCCCGATGCCCTGCCAGAGCCCCGCCAGGTCTGCTGATGAGCCTGGACTCACACACAGCCTTGCTCCTGCTCAGCGACCAGAGCTGACAGGGGACCTCAGCTCGCAGCAATTTGGGTTTGCGGGCTATGTCCCCTAGTGGGGCAGATCGTGGTCCCCTCACCCCCGCAGGGGCTCTGCCAGCTGCCAAGTCCCCTCCTTCCCATTAGTGAAAGAATTACCCTGCCAGAGAGTCAGCTTGTTATTTTTTCTGGCGTTGCTTTTTGACTTCCTGGATTGGACTATAGATTTCCTTTGTTGTTGTGTTGTTTTTTTCACCTTCCACCTTCTTGGATAGCTAAAAATAACACATTTCCTTCTCGTTAGCAGCCAGCAGCTCTGCCTTCATTGTTCTTCGAGGTCTCCCTGCATATGTCTGCTGGTTTCATAAACTTCAGTGTCGGAGTTGAGCACTGGTTGTTCTCTCCCTAATTATAAGGCAACAAGAAGCCACAGCTCTGCCAAAAGGTTTTATTAAAGAATAAAAACAGCCAGCAAGCAATCTACACAAGCCAATAAAATGGCACCCCATGTCCCCAAGCTTGCAAGCAGAAGTTACTCTTAAACTGGTATTTTATTTGGAAAATAAATGAACCTTGACCCACCACAGTCCATAAAATTAATCAGGCACGATATGCCTCATGCAGATTTGCAGTCCCTACAACGCAGGAGCTGAAGGAAAGTCATCACAGTAGGCACTTAAACCCCCCATAGCACATCAGTGCGACACATCCCACGACACATCCCAACCCACAAACCAGCGAAGCCATTAGCAACAGCCTCCTCATTAAAGTCACCATGTGTGGCATGGCCAGGGGGTACTCAGCATCTTCAGTTTTCTTTGTGTCTCATGGGTTTGGTGCTACCCAGGGAGACTCTGCAAGCAGAGAAGGGTTTGAGCCCGAGTGGCTCCTCCTGTGATGATAAAGGAAGAGGTTTGTGGGGCTGTATGTGGTGGACAGCAAGCAGGTTGGGACCTTCCTTTGTCTTCTCATGCCCGGGCAAACCCCAGCTCAACCTCCAGGGCTTTGGAGCCAGCCCTATCTTGCTGTCTATGTGCTGCACAGTGTTGAGAGGCAGCTAACCCCAACTTGGGCAGCTTGTCTGCTCTGCCTGCAATCCTCTTGAAAGAGCTCAGCGGCAGTCATTGGGGAGCTTGTTAATTATCAACAGTCTTAGATATTTGCATCCTACAGTTCAATTTCGCTAACTTCAGCCTCCAGCCATTGGATTCATCAGGCTTTTGTCTGCTGGATGAAAACATCTCCCCGTTATCAGCTACCCTTTCCCTCTGCTGGTAATTACAGACCACAATGAACCACTGTTGAACCTTGCCTTCAACAAACCACAGACTCTTTCTGTTAAGTCTACTCTTCCCAGGGCTGTTTTCTTTTTCCCCGCGCCCAGTCTCTCCTGGCAGCTCGTCCCTGAGTAAGCGAGCAGCCTTTGCCAAGGGACTCTCCAACACTGAGTCCCCCAACACTGGCTTCAACACTGGACTGGGTCTGCTGGAGAGAGCAAGCAAGCAGTTTCTAGGCTGGAAATCTCAGCAGCCTCCAATAGACGTGGGAGGGATGTGCCCCAGATCTGGCTGCTTGTTTTTCTTCCATGCATCCCTCTTCTGTGCCCCAGTCATCCCTTTGCTGACCCAAAGCAAGAAGAGCCAGCTAGAGAAAACAGCCATCCAAATTAAAGGTTTGGTCAGTTTCTCGCTCCGTTTACTACATGGCTTCACTTGTATGAATAAAATAGAGATAAAATAAGGAAGAGAGGAAGAGCCATGAGCAGCAGTCCCTGCTCAGACAACCATCTCGGCAATGCCTCTAGGAGGATCGACTCACGCCTATGAGGGAAGGCAGGTAGAAATGGTGATTTGTTGCATGACATCTCTTCCAGCGTGAGATTTCAGGGATGTGAGTGATGTTGGCGGGAGGCAGGTTCCAAGCAGACCAGAGGAGGCAGCTCTTCCCTCGCCATCGAGTTGGGCTGCAGGAGTCTGCTGCCTGCAACAGCAAAGTGGGCAAACGCATGGGAGGACACCCACCGAGGGGTAATAACTACATAGAAATCACTTCTGAGCTGGAAATGCTCAAAGGCTGAGGTGGTACCAAAGAAGGGGAGTGTGATACTGCTCTGTTATACCCTTGCCCTGATGTTCACTTTTTCCTGTCAGAGGACCAAGAGGCCCTGAGACCTGAGACAGGGCTGGAGGGATGTGCAAGCTGACCTCGTGCAGCTGCTCTTGACTTCTTAGAGTGCTGGAGAAGCCACTTAGCCTTTCCTTTTACACCTTTTCCTTTTCAGCCTGGATTTAGCTCGCTTCCTAATTTCTCTGGGGCAGGTCTCAATGTGTGTCAGGCAGCCTCCAGGCTGCAGGGACCCAGCAGGGCGGGTATCTCTGGGATGCAGATGAGAGTAAACAGCCCTTGGAGAGGGGTCACGGTGAGCTGTGATCCTTCAGATACGTTCCTTGGCAATATTTCCTCTGTCTTGAAGTGCAGCAACCCCTCATTTAAATATTTTAACCAAACCGGCTGGCAAATCTGATTCTTCTCCCTGATGGATTACAGAGCACATGCAGACACCGTTCGCATCTCGTAAGTGCTGCCATTAATGATGGTGCCAGTATTTGTGTAAATGCTGCGCACGTAATTTAATTGTTTTAATATAGGCAGTTTATAGGGCTTGCCTGAGTGGAACGAGATGAAAGTTGCCAACGTGAGGAATGACTCGGGATATCAGTCCAGGCATATCTGCAGACAAAAACAAGGGATGGCAACAACTGTCAGCGTTAAATCGCTTGGCTGTTTCCCCGCCTGTCACAAAATGACTCTTCACAATACAATTCCTAACGTGCTGCCAAATCTTGTTTTAACATTGACACCACCCACCCCCCCTGCCCCGGCGCCCCTCCCTGCCAGCTTTCATTCCTTGTTTTCCATAAGTGGATTTCCGAGCTGTTCATCAGCCTTATTATATTGCAGAAGGGGAAACTGAGGCACGGGGAAACAACCTGATTCAGATTCATGCAGTGACAAAGAGGGCAGCAGATCTCCCAAGCCCAAATGTGTGTGATGGGCCGTGTGTCCTGCCTGCTGGGGGGCTGGCTGTGGCCCTGAGCAGAACAGGTATCCCCAGATGTGGGGCACTGCCCCCAGACAGCAGGTCAGCAGCACCAGCGGGGATGAGAAGGGCCGAGCAGCCTCGGGGGGCTGCTGTGGGAAGGTTGTGGGGAAGGGAGCATTAGGGCTGGTATGTGTCATAAAAATCACAGAATGGTTTGGGTTGAAAGGGACCTTAAAGCCCACCCACTGCCACCCCCTGCCCTGGGCAGGGACACCTCCCACCACACCAGGTTGCTCCAAGCCCCATCCAGCCTGGCCTTGAACCCCTCCAGGGATGGGGCAGCCACAGCTTCTCGGGGCAACCTGGGCCAGGGTCTCACCACCCTCACACCAAAGAAGTTCTTCCCCACATCTCATCTCCATCTCCCCTCTTTCATTGCCAAACCCTTCCCCCTCATCCTATGACTCCCCTCCCTGGTCAAGAGTCCCTCCCCAGCTTTCCTGGAGCCGCTTTAGGGACTGGAAGGGGCTCTGAGGTCTTCTCGGAGCCTTCTCTTCTCCAGGATGAACCCTCCCCAACTCTCCCAGCCTGTCCCCACAGCTCTAGCCCTCCCAGCACCCCTGTGACCTCCTCCAGCCCCACTCCACCAGGTCCATGTCCTTCCTGTGCTGATGCTCCATTGCTGGAGACAGCATCTGGGCAGGGGGTTTCTTCCCAGAGCAGAGTGTCCTTTCCTCTCCCTGGAAAAGGAGGGACAGTGATGAAAATAATCGAGCAGGAAGTTTAAGTTAACGAGCAGTTAATTCCTTCAACATAATTAACATCTTTATAGTCTCATTTGCATCATTTTGCATATCCGCGGATAGCAATCTGACACCGTGGAAAGGGAATGCCTGGCAGGGCTGGGGGGGCCGTTTGCTGGAGAGGGGATGGTCCCCTGGAGCGTTTTTGGGAGAGCCTGAGGGAACCTGCTCCCTGCCCTTCCTCGCCCCGGCATTCCTGCCTCTGCCTTTCAATTAAGAAACTCTCCTGAATCCTGGTGGTTTAATTCAGGCTGTTGGCTTGCCCTCTCCCGCTAATTAGGAGGCAGGCTGCATGTAGGCCATCAGGTGCTGGGCACGCACAGCAGGCACAGGTCTAAGCATCAGACACTCGCTGCAAACCTTTGCAAGAGGCTTTTCTCCATGGAGGTTAGGTCTTGTGCCCAAAACCGTGACCTCTCTCTCCCCTATGGGTACTATTTGTTGATCACAGCCCGATCTCTGATTCATCTTGAATAAGGGGAAACAGAGCAGGTGATGCTGCTCTGCTGCCTTGGGTTTGCATTTCTTTAGAGTCCAGTTCAGAAAGGAGCTCTGCCATTGACCCTCTCTCTGGCTGCCTGTCCCAGCCACCACGTCTCCATCTGAAGGTTTGACAGGTCTTCTTCACCCTCTCTCCCCCCAAGCATGGAGATTGACAGCCACAGTGTGCCACGCTGGGCCTTCTGCAGAAGCTTGAGATGTGATCCACACTGTGATCGTGCTGTCGGGTAAGATCCCAGCAAGTCTGGCTCTCTGGTCTGTGATGAGCTCCAGAAGAGGGAAGGTTAATTTGGAAAAATCCAAAGTGCAAACAAGGCATTCACAGGGAGTATTAGAGCACTGACAAAACTCACTGAGGTGTTCAGCTTGTTCATCTTGTTCAGGAGCTTCAATGTTGTGGAGAATGTCTCTTGGAGACCTACTCTAGCTCAGCAGCTCCCAAACCTCATGCTCCAGCCAAGCTCCATCAGCCCCAGCATCACCTGAAGACCTCCAAGTTCCCTCATTCAACGGCTGGCTGAAAAAGCACGAAGTTGACATGGCTCCATGGTCCAGTGGCACCACTAGTTTCTGTTCACACCATGGGCAGCACAGAACTTTCCTTTCTCTGACATCCTGGACAGTCTGATGAATACAGAGATTCCTTATGATTTGAACCTACTCAGTCTTAGCACAGGGCTGGGGTACCAGCCTGCATTGCAACCTTGGCGAGACCTTCTCTGCTGTTCCCAGCCCATCATCTTCCTTGTTTGCTCAGACTGTAGGTTCTTGGAGGCAGGGACCGTTACTTACGTGTGTACTAAACTTAGCACAAGGGGTTTCAGGCTTGGCTGGGTTCTCTAATAGCAATGAATATTCCATTAAAAAAAACCCCAAACCTAACTACTTGATTAAAAGAAAGCTATTTAGACTACAAAGTCGAAGTACCGCCAACTTTAATAGTTATCCCTCCAACCTTCGATCTGCCTCTCAAACTTTACCAAATGAATAAAATTAAAAGATGTACCATGCTTTCACCTCCACTAATGCCTACAACAAGTTGAAAAGACAAAGGAGTGCATATCTCTTGAGGCAGGAGGTCATCTGCTGTGAATTAAAGCATTCTGGGAGGATGAAGAGGTTAAAGTTTCTCCCAAGGCTGCAGGAAACATTTATAATAGAGAGTGTCAGGCAGGCCAACGCAAAGACTCCTCATAGGTTTCCTTCCAACTAATAAATTGCTTATTTCTCATCTCTGCAGAAATGAGTAAAGATTTGAGATGTTTCTGGTATTTCCAGCCCTTACTGATGAGTTTAAAGAGGTTTTTGACTCTCCTTGAACCTCCTGCACGTTCCCCAGGAATTGGTGGTGGGGAGGACTGGGATGTGTTGCTATTACAGCCGCCTCCACAGCCATTTTTATTTGACCTTTTCTTTCTTGCCTTTTATGCTTCTATTATCAGACATCTGCAGCGAGATTGCTCTTTTCCTGGATTTAGCAGCACTCCGGGCCTCCCACTCCTGGTTTTATGGAGTGTTCAGTGATCAGTAGGGCAGTTCTAGTATAACTTCTCAAGCAACACAGAGTAAAACAAACCCGGCACTGATGTTTCTTATTTAGCCACACTACTAAACCACCTCCACCTACCCTAGCTTCTTGAGTGTGACAGAGGGACTTACTCACTGCCTATTGTTTATATAGAGATGATTTTAACTCCCTGCTGATAGTAGAGGCTCTATGTGCAGATCTGAGCCTGGATCAGGATTTGATGGGGCTGGAGAGGGCACAGATCTAATTTTTGTAAAAAAAAAATCCCTCCATGTGATATCTGCAGATTTCTTTGAAGTTCTTGATCCATCTCAGATCCCAGCCAAGAGAGCAGCTCAAGACTGGATGTTTTGTTGGTGTAAACCAGCTGAGCTCTGCCAAACCCATTGAATCAGTGACAGTTTCCACCCCTCCAAGTCATTCTATTTCTTCTTCCCAAGAGACATCAAATTGCTCATCTTCACAGTAGCCAGATGATGTTTTCCGTGGTAGAGGTGATGTTACAGCAGAGAGCGGTTGACTAGTAGACTCACAGAGTTGGTGTATATTTGGAGCTGCAGGTAAATAGCAAGGTCTTACTCAAGGTCCTGAGTTCCACCACGAGTCCACATGAGCTGATCCCTACCACCACTGAGAACCTTTAGAAATTACACAAGGTCTTCCACAAGTCACCAAGTACCTTCTTGAATCCTCTGAGTTGGTGTTGAATGGGCAACACTCGTGACTGATTCCTACTGCCTGATCTTACTCCATCCCAACTGTAGTCACATTTAATGCACCCGTGTAGCCCCATGCCCTCTTTGCCATCGTGGCCTTGTCCTGGGAGCAGGAAGGGCACAAATCCGAGGAGGGCTGAAGTTTCTTTTCTGAAGTGAGACTCTTAAGGTGCCTTGCTTTCAAAGGAGTCTCACTGCAGGCTCATATACCACTGTCTGCTCTTCTTCCTTGGGAGCCACCATGAGCCAACCCCTTCTGAACAGCAGTCCAGAGCGCAGCCAAACAGAGCGGTGTGGGGCTCAGCCCAGGAGCTGTGTTGCGAGGTGCAGAGTTGAAGCCTCAAGTGCCACATCATAGGTTTCTACACCAGCCCATGGACTCTTCTGGAGTCCCTGGATGTCCTGAACACAGATCCCACCCTCTTACATACCTGTGGAAAAACCCTGTCCCTGAAATTCCTGGGAATCCATTTTCTGTCTAAGCCCATGTTTACTTTCAGTATGAAACCCAGAGGATTAAGTGAATTTTATAGAGTGTCCTGATAGCAAAACAGACTGGTATCTCCCTTCTTTTGACTCAACATATCCTGTCTTCAGTCATTAAACACAACCAACAGCATGAACATTTCATGAGCAGATAGTTAAATTTTAATTTCCCCATTGAATTCATTAAGGTGTGATCATGCATCTGAATTGAATTTAGCAACCTGGCAAGGAACCAAATTAAACATGACATAGCGACAAGGTTTCCTTTTTCATTGTACTTGATCACCCACCCCCACCCTTGCCCTATTAAAATAAGTGTTGTTTCTTTCCCCCTTGAACATTTCTTAATCAAAGTCTTTGCTAAAATGAAGGAAGAGCGTCCTGCCTTAAGCACCAGTCAGAGACATATACAATGCACTAAAAGGAGGTCTGACAGAATTTATTGCTTATGTTGGCAGATGGAGTAATTGCAAGAGAGGCAAAAAAATCCAGGTGTTTTGCAGAGAATGATGGTGGTCTCTCTTATAATGCTTAATTTATTATATCAAATAAACTGCACACAGGCAGAACTCACAGCAAATGTGCTTTCTGTACTTTGAGCCTTCCTCCACTCCTTCCATCTCACCATTCGCAATTCCTGTCAGGAGAGAAAGGATCTGAGTGCAGGAGGCTGCTGGGGCAGAAGAGGAGAGATCCAAGGTGGATCCTCTCCCTGGGATGCTGCACTGGGGGGATGTCCTCCTCCACAACCTGCCCAGCACCCTGGTGCTGAGCTCCACAAGTTGTTTCAGCCACTAAATTGCACTTCCTCCACCCACTCCAAACTTTGTCTTCTCTGCTGTCTGCTTTCACTCACTGAGAACAAGAGTGGGCAAAAATAACTAACTCTGGGGGGACACACATATGACATTACTCAGAAGAAACACTAATGAGACAGAGGTCAAAGAGGAACCAGGAAAACCTGTGTACAGTTCCCTCAACAACCCCATCCCAGTCCTCTTCTCTCTCACCTCTTGCTTGGAGAGCGTGTCCCTTCCCTAATATCTTGCAAAGTTAGGAAGAGTTAAGATCTACCTCACTTCTCCCACATCCTCCAGTCCTGGGTCTTCAGGTCCTTCTTACTCAGAAGACAGGTTTGTGAGCAAGGAATCCCAGTGCTTGGCAGTGTGTCAGGAGGAGAAGGAATTTGGTCCTTCCACTGAAATTTGGGAGATTCCCAATACCCTGCAGGTACCTGCAAAGACGGTGCTCATTCAGGGGGAGATGGACAAGCCTGAAGTCCTCCATGGGAGAACCTGACAGGATATCATTTCCCAGGGAAGCTGTGGAAGCCCCACCCCTGGAAGTTTTCAAGACCAGGCTGGATGGGGCTTGGAGCAACCTGGGGTGGTGGGAGGTGTCCCTGCCCAGGGCAGGGGGGTTGGAACTCGATGATCTTCAAGGTCCCTTCCAACTCTAACCATTCTATGATATTCCAGACGAGACTCTGTGCCCGGGCGCTGTATTTTCATTGTATTCCTAATGCAGGCAAGAGTTGGAGAAACCACTTGTTACTGTGCTGCCATCTGCATTTCTGAGCGTGGTGTGTGGTCTATGCAAGAAGCTGGTAACGAGCCAAAATGTGCTTTGGAGACGTCTGTGTACCTGATGTCTCATATAATATTTAGTGTGAGCAACTTAGCAACCCATGATAAAACAACCATCCAGCTGGGTGGGTGGCAGTCACACCAGCAAGCCAGCTAGAAACAAAGTGGGAATTGCTTTTAAAACACTTACTGCTCAGTCCAAGAAGAGTCATCGCAAGCATTCGAGCTGCTGATGAGATGGGGTATGAGTACGGGCATCCTTAGAACCCAGGAGACCTGGCCCCACAAAGGGCAAACAAGGACTATTAAATTCGCATATGAAACGAGTCTCCAAGGGACTGTGGCTGGGCCTTGGTGGAGGAGGGAGGTGTTTGGAGATGGGGATAACACCTGGAAGATGGATTGTTGCTGTGAACGCTTATCGCCAGCTCTGAGCTCGGAGTCATGTCAGGGGAGGTAGATGCTTGTTAAACCTCAGCTCGTTTTGTGTTTTGTATTTGTTTTACTTCTCACCTTTTGCTTCCAGTCTTGTACCTACAAATCTGACCTTAAATCTTAGAAGACTGCTCTCTCCTCGGTGTTACGGTGAAACGTGGCTGGTATTTAGGGCACAGTGAAATACGGTGAAAGGGATGAACTGAGAATGCCCCGTCTGCCTGGGAACAGCAGATCTGGGCAGCCTGGGCTCAGGGGAGACCTGCTGTCCTGCCAAATACGCCAGGGGGGGATTTTGTTGCCACACATCACCTTTTGGGCAGGAATTCCCACGAGTCCCCACTTCCAGCCCCCCTTCCCCCCTACCTCCAGCAAAGAGAACAGCAGGATGCTCCGCAGCCCTGAAGGAAGCCCCTCGTCTCACGGTCTGCTGGAACATGGACAAACTCATTTCCAGGGGCTAAAGCACTGGGGAATGAGATTTCACAAAAGCAGGAGGTGCTCTGAATGCTGACACAATGTTCTCCGAAAATGACCACAATTTGTCTCGGTGGCTAATCAGCCCCGCTGTTACCAAAGTGTGCCACCCCCCTCATTTACATGTCTCTGGCTCTGACTCTTCAGCTATTAGGCCTCCGTTCTGTCGTTCCCTGCAAGATTAAAGAGCCCTTTAGTACTCGACGTTTTTCCCTGCGATGGTTCTTATGCAGTATAATCGAGTTACCTCTTGATCTTCCTCCGATGAGCTGAAGAGACCGAGCGCGCTGTCTCTGGGAGGCAGTTCTGCCGTTTCTGACAGGTTTTGGAAGGACTGGCCACTCCCCGAGTGGACTCCTCTAATTTTTAATAACCTTTTTGAAATGCCAGCACCAGAACCAAGGACTTTCTTCCAGCCACGAACACGGGGGAAAGTCAGTTCCAAACTCTCACTCGTTGATTCCCCTTTTAATATTTCCCAGCATCACATAAGCCACTTTTCAATGCCGCCACTATGGGGGCTCCTGCCCAGCGGCCCATCAGGAAACCTCCCTCCCACACCCCTGTTGGATGCTGTGCTTCCACAAATAGCTTCTGTTTTGCAGGCCTGGCCTTTGTTTGGTTTTTCTTCAATAAACGACCTCGAATTTGTTGCTATTTAAATGACACGTTGTTTGAACGGACCCGATTTTATTAAGGTAATCGGGTTATTCTGACTGCACTATCTTCACTGCTGTTAATTGCTCTGCCAATCTTTGTGACATCTGTAATTATCAGCAGTGATTTTCTTCCAGATCATTGCTAAAAATATTGAATAACTTGGCCTGGAAGTGGTCTTGGCAGAATCCACAAGTAACATCCCCATTCAGCACTGCCTCCCTGCTGCTAACCGCTTTTTGAGAGCTGTCAGCTAACCCAGCCTCGGTCCATTTAACATGCACTCCGCTAATTTGGCACAGAGTTCATTATAAATATATCAGAATGTTGTGCAACAGAATACCCAAAGCTTAGCAGTAATCAATTCCTCTTTTTACAAGACCCATTTCTGGGGAAAACAAAGGAAAAAGAAGAAAACAGCAAAATCTTATTGACTGATCTTAATCACCTCCTCATCGTTTGTTCTCCGTTGAGTCCTTGACCGCTCTCTCATTTGGTTCACAGGGAGTAGCACAAAGTTAGCTGAGCAGTAAACATCCCAGTTTCTATATACTCTTTTTGAACACGAACACACCATTGGCATTCTTTCAATTTCCTGCAGATCTCCCGGTAATCCAAGATTATGAAAAATTAGCACAACTGGGCCGGAGCTTGCCTTAGCCAATTATTTCAAGACTCCTGGGTGAAAATTGTCATGGTCTGCTGCTTTAAAACTTTCCACACTCAAAATAGTTACTGCAAGTAGCTGGAAGGTACTGAAACTGCTAAATACCAAAAAAAAAAAAAAAAAAAAGAAAGAAAAAGTAAAACTTGAAATGGTTACTAGTGGTCTGGAAAGTTGTGCTGCAGCCCCATATGACAGAGAGAGAACAAAGAGCTCTTTCAGCCAATTTGCAGAGTTGGTCCCTTTGTTTCTCTGCAGTGGAGGGGCTGGAGAAGATTTACAGCAGGATACCCCGGAGATTAAAGGCAAGGATGCCCACCCTGGGAGGCAGGAGACATGATGCAATTGTCCTAAAAGGAAGAGTTGTGGTCACAGTAAAACAAAAGATGACTGAATAAGCTCCACAAAAATGCAGAGAACATTTCATGAGGCATGACTTGCAAAATATCATAATGTTAGTTCATAGCTCAAAGCCCATTGCATTCCTAAGAGAAAAAGAAAACATCAGTAGAGAAAACACCACTTAGAAGATCATCCCTCTGAAAGGTGGTGTGAGATGAGTAGACAGATGCCTTTCTGCCAGAAGCAATTCCTAAGCCCAGCAGTAGGAGGTATGCTTAGCTCCCCAAAGACGAGATGTGACAAGATCCTATCCATGCTCCTGTGGATGTTAATCATGAATCCAAAGTGAAAATCAGCAGGAGAGACTATCATTCACCTTGGCTATGGTTGTCTCCTGTGGCCAGGGTGGCAGGCTCTCAGTGGTAGGGTCTCCTAACCCCCTCATCATTACTCCAGCAACTGGGCAAGGAGGTAAAAGAAGGACTCCAGACCCATTAGTTCTTCAACACCTCCTTCACCTTCCTACCCTAGTTTTTCTCCTTCCAAAGTTATTTCCTGGATTCATTTCAAATTCTCATGAATTTCAGGACAAAAGAAATGAAGCTTCTCTGCAAATCAAGAGTTTACTTAAAAATCACCTTCTGCCAAGAGCAGTCTTTGTTGAAACTGCAGCCTTTGACGTAGTTTGAGGTTGATCTATCCCACGCTGAATACATTGTTCCACCAGGGGTGATGGGGACCCCTCAGGCTGTGCCTGTTGAAGATGCCCCTCACTGAGGCTACATGCAGCACCGCTGAGGCCCCGGTGTTCACACCAGTGAGAATGGCTGCGTTATCCCAAATTAATGGGCGGCAATTTGGGCTCAGGGGGAGCTGAGCAACCCCACACCACAGGTGTCTGACACCACAGGAGCTCCCAGGAGCACAGAGCCCAGGTGGCCATCACACACATGTTAGTAGGTGACCAAAACCGTAACAAGCTGCTGTGAATGCAAGGGCATTTGCACAAAAGCTGACATTAACAACAGCAGAAGAAAAGGCTTGAATCATCCTCCTGTGAAATGTTGAGCTTAAGTACCGTTCCCCTGCCACTGGCTTCTCATTCTCCTGATTCTTACCACGTCTGTTTTCATTTCCCTCCACTGTATTTTCCCCTGCTCCTCTGGATGGCCTGGTCTGCTTGTTTGCGAGAGATTTATGACTGTTTGTATTTTGTGTGATTAATAAATTCTGCTATGATTTATGTTTCGGGAAGCTTTCGTGGTTCCACTTCATTTTCCGTTGCAGGGTCTCTCTCTGGAATCGGCAGTTTTGCACTATTGGAAGTGATTAGATGTCTAGCTGTCACTCTAGGAGAGTTCATCAGCATTAATTCTTCACTTAGGCATATTTTGCTTTTTCGTGATTTATGACTTAACAAAACCCAAACCGATGTCAGCGATGCGGTTTGCGTCATGAAGGTGGCTTTCTGCTGGGTTCGTTTGAGTTTATGAAGGACCAAGAACCGCAATTCCCACCCAAAGCCTGATCCTCAGCAGCATTTGATGCTCAGTGAGGGCTGGGGTGTGTTGGCAGTCCCCAAGGTCCCCTCTGTCCCCTCCTGTGCCACATGCGGGTGGGCATAAGGGCTCTCCAAGGTGACCAGGGCTGGTGTGCAACCACGCTGCAGCCCAGCCTGGATCTGGCAGGGCTTTCGAGAATGACTTGCACAGAAAAGGTCTGATTTTTTTTGCCTTTGCCTGACACTTTATGCAGTTATTTATCCGCTGGTGTAAAGAGGCAGTGCTGCATCCCAGCAAATCCGCCTGGTGACATTTTCTCATCCACTTCGCCTCGATAGAAACGACAGCACAAAAGTCCCGACAACAGCAATTCAGGCACAATGGAATTACATGTGTATTTTAATATTCTTTTTTGCTCAGTGAGTCAGACCTGACAGGAGATCTCTGTAGCTTTGTGGCTCTCACTCGTGGCTGTTAATCAACAAGCCCCTCACTTGCCACAGAGAGCCGTGCTTCAAAGTCCTCCAAATTGCTTATGAACATACATTACAAAAGCATCTACCCTCGCTTCCCCCCTGCCTGCGACAACCCACATAGCTTTGATTAAAAAGCAAACAGAAAACAGGATGAAAACCCACTTCCTGGGTTGTTTAATTAATGCCAATAGCAGCACCATTACCGTGTCAGCTCTTCTGTCTCCATCCCTGAGACATTGCACTCCCCAAGAGCAGACGGTGCCGACCAGGGCTCTGAGCACAGCGGGGAAATGCCCCTCTCTTCCCAGAGAAAACCAAGTTTTTCATTTGTCTTAAGCATTTCAATGGGGAAAAAAACCCACCACCCTATGTCATGGTGCTGGATCACAGTTTTTCTGTGGAACAGCCTCTAGAAATGTCTGTGTTCCTCATGATATAGTGGACTTTCTCTCATCCCCAAGGGACAGTTACCTCAATTTTAGCTCAACAGCTATTGCTGGCAAAGAGCAGAAAAACCCAACTGAACAAAAAAACACATCTCCCCCGAAACGGTGGTACAAATCCAGGCTTCCTGGTCTGCTCAGAGCACCTGCTCTTTGTTTGGTAGGAGCTGAAAAAAACCCAATGCTGTTCTTGGATAATAAGCATTGTCAACAAATATAGATCCAGGAGGCCAGTGACCCGTGTGAACATCAGATCTGACTCCTTGCAAGAAGTCAAAGCAGCTTAACAAAACCATATGTTTTTAAGAATATAAATGATAGGTGCATTTTCTCTGCTGTTGCAAGCATCGATCTTACCAAAGGATTCCCTTTCCTCCTGTCAGGCGACCAGATACACTATTGATCATCCCTGTGCTGCAATTCATGAGATCTTCTGGAAGGTGCTGCACCCATTGGGGCAGCTGAAAATGGACACGAAAGGACAAACTGGCCCAAAGGGTCTGCAATAGTGCCAGCTCAATGGTGCTACCAGCTGTTGTCCAGCTTCCTGATTTCTTTTTAGTCCCTCATGGATGTTAACGAAGCGCTGATAAATTAAGTTTGGAGAGAAGAAGGAAAAAGGGAAGGGAAGGGAAGGG
>VZRU01017853.1:4716-26612 GCA_013398155.1 Pedionomus torquatus | reverse complement strand
CACACTGCTGGCTCATGTTCAACCAACAGTTAACCAACACCCCCAGGTCCTTTTCCTGCAGGCAGCTCTCCAGCCACTCTACCTCAAGCCTGTAGCACTGCATGGGGTTATTGTGACCCAAATGCAGGTGCCAGCACTTGGTTTTATTGAACTGCACCCCATTGGCCTCAGCACATTGATCCAGCCTGTCCAGATCCCTCTGCAAAGCCTTTCTACCCTCAAGCAGGTCAACACACACACATAACGATCTGTCATCTGCAAACTGACTAATGGTGCACTCGATCCCCTCATCCAGATCATTGATAAAGATGTGAAAGTGAACTGGCCCCAATACCAAGTCCTGTGGGACACCACTCATCACTAGCTGCCAACTGCATTTAACTCCATTCACCACTATTCTGGGACCAGCCCTCCAGCCAGGTTTTAACCCAGTGGAGAGTACTCCCATCCAAGCTNTCCTCATAAGGCTTACTCTCCAGAGCCCTCACCAGCTTCGTTGCTCTTCTCTGAAAACACTCCAGCACCTCAGTGTCCTTTTTGTGGTAAGGGGCACAAAACTGGACAGAGTACTCGAGATGGGGCCTCACCAGTGCTGAATACAGGGGGATGACCACCTCTCGAGTCCTACTCACCACCCTGTTCCTGATACATGCCAGGATGCTGTTGGCCTTCTTGGCCATCTGGGCACACTGCTGGCTCATGTTCAACCAACAGTTAACCAACACCCCCAGGTCCTTTTCCTGCAGGCAGCTCTCCAGCCACTCTACCTCAAGCCTGTAGCACTGCATGGGGTTATTGTGACCCAAATGCAGGTGCCAGCACTTGGTTTTATTGAACTGCACCCCATTGGCCTCAGCACATTGATCCAGCCTGTCCAGATCCCTCTGCAAAGCCTTTCTACCCTCAAGCAGGTCAACACACACACATAACTATCTGTCATCTGCAAACTGACTAATGGTGCACTCGATCCCCTCATCCAGATCATTGATAAAGATGTGAAAGTGAACTGGCCCCAATACCAAGTCCTGTGGGACACCACTCATCACTAGCTGCCAACTGCATTTAACTCCATTCACCACTATTCTGGGACCAGCCCTCCAGCCAGTTTTTAACCCAGTGGAGAGTACTCCCATCCAAGCTATGGGCAGCCAATTTCTCCAGGTGGATACTGTGGAAGACTGTATCAAAAGCCTTATTAAAGTCCAGGTAAACAACATCCATATCCTTTCCCTCATCCACCAAGTGGGTCCCTTCATCACAGAAGATCAGGTTTGTCAAGCAGGATCTGCTTCTCATGAACCCACACTGGCTGGGCCTGATTACCTGGGTGTCCTTCATGCACTGCATAATGTCACTCAGGATGATCTGTTCCATGACCTTCCCAGGCACTGAGGTCAGACTGACAGGCCTGTAGTTCCCCGGATCATCCTTCTGACCCTTCTTGTGGATGGGCGTCATATTTGCTAGATGCCAGTTAGCTGGGACATCCCCAATTTTCCAGGGCTGCTAGTAAATGGTAGAAGGTGGCTCAGTGAGCACTTCTGCCAGCTCCCTCAGTACCCTCAGGTGGATCCCATCTGGCCCCATAGGCTTATTCATATCAGGGTGTTGGAGCAGATCCCTTACCAGCTCCCTTTTGATTATGGGTCTTCATTCTTCTCCTTGCCCCATCTGCTAGCTCAAGGGTCTGGGTACTCAGTGAACAACTACTCTACTAACTGAAGACTGAGGCAAAGAAGGTATTCAATACCTCAGCCTTCTCCTCATCCTTTGTCATTATGTTACCTCCCACCTTCCACATCCAATAGAGGGTGGAGATTCTCCCACCTCCTCTGTTACTAATATATTAATAGAAATTCTTTTTATTGTTCTTAATATCCAAGGCAAGGTTAAGTTCTAGTTGGGCTTTGACCTTTCTAATCTTTTCCCTACATAGCCTTGCAACACCTTTGTAATTTTCCTGAGTCACCTTTGTAATTTTCCTGAGTGGCTGTGGACTCTCCTTTTCCCCTTGAGTTTTGATCATCTCTTTTTTCAGCCAGGCCAGCTTCTTCTCCCGATAATCTCCTTTACCGTGCCCAGGGATGGCCTGCTCCCGCACTTTTAAGACATTCTCCTTGAAAAAAAAACCAGACTTCCTTTTTCCTTTAAGGCTGCCTCCCAAGGGATCCTGTCAAGCAGGTTCTTGAAGAGACCAAAGTCTGACCTCTGGAAGTCCATGATGGCAGTCCTGCTGGTTCCCCACCTTGCTTCCCTGAGAACTCTCTTAATTCATGGTCACTGTGCCTACGATGGCCTCCAACCGTCACATTCCCCCCCAAGTCCTTCTCTATTCACAACAGTGCTCCCTTCCTAGACAGCTCCCTCACCAGCTGCGTCATGAAGTTATTCCTGACACACCCCAGGAACCTTCTAGAATGTTCCCTCTCATCTGTATTGTGGGCCTACTGATATCTGGTAGGTTGAAGTCTCCCACTGGGACAAGGTCAAGCAATCTTGAGACCTTGCTCAGCTGCTTATAGAATATTTTGTCTACCTCTACAACCTGGTTGGGTGGTCTGTACCACATTCCCACCATAATATCAGTCTTGTTGGCCCTCCTCCTGATTCTTATCCATAGACACTCAACTCTATTATTTCCCTCAACTAGTTCTTGACATTCATAACCCTCCTTAATATACATGGAAACCCTTCTTCTTCCTTGCCTGTCCCTTCTGAAGAATCTGTAGCACTCCAGTCTTGCCAGTCATCCCACCATGTTTCCATGATGGCAACTACATCATGGCTTTCCTGCTGCGCAAGGCTTATAGCTCCTCCTGTTTGTTGCCCATGCTGGGTGCATTAGTGTAAAAGCACTTCATCTGGGCAACCGGTCCTACTACCTTTTTGGTGTAGGAACACTTAACTTCTGCCTGACTATTCCTAGGCTCAGCCATAGTTCCTAATCTATCAATGAGTCTTGCATCTCTGCTGATGGATTCCTCCCCTTCCTCTTAAAATTAGTAGCTTTTATTTTTAATAGAGGTCTTTCTCAGGTTCATATTTATGCAACCATTTCTGTTTCCAAGGAGTAAAACATGTGAAAGTTCATTTTAGCATACTACACTTTAATACGTTTTCAATACTTTTGTTCCTCTAATGAAAAATCAGTACTGTCTAGAGCAGTTATGCTTGAGGCACAGTAGACTGTTTCAAAACAAGCAAACAAGCAGCATATGTTACACATACATATAGTCACTTATTTTTTAGCTTAGTTAGAATGAAGCAATAATATTTCAGGGAAAACATGAAAAATAAACTATTTAGTGGGAAAAACATTTATTTTCAGTTTAAATGAAATAAGCGGTTGCTAGGAACTACAACCATGGAACAAGATACACAGTAGACAATAAACACAATAAAGCCTGGAAATGAAGACAAGTATGATAACCCAATTTTTAAAAATATTGTTAATATTTTAATATGTTCAGTTTCACAACTGAAATTACAGAAATCTACCTCTTACATCATCTCCTTTCTACATCATGCTATTGTTAATGTTTAGGACTCTTGTTCACTTTAATTTTAAAAGAAGGCTCTTTAAATCTGAGGAACAACAGTTTTCAGTTGATTAAGTGCAAGTATTTCTGTAATTACATTAGTCCCTATCTATATAGCTCAGTTAAAAATTTATTATAAATATTCCAATCCAGTTTTATCAGCTTCTTTTCCATTTAATCGTAAAACTGAAAATTATTTTCAAAATTTATTTTTGTAAAAAGAATGTATTTTTTCTGTTGAAAAGCATCACTGATTTACAAGTTCTTGTCTTATATATCAAGGCTCTGAAAAGTAACAATATTTCCATTGATGCACTAAAACCAATAAACTTTGAAATATGAGTACAACATTTGCATCTTCATATACATTTCTAATAAAAAGCAATGAATGGCACTTTTTTTTTCTGCATATGAAGTCTCAATTTTTCACTGTAAATCTAGGCCACAGAAATGAGTGAGTGCAAATCTCCATAAAAGACTATAAGGGCTACAATCTTAATTTTAGACTACATAGGCAGTATCAAACCTCTCTGATGTGCTTTATACAAAAGCTCCAATCAGCAGACTTGAAAATAGATATTTTGGAAGTAAATGAATGAGAAGAGCATTAGCTTCCATCAGGGGAAACCTATTAGAGAGAAAATTATAGCACTGCTGGAAAAACTCATCAAGAGTCCTTGTAAACTTTTAGTTTCACTTCTTATCTTGACTAACCACAATGTTCAGAAATTCTAAAATAGTCAAAGAAAATAGAATTGGGTTGATTCTGATCTGATGCCTCCATAGCCACTGCTAAGGCAGTGTGCACAGGCTGTCACTGCTTCTGGAATGCTATTATTCCCTGGGGCAAGAACAGGGCACAACACTAGTTATAATAGATTAATATAGTATTCCTAGCCTCGAATCACTTCCTAGGGATTCCTTTTGTTGCAGTAAGGTATATTCAAATCATTGCTAAGGGATGTTCAAATTGCCAGGTATGCCTTTTATCAAGAATACCAATGCTGCCCACTCACAGAAATTCTAGATTTAAAATTGCCTTTCCATGTACAGAAAAGAATCTAAGTGTATCCATTAACAGGGAAATCACTAATACTCCAGATTTTTTACTACAGTAAAATAAAATGATTACTTATCCATCTTTTAGGAAGGTGCCTTTAAAAATGCAATGACTCCCTTCTCTGAAGTAACGGTTTCTCCAGTTAACATTAATTCCTTTCTCCAGCTACCTCTCAGACCTTTCTGATGCTCAAATGAAAGGTATGTTCCTGATGGCTCACATACTTCTGTGAGAGATTCAATACTTCTGAATTCTGAAATGAGATTCTGAAATTAGAGATGATGAGATCTCTCATGGCATTCATGGATTACAGCTATGTCTGACATTATTCAGTATGGTTTCTAAAAGTATGAATGGGAGATACACTTTTTATTAAAATCCTAAATGATAATGGATCAAGTCAATATACTGAGTGAGAAAGAAATTTTCTACAGTAAAATACAAAAGCCTCTGTGATTCCAAACTGCAAAAATACAAACTATGAAAATAAACCTGCACAAAAATATGAAGTATAAAACTGTACATAAATGGATACCAGACACCAATAAAAGCGTAAAAGCTTTGTGAATCAAAACAGAAAGAACTTAACTGAATGGCAAAACTAGACTTTATTTGCTCAGTTTTCAGTGGAGAAACAAATACCTTCTCATTGTTCACAGGAAATGTAAAATCATAATCATTGGTGAGAGGTTTGGAAGTGCTGTTGTATATACCTCACTGGTGAGACTAATTTTAAATACTTTGTACCATTCTGAGTAAACGAGACAATTCAACAAAATTTAATATTAACATGTTTCCCAAGTGAAGGTATGTAGCCATATTGGACTAGGATAAACCTAGGACACAGCTGGAACAGAGGAGGTGCGAGCTCTCCCTGGGTTTGCAATATACAGACAACTGCTGATTAGTATGGATGGGAATCGAGATGGAACCATTGGGCAGAAAAAGTTATTTAGCGCTATTTGAAAAATTTCTTGTGGAAATAGATAGAAACTGAGTTATCAGAAGAGAGAAAGGGGTAAAATGACCAAAAGAATATCTTTACCTGTCAATATTACTAATACAGGGATGTGTATTTCCTGACTGTCAAGAACTGTTGCAGAAAAAATAATCATTTATTAGTAAATGATAGTATAAAATAATTAAAGAAGAAAATAAACATATTTAGAACAAATGTGATCCATTCATTTCTGCTTTATTGCCTGTGTGTTTACATCCAGCTAGAACTGAAAAACAACATCTCTCCAGAAGATCTTAATACTATGGGGAACACGCCTCAAGGAACACTGTAAATCCACTAAATTCACAATGAGCAAGGTATTACTTAAGGCTTCGATGGTTGTCTATACAAATCCTATTGGAAACTGAAAGGTCCTTTACCTTTCTCTTTGTGAAGCAGGCAAACCATATTTCCTTTTTTTATGTTTAGTGGCATAATGAGTGGTAGCTTCAATACTTCTTATCCACAATGATTAGCTGTCTGTTGAAATCCTACTATGGTTTTTTTTTGTTGTTTTTTTTTTGGGGGTGGTGGAGACCTTCTGCTTCTCCATAGGGTCTGGGTTGTTCGGTTGTTTTCTCAACTTGCCTCTTTTTCAAAGGTTAAACCTGTGGAAGCTCTTTAACTTAGGTATATATATATATCAAAGGAGGCACTAAAATAAGATTGTTCCAAGTCCCATCGGTATGTTTGGAACTTAAGGACTTCTCTCTTGACATTTTCATAACCCCAATTTTTAGCTGAAACTTTGAATAAATGTTTTGCTGAAACTGAGTTAATTTGATCAATATGTGTAATGAGGGTAAACTATTTTTAACTCTTCTTTCTGTAAAGAAGAATTAAAACTTATATTTCCCTGATATTTCACTCACCTAGGTGAAGAAAGAAGGGAGGAAGGGTAGCAAGTAGAGATTTCATCCCTAAAATGCTCCAGAGTAAGCATGGTAGGCACCTCTAAAACTAAAAATAAATTCAAAAAATAATTCAATAGATGCCCAAGAAGTCTAATCTGTACTTCAGGGTATTTTAAAAGTTTTTAGTTTTTAAAATATATCAAAGCTATTAACTGTGAAAATAGAGTTTCAGTTTATTCCGGAACTGATACACTAGTAACTTAGTAAGACAAAAATTCAGATCTAATATATTTTAATTTTCTGTAATATATTTATTGAAGATTTTTTTTTTACTTCAAATAAGTATATTTAGACATTACCACAAGTTAAAAAATGTATCCTTTTTTGTTTTTCTCCTGTTCATATTTGCCAGCTTGCAGCCAACTGCAATAAATTTAACAGCTATATTATCTGAAAGAACTCAATGTAGACCAACAAAACAGAATAGCAGTTAAAAAAATTTTTGCAAAGCTTGAACACATTTTGATAAAATAAGGATAATAAGATTAAAATTCTATTTATTTTAACATTATATTGCTAAAAAGACTACATCAATATTTGTATCCTTTATCTCCAAACAGTACATAAAATGAGAAGGGTGATACAATGATAAATAAATAAATAAGAAATAAACAAACAAAGAGAAAGAAGAAACTACAATGTAGTGGACATGCCAATATACATAGAACAACAGATCCCAAAATGGATAAATCTATATTTTAAATGTTTTTGTAAATGTACTGAGTAGGAAAAAGTGGCCAAAATGTTGTGATTAATAAATGGATGAGTTTAAAAACAAGAAAAAGTGATTACAGACAGATCATTGCCAAGGACAGTTAAAAAAACACCACAAAACAACAACAAAAACCAACAGCCAAAAACCCCCACCCATGTACAATATAAACTTGTGTCTAAAAAACTGCGACTCTAACTACTTCATTCAAACAGCTAGTCTGCTTGCACCAAAGGTAAAACAAGAAAAAGATGTACTATAAATTATGAAATGTAGAAATAAATCTCTCTTAATTTAATATGAGTTTCTAACCATTTGATTTATGGTCTGTTATGAGGTCAGATAAATGTTGCAAAGGTATAATTCAAACATTTGATATTTGCAGCAGGTAAAATTAGTGGCATCATTTGAAATTTATAAAAAAGATATAGAAGGACCACATATGCAACAGTATGTGGAATCACACTGATGTATGTTTTCAAGCCTGTATTAAATTACTGAGTAGTTCTTTCCCACTAAATTAAAGTATAACTTTGCCTTCTAATCTCATTTGAATCCTTATTTTTCCTTAAAAACTGTCTTTTAAAAACTAATTTTTAAGCCAGCTATGTTGAAAAGCAGCAACTTCATGGATAAAGTGCAATGAAAGAGAATGGCAAATTTTGCTAGACATTTTTAATGAAAAGTGGGAAAGAAAATGTGTTTGCATTTGTCTCCATCATCACCACCTCTACATTCATTGAATACCTTAAGTTGCAGAGCAAATGACAAAAAGAGCATGTCTTCTTCTGGTTCGGGCAACACAGAAATTTCCTACATTTTTATTTACCACAAAATTCACAAAATTAGAAGACAGTTCAATTTTACCAGATCAGTACAGCTCTGATAAACAAAATATATGTCACAACAGAACAGATTGTCTTCTCAGATCCTGAATGTTCCACCTTACTTAAAAAGATTATGTTAAACTTTAGATATTTTAGTAATGGAAGTTACTTAAAAAATAAAACAGTTTGAAATTCCTGAGTAAAATATTAATAAAGTTACATGTTCAGTAGACTCTTTAAGAACATTAAAAATATTCTAACAAAAGAAGTTTTGTAGGGAAAAACCAGCTATTGTAGACCAAAACTGAAGGTTAATTTGTTTACTTTTTTCTCAACTCTTTCTGTCAAATCAATTAATTTTTAATTTAATAAATTAAAAAATAAAATTAAAAAAATAATAACTGTTTCCAGCAATCTGGATTTACTTGTAGATTTTATTTCTCACAGCTAAAACTGCTATGACAACAATGTTGAAAATTAATATTTTTAAATAAATTAATTTTTGCTAGACATTTTTGTTTTTAAATGAAGACTGATAAAAGGCTAGAAAGAGCAAAATCTCTTTAGAGGGCATTGAATTCACAGTGGCTTTGATGAGACACATAAAAGTATGTATACATGGGCTAGAATTAGTTTGAACCACTCAAAACATTTTGGGACATTCTATTTTGTGCATGTTCACAACACAGATAATTTTAGCCACATCATGTACAATCTGTTTATATATGACTGTTATACAGTAACAATAGTTCTAATTATATTGATTGCCTTTCTAGCACCATAAAACTAGACGAGATATTAAAGACCACATAAGGAGTCAATGGCATTTCTGAAAATATCTAAATAACTTGACATACAACATAAATGTGCTATGTGATATATTTCACTTAGAAGACTTTTCTAGTAAATCTATACTATTAAATATCTTAAAACATCTTGTGTGAAGTAGTGTTGACAGCTCTATATTGAATTTCAGATTGTTTTTTTGATGACTAAGATACTTTGATGTCCCATGAAGCCCCATTTTCAAAAATTATCTAGGCATCATTAGAATGGAAATTTTGTTGCTGGCACTGTAAAATATGCTGATAAATGTCAACAGTAGAAGGTGGAATACATATACCAACCATATGTTTTTGAAAAGTGCATGTTAACCCTGTGCTAACAGACTAACTGTAGTCTACATAATAATTTATTCTTACTGCCTTTTTGACATACTTTTCTTTGGCAAAGTGATATAGATTAGATTTGTTGGGTTATTTTTAATTCACTTGCACTAGCATACAAAATTCCACACCTCTCAGGTTTTGGGCAATCCTAATTGTCTTTCTAACATCTCAGTATCTCACATTATCTGGTGTAAATCAGGAGAAATCGTATAAAACCTGATGAACTGATATTGATAAAATATATCAGTACATAAGTAGATTCAGCAAATTCCTCAGCTTTTTTTTCCTGCAGAGAAGATGCCATCAGATCAGTAGTTGATTTCAGATATTTGGAAACCAAAAGCTTTAGGCTAATACCTATTGAAATCCCAACAAACTGACCTGCAACAGGAAGTTCCCTAAAAGACTTTCAAAAATTGACTTGTAACATTGTAAGTACTCTAATATTCAACAATCATAATTACAACATAATAAATACAAAAACTTGAGAACTGTAAAACCATTCAGGGGTTTTTAGTTATTGTTATTATCCATTCTTTTGGCAGCAATATTTTGAAGAATTCCTCTGAAATTAGGATAAATTTAAGATAGAATAATTTAAATATTGATAGTTCAGTTTGCAATATGAATCCAGGGAAAATACCCTCAATTAAAACAGCAGCTGTAAAGTTGGCATTTTCCTGTATATTTGCTGATACACAGGTATCAAGCCACTTACATTTTTATGCATCAACTCTAAATCAACAAAATCTAAGCAAAACACAGCACTAGTATATTACACACAGCTGTAAATATTGAACTTGATGAAAACGTTGACATATTTTCAGCACTGCCAAGTTTTCAGATGAAGTCCTCAGATACACAGTTGTTTAAACCCTTTAATTTCCCCAAAACACTTGAACTTTTAGAACTTCGAAATCCTCATCAATCCCTTAACAGAATAATTTTAAAAATTAGTTTGACAAATATCAATGACTGAAGTCAGTTGTATTGGGTTTGTGTGGCAAGATTTCAGTAGCTGGGGGAGCTACAAGGCTGGTTTCTGTGAGAAGGTGTCAGAAGCTTTCTCTGTGTCTGACAGAGCCAATGCCAGCCATCTCCAACTTGGACAGCTTCCTGGCCAAGGCTGAGCCCACCAGAAATGGTGGTGGCACCTCTGTGGTAATGTATTTAAGAAGGGGGAAAAAATTCTATACAACAGAAACTGCAGTTGGAGAGAGGAATGAAAATATCTGAGCAACGACTCTGCAGTCATCAATGTCAGTGAAGAAGAAGGGGGAAGAGGTGCTCCAGGTTCTGGAGCAGAGATTCCCCTGCAGTCTGTGGTGAAGAACATGGTGAGGCAGGCCGTCCCCCTGCAGCCCATGGAGGTTAATGGTGGAACAGAGATCCACCTACAGGGCCAAGGAGCACCCCACATCGGGACAGGCGGATGCCCCCAGAGGAGGCTGTGACCCATGGAAAGCCCATGCTGAAGCAGTCTCTTCCTGAAGAACTGCATCCCATGTAAAGGGCGCATGCTAGAGCAGTTTGTGAAGGAATAGGAACATTTCTCATGGGAGAGACCCCACACTGGAGCAGGGGAGAAATGCTCCCTGAGGAGGAAAGACTGGCAGAGAGAGTATTTGATGAACTGACCGCAACCCAGATTCCCCATCCCCCCTGCACCACTGAAGGGGAGGAGGTAGAGAGGTAGAGGAGGTAAAGAAAACTGGGAGTGAAGTTGAGCCTGGGAAGCTAGAGGAGTAGGGGGAATACTGAAATTGTCAGAGATAGAAAGGACCTCTAGAGATCATTTAGTTCAACTCTCTTCTAAAGCAGGATTGCCCAGAGCACAATACTCAGGACTGCATTCAGGTAGGTCTTGAAAATCTCCAGAGAAGGGGTCTCTACAACCTCTCTGGGCAGCCTGTTCCAGTGCTCTGTTGCCCTCACCCTAAAGAAGTTTCTCCTCCTCATATTCAAATAGAACTTCCTATGTTCCAGCTTGTGTCCATTGCCCCTTGTCTTACCACTGAGAACCACTGAAAAGAGTCCAGCTCCGTTCTCCTCCAACCCACACTTTAGATACTAATAAGGTCCCCCCTCAGCCTTCTCTCCTCCAGGCTAGAGTCCCAGCTCTCTCAGCCTTTCCTAATTAGGGAGATGCTCCAATCCCTTAATCATCTTTGTTGCCTTGTGCTGGACTCTCTCCAGTAGTTCTCTGTCTCCCTTGAACTGGGGAGTCCAGAAATGGATGCAATATTCCAGTTGTGGTCTCATGAGTGCAGAGCAGAGGAGGAGAATGACCTCCTTCGATCTACTGGCCTGTATTAGCTGAGGAGGTGGAGTGATAGAGGGACTTTGGTAGGCAACTGGCATCCAGTCAGGATAAACCTACCACAGCAGTCACTCATTTGTTTCTATAGTTTTGCACTTAATTGTGAATTATTGATAAATATTATATATCCTCTTTGCTTATTTTGTAGGCATATAAAACCAGGTTTACAATTGACCAAGAAGAAAGAAATTAAGATGGGAAATAATCTTATCAAAAGACTGTTAAAGTCTGAAAAAGGAGACTATCCAAGATAAAGTTTGGGTTTTTTTCCATGGTCCTCAATAATTGCAAGTCTAAGTGGCAAAGTCCTTCTATGACAATGAAAAGGATTTTGGCTGAGGTTAATTCCTACTCAATTACCTGAGAGTATTCAGAAACATGACTGTAGATTTTAGGCAATTACTAAAGAAGTAGACCTGGGAAACAGATCTTCAGGGTACATATCTAGTTGAAATTCAGTAAGCAAGGTAATGCACGAGGAAGAGATGTAAATGAGGAATATATTCCAGGAAGGTGTGCCCTTGGGAAACTGCCCAGACCAGGGATGTGCTAAATAAGGGGAAGCCTGAGGCAGCATAGTGGATTGAATATATATATGGAGGAGGAGGAGGAAGAGAGTGTATGAAAATGAGAGCAAAACCAGCCCTTGAATTTCAGGAACAGATGAGCCCATCACAGTAACACAGAAGCATCAGGATAAGCTGGGTAGCTACCAATAGTCCCGTTTTGGCATCTTGTGCATTTTAGGAGCCAGAGGAAGAAAAAAAAAAGTTGAGGAAAGCTGTTTAAAAAAACCACTTTATAACCTTTATGTTGTTGGTGAGAAAATGATGTTGGTTTTAACTTGGGTATTTCCATATAAATGTGTGGAGGGGGTTGTCCTAGATGTTAAATTCTAAAAACTGTCACAAAAAATCCCAAAAGGGTTCAGTTGTGTTAATGCCTAAAATGACGGCTGTTCATATGAATAAAATATGTGAAATATTGTCAAGTGACCACATCATATCATCTCATAATCCAAATTTATATTCTCATTTTCTACATTGTGCATTAATTTATTTTAATGCATTAATCTTGAGAAAAAAAAATAATCACTAAGCATATCTATAAATGAAAACCAGAAAATCCCCCAAAATACTAATTAAAATTATATAACTGAATTTTGTACAGTCATACATTATATTAGAACTGTGGTGAGAAGGAAAAAGGTCTGCTTATTGTAACAGTTGATAACATTATTAGACTCTGAGAAGCAACAGAGTTTTAAAACATTTGCAAGAAAAACAACTCTTCAACATTCAAATTGTTTTAGAACTGTCACTTTTAGTCTTTGGGTATATTTCATACAATCAGAGTATCATACAATTGTTAGGTCAGAAGGGACCTTTAAAATAATCTAGCCCAACTAGCAACCTAACCAATAAAAAAGCCCATCACTAAACAATGTCACTAAGCACTATGTCAACTCATTTTCTAAATACCTACAGGGATGGCATCTCAACCACTTCTCTGGCCAGCCCATTCCAATGCTTAATAACTCTTTCAGTGTAAAAATGTTTCCTAATATCCAATATGACCCTCCCCTGGTACAACTTGAGGCCATTTCCTCTTGTCCTGTCACCTGTGACCTGGATGAAGAGACCAAGCCCCTCCTCTCTACAACCTGCTTTCAAGTAGTTGTAGNCACTAAACAATGTCACTAAGCACTATGTCAACTCATTTTCTAAATACCTACAGGGATGGCATCTCAACCACTTCTCTGGCCAGCCCATTCCAATGCTTAATAACTCTTTCAGTGTAAAAATGTTTCCTAATATCCAATATGACCCTCCCCTGGTACAACTTGAGGCCATTTCCTCTTGTCCTGTCACCTGTGACCTGGATGAAGAGACCAAGCCCCTCCTCTCTACAACCTGCTTTCAAGTAGTTGTAGAGAACACTAAGTACTTCCCTCTCAGCCTCCTTTTCTCTAGGCTGAACAACCCCAGTTCCTTCAGCCACTCTTCATAAGACTTATTCTCCAACTCTCTTTCCATTTCCTCAAGCCATATTTTACATCTCTCTACTTTATTTAATGGAACAAACTAGCAGTATTTGAATCCCTGGATACTGGACAAGGTACTACAGTGTCTGGAAATTCTGGAAGCACTATAAATGTATACTGTTCTTGATCACGTGCCAAGACAAGAATTTAGACAAGAATAGGGTCTGAGAGTCTCTCATAAAAAGGATAGTCATCCTCAGAAGCTGATAGAATCACCATGAGTTTATAGTCTTAACATAATATTGTAGTTTAAAGAAATACAGGCTTGGTATGGTAAAAGATGTCTTGAAAATTGTAGACAAAACATGAAGCACAGAGTGGTATAAGAATAGGAGGTGAGGCACAAGCCTAGCACTGGAGACCCCATAGCTGTAAACAATTCAGCAGTCCTGGAGCTGGACAAAACTAGCCTTAAAACCAACAAAAAGAGAAAATAAATACAATAAAAAAATACATAACCCCCCAATATATAGAAAATTCAGATGTGGTGTGGAATGGCAACCAGGTGAAGAAAAAGAAAGGTATATAAGCATGTTAGCAAGAATTTGAACATGATCCTAAGTAGATCCTAGAACAATGAGATTAAACCAGCAACACAAATGTTATATTCCTCCTGGTGAAGGACTCCAGATGCTCACAATAATGCTCACCATAACACTCCTGCTGTCAATAGCAGTAAAAAGAACAAGGAAAAGGTGAGCATGGTATATGGAAAAGGTTTAGAAACTAAGAAGTGTATATATAAGAACTCTATCTGTGGTATTATTAAATATTCTCTGCACAGAGGACTCTTACAATTTTAATTATACTAAACTTTTGGCTTTTTGTTAGCAGTGTTTTTTCCAGAATCCTGTGATTAAATATAAATTCATACTGACATTTAATGGAAGCAAGATAATGAAACCAAATTAAATAAAAGCCAGGGAAAGTGAGAAAAAACACAATGAATTTAATGTTGAAGACCATTTCTGGGTTAACAAGATGACCCCTTCAGTATTAACAACTCTACAGCATCAGAAGACTGTATTGTTTCTCACCATTTGGGAGAGCTGTGCTCTGTAATATATAAATATGACCTAACGGGCTATATAAAAACTAGATGCTCACTCTAACCCCTGTTAGAACCAACAGTTCAAACTGGACACCTCTAGAAGATGGTTCATTCCATCTAAGAAAGATCTCTAGGTCAGATGCAATGAATTGTTCCTGGGATACCTGTTTTTCTTCTCACTAAACGGGATGTCCTAGTTTGAGGTAAAACATATCCAATTTTATGTTCAGCAATTTTACTTGTTAGCGGCACCTCTACTAACTAGATATAATCTGAAATTAACAGCATGGTGTTCAGAAACTGTTCACCCTCAGAGTGATAAAGTCTGATTATGCGAAGGAATCCTATGAAGAGAGGCTGTTGATTGCTAGAACAACCCACGTCAGCTAACTTCAATATTAGCTCTGTTAGAGGGTCAGAAGCTGAAAAGCATAGAAAGGCTACATCTGTAGGGAGGAGAAGACAGGACAGGTGACCCAAAACTGACCAAGAGAGTATTCTATTCCATCTGCATCATGCTTAGTATAAAAGCTGAGGTATCAAAGGGTCAACTCTCTTTCTTCAATGGCCGGCATCTGAGGAGGACTATGCCTGTTCTTCTGCCNGGGGGATGCAGCTGTTTTTCTGATTGGCCAATTGGGCCAAAAGCACAAAGCACCAAAAGAGAAAACCAAACAAATATTTCAGGTTAGATACCAAACTGTAGACAGCTGATGTGGAATAACATGCATGCACTCAATGAAGAATATCTGAAAGTTTGCCAAATGAATGGATTAAAGCTAATCAGAGAATACAATTTTACCACAGATTTATCTTCAGAAGCATTCACTTTGCAGCAAGCTGCAAAGTCTCATTGATAAAAATAATAATTTTTAGTGTGTTGATTTTGCTGCCAAGGTCGGTAAAATGTGTTTTGAAATGACTGATTACTAATTGGAAAAAAGCAAATGAAATGATGTCTTGCATCTTGGAAGAAAAGCAACTTCAAATATGATGTATTCTTATCTATACATTGTGGGCTTTCATTCTAACTAATACATTAAAATGGACAGTGGTTAAGATAATCTTTTAATTTTTCCTATAAAGTATTTATATTTTCATTGTAATCTCCATACATTTTAAAAATGCTCCAAATTTAAAAGATCTGAGTTTGCTTTTATTGGTACTGTGTTTGAGCAGTTCAGCAAATAAGAAGTTTAAGGACTTAAATTAATTTTAAAGGGATTTAAATCTATGAGGAAAATGAACAAAGAAATTCCCTAAGCTTTCTGAAAGCTTTGAAAAGCTTTTGAAATAGTGACTTTTTTGTCACCATTCACAGGTTGTCATTATCTCCATGTAAGACAAATTTGGCTTTTGTCTACTTAATAGTCTGTGTATCATGAAGGGTGGACTTCCCTTTGAGAGAAGACAGACATTATTTTGCTGATATGTTTGCAGTAGCATTGATTCTATACAATCTGGTATATATCTGGTTTCTATCCCTTCTGGGGCTAGTGAGGTCATCTGTAAAATTCTGCTTCATTGCTAAAATAAATGAATGAGTGTTACTAAATGTAAAATGTGTATAGTCATCATTTATTCAAAACAAAAATAGTAACTGCATAATTTTTTTATGTTTTCTAGTGCTCAAATTTCATTAATTAATTAAGTAGATTAGGTATTGTGTGTTGTTGACACATGGTATGAGTAAATAAACAGTCAGCTATTTTCAAGACACATTGTGGTAAGCCATTGATTTCCAGACCCTGAAATAAATAATATGATAATATTATAGTCTGTAAGTTCTTTGGTGCTTCATATTTTACTTAATTATTAAAAATATCATTACCACTGTACTCACACAATTTTGTATTGATTCTCTGCTGTAAAGGTTTTCTTCATTCAAACATGCTTAATAAGTACTTATAATATAAAAGTACTTAATAAGTACTTTTAGAAAGCTCTTTTGTTACCTTCTTGCATGTGGATGCTGGAGCTTCTTGGTCTCTTCTGACTGATTCAAGTCAATCAATAGAAGACTGGAACTAAGATAACAGTGAGTGAAGGATGCACTGTGTTACAGGCTCATACCTGAACTCAAACATTAGTCATCTAGTGACCAAATTGTCTCTTGCCTCTGGGTAGGTATGGATCTGAAAGCATTATGAAATATGGAGAAGGAGAAATTTGAAGCTGAGCTACTCCTTAGAGTGGGAAGACAAGTAAAGAGAAGGTTGCTGTCTGGAAAGTATTGAAATATCAAACAGCAGATCATTGATAGAATGACAAAATTTGAATTGCTTTGAGAATGGTGTGGTGACATCACAGGGCCAGCAGCACAGAAATCCTAAGATTTCACCTGCTTTCAGGACCATACTCACTTTAATGTAAGCTATGTTTTTTCAATAAAGACTCAAACTGTGAAAAGCCATAATTTATTTGTTTGCAAATGTAAAACCCCCTGTATATATATTCAGTATCTGTTTATTAAAAGTACCTAAGTCTACAAGTGCTCAGTATGTTTACTTTTAGAAGTCCATCAGGAAAAAATACAGATTCCCTATTTACATATTTACTGTGCATGAAGAATAGGGATAAGATGAGAGTGAATATGGCTTTGTTGTCTAGAGGTTAGGAAATTTGTATAGTAACTATGAAATCCATAGTATGTTCAAGATTTTTATCCCTTTCACAGATAAAGATGAGGGTCCTACACTGCTGTCCAGAGTCAGATTTATATCTCTCTTTCTCTTTGGACTAATATATTCCATGGAAAATGACAAAAAGTCAAAGCATCACTGTAAAACCACATTCACTTTATATAAACTATATGTTGCTTCTAATGACATAGACTTGGCCTGTGTTTTGCTTTTGGTGTTATTTCTAATTTGAAATCAAAGATCATTCTAAATATTGTTATTCACATTTATTTTAAGATTATTTCACCACTGAACTAAGGGCAGAAACATTAGGAAGTCTGAAGTACAAACTCCTGCTCAAAGCAAGACAAACCATGAGGTCAGACCAGGTTACTCAAGGATTTATCCAGTCTAGTCTTCTATGCTACCAAAGATGGAGACTTCATAATCTCTCAGGGCAACACTTTCCAGTCCTTGACTGCCCACACACTGATAAAGTTTTTCCTAATGCTTCAATTTGTGCCTGTTGTCTTTCATTTTCCCAATATACACTACTGTGGCAAGCCTAATTCCATCATCTCAATAACTTAGCATTGTAGTATAACACCAGCTGCTAACTAAACACAAAACAACTGCTCACTCATTCCCCACCCCCAGCAGGATGGGACAGGGAAGAGAATTGGAAGGGTAAAACATTGAGTAGTAATAATAATAATAATAATAACAATAATGTAATGAAATGGCAAATAACAAAAAAGATAAATAAAATTCAAGAAAGACAAGTGATATAAATGAAAACAATTTTCATCACCAACTGACTGATGACCAGCCATTCCCCAAGTAGCAGCACCCTGGTCAGCCTACCCCCTGGTTTTATTGCTGAGCATATTGAAGGAACATCCCTTTGGTCAGTTGGTATCAGCTGTTCTGGCTCTGTCTCCTTCCAAATTTTTGTGCACCCCCAGGCTACTCCCCGAGGAAGAAGAGCAGAAAAAAGGCTTGACTCTGTGTAAGCACTTCTCAGTAATAATGAAATCATCCCTGTATTAGCAATACTGTTTTAAGTACAAATCCAAAATTTAGGCCTGTACTATGTACTCTGAAGAAAATTGAGTCTATCCCAGCCCAAACCAGCACACCTGTCTTGTAGGTATAGATAGGTGCTATTAGGTCCTGCTATAGGACCTAATTTCAGACATAAAACTGCAAGAAATCCTGAGGATCTTAAAGCTGTCATTTGTAAATGGCAAATTGTATCAAAGGCTGTAACGGTGAATAATAAATTAATTTATTGTTTCTAGGAAAATCAATCTTATTTTATATTACTTTAGTTAATATCTTATATAAAACCAGTATTTTGTGATTTTAAACATGTCAGTCTTCCTATACTTATTCTGAAGAATACAGAGAACTCTGTAATGAATTCTTTCTCCATCAGAGGTAATTAATTACTAGCCTGGGGAGAAAGATTAGTACACTAAAGAGTGATGTTATCAGTCCTGTGACTTTGTGTCTGGAAATATTTCCCAGAGTACAAACTGCTGGTGGCATGTCATTATGTGAGAAACTTAACTTTAGTTCTTAAACTCCTTTAAGGAAGTTTGTATTTTTTGTGGAGGGAGTTCCAAATGAAAAAGTTAGGTACTTGTTAGGTCATTTTTTTTTTACTGCACATAAAATGACAGTATAAGTTGATATATGTTCAATTCTCTTTGAAAGCACGTGAGTAAGCAGCATAAAGGAATGCTGGCTGTTTAAAATTTTCCTGTCTGCTGCACTAAGTATTAGAAGAGAGCTGCTGGAAGGAAGGAATGAAATCACTCCTGACTACAACTGAAGCTGGAGGAATTCAGGCAGAGCTGTGAGCCACAGGTTGAGCACATGACCACAAAGCAAAGGATTTGCAAGAAGCAAAGGAAAACAGATAGGGAGCTAAAGCACCGTGGTGAAGGACAGACATTTTTACTATGGCTGCAGGAAGTAAACTGTAGAAGTTGTTTCAATCATGAGAACAGGATTAATAAAAGTTCTGGGGTACTGATAGCAAAAGTAGAGGAAAAGACACAACAAAGGCCTTTTTATTTTAATTTGCCTTTGTAATAATATCGCTCTTCAAGAGTTCATTGTTCCCATCGTGCTTTTATGAAATATAGATTTAGCAATTCAAAACCCTTCCATATCAAAAAGAAAGTGTAGACAGATCCAATTCAAAGCTACGAGTCAGGAGCTAACTTTATTTTTCCTGCTTCATAGAGGAAAAAAGTTAATATACTACAGTATTGTAAACTATTATTAAAATAAACATACACTCAGAACAAGTTAGCTAGAACAAAAAGGGTGATCTTCTAACAAAATTTACTAATTCTCCTATTCTTCACTTGAAGGGTCAGAAAAACCTTTCAATAAAGCACAAGTAAATATTTGAGAATTTAGAAGACAACAAAAATGCTGATAGGACTAAGAAACACGTGTGTTTACATATACTCTGTTTATAGCTGCCTATCTGATTTTAAAACTACTCAAGTTTCAGAGTGAACCAAACCTAGTGTAATCTTAGTTAAGTAATTCAAGAGTGAGAGCTCTTCAGCCCTATCCAATATACAGTGTTATCAGCCAGGACAGCTCCATTCAATCTGTTATGGTATTATTTAATGCATGAATTCTTAGGAACTAAATTTGAACCATAAATATTAGCTAAATGAGTTATTAGGTTATATAAGTGCTACATGCTAACGCCACTCTTTTTGATGCCGGATGACTAGAGCAACATCTCCAAGGGTACAGCTCTTGAAGATGGAACCAAAATCTTACTTGTTTTTTAATAATCAGTGTTACCCTTCTGCTGGTGTTTAGGCTGAAGCTGAACCGGGGTGATATGAAATGGGAAACACAGGACAGATTTAACTGGATGAAAAACTAGAGGAAGTGACAAAATGGCATAGACACAGAGGTCAATATGGTACAGATTTTGACTGGAGAAAAATTGCTTCTCCCTACCTGTGTTATGACTGTGGTAGAAACTCAGAGCTACATATTAAGCATGAAAGATTATAGACAAAAGGAAACACACCTCATGATCCAATAATTTACTGTTAGTGTAGTTAATGTTTTGTCTAATAGCTCATACTCTCGGTTTAATACAGAAACACCTAAAAGCCCTAATATACCTATAGAATTAAGTTTACTAATATTCGCTTTCTTGGGTTTTATGTTCTCCCTTCCAGCGTGTCTTTGAAGCACAAGGTTGACAGCCTCTATCTTTTTAGTAAGAAGGGGATAAATGTTCAAGCCTGAGTTATGAGACTTATGGGCATCTTGATACCCTTGATGAAACATATGATGTTTATGAAAGCGGTTTCTTCCTCCTCTGTCTCAAGTCTAGGTTGTTTTTTTGTGCGTGTGTTTTTGTGGGTTTTTTAATGTATTTTCTAATCACAGACCACTTCCTTCTTCTGCTGCCAGCTGAAGCCTTGATCCCNCATAAAAAAAGACCTATTGTTCATCTGACACTGACTTCAGGAGGTCAGATGGGTAGTGTCTTCCCCCCCTCATCAGAGGGACTATCCCCAAACTGAGGCTGGAGCAGAGAAGGCAGCAGTCATGAAACCCAGTTCAGACCAAGATGAGGCTGAGCCTCTGCACTGCTGGGTGAGACAGCCTGCTGTTAATAGGAAAAATCACATATTCAGTGCACTACACAAGCATTACTCTCCTCTCACAGCTGCAAGATACTGCCAGCCAGCTAATCAGTAGCATATTTACCTTCTAACTGGCAAAGAGAAAGGCAATCTGTTGTATATATACTGAAGGATTTATGATACCCACTTTAGAAAGTACTTCAGATTATGCATCAACCTATTGCCTTGCTATTCAAATTTGTATCTTGTTGATTTTATTCATTCTGCTATCAAAAAATGTTCTGTTGTCATTTTATTCATAATAGTGATTTACAAGATGAAAGTAAACCACCTTGTAAAGTTACATCCATCCTCAAAGCCCACTTGACTCAATAAGCAGAAAATTTGGTATTTTTAACCCTTTCTTTTCTTTCTGCCATATTTTAAAATTCTGTCTTCTGTTCTCTCTTCATGTCCTTGTTTTCACTCACTTATAAATATACTGTATTAATTTTTTATTTTTTTTCCTGGGATTTTGGCTGGGATAGAGTTAGTTTTATCTAACTAGTATCTTGTATGAGGTTATGTTTTCAATTTTTGCTGAAAACAATGTTGATAACACATCTGTGTTTTAGTTATTGCTGAGCAGTGCTGGCACAGTGTCAAGGCCTTTTCTGCTTCTCACATCACCCCACCAATGACTAGGCTGGGGGTCTATGAGAAGTTGGAAGGCGAGACAGCTGGGCAGCTGGGACAGCTGACACCAACTGACCAAAGGGATCTCCCACATCATCTGACATTGCACTCAGTGAGAAGAGCTGGGGGGAAGAAGAAGGAAGTGGGAAGATATTTGGAGTACCTTCCCAAGTAACTGCAACACATGATGAAATCCTGCTTTCCCAGAAACATCTGTATACCTGCCTGCCAATAAGTATTGAATTAATTATTTTGCTTTGCTTGCATGTGTAACTTTTGCTTAACCTATTAAACTGTCCTTATCACAACCCACAAGTTTTTCAAAA
>VZRU01017852.1:379559-398088 GCA_013398155.1 Pedionomus torquatus | reverse complement strand
GGCGGATGCGGGGGTGGCGGCCCGGGGAGAGCAAAGCGGCCGCGGCGGGGCCATGCCCACCCGGGGAGAGGGCGACCGGGCCGGACGAGGGGGCTGCCCGTGCTCCCAGCCCTCACTCGCCCTCGTCACGCTAGACCGGGCACTCCCGTTCGTTTTAACAAGCCGCCGTAATCGCATGCCTTTTCCTGAGCTGCCCTGCCCGCCCTCGCACCTCCCTGGGCGCGCAGAAGAGTCTCGGATCTCGCAGGGACCTCCCGGCACCCGGTGTGGGTCGGTGCGGGATGCAGGTGTGCCCAGAGCTCTCGTGAGCTGCGGACATTAAAACATTTCAAGGACATTTCCCCCCCGTTCATCCCGGTTATGTCCCCTGCTAAAATAGGTTAACGGTGTCTAATTAACCACTGCACATTGTCATGCTGCATAAAGATAGCATCCTGGCTGTTCTCTGAGCCCTGCTACTTTATCTCCATTTAGATCTCCATGGTAGTCCATTAAACAAGAAAGAAACAGTTTAAGAGACGTGATGTCTACTTTAGAACTGCCTTTCACCCTTCAGCACAGAAGTTGCAGGCAGCACCCAGGCAGCTCAGCTGTATATTAGAGGTGGGGATCAGGGGGAAAAGCCTCAGTTTTGAGGTTTAACCCCCTCTCATTAGTGTGGAGGGAGTATTCCTGCTGACCAGATCCTGCAGACACTCAAGAGCGGGATGAGATCTTTATCCTCTGCCCAGGTGCACACAGCCAGGAGCGAAACAGGCATTCTGTACTAGGAGTTACAGAATATGGAGTTATGTGAGGTCTGTTGGGGTCTTCTGCCTGGTTTCTCAGCTATTCGACAGCCTGAAATGGAGAGGGGGTCAGCGGCCGGCCAAAGCCAGGTGGAATGCTCTGGGATTTTGGACATGTTTGAGAGCATGGGTAGCCAGTGAAGGGGAATTTGAAATGGAATCGTCCAGATGATGGGGTTGGTCCTTGTTCTTTGGCCTTCCAGCTGCAATGGGTTTGTCAGAAGAAACGAAAGAACAGAGGTGTCAGAGTCTCACAAGGCAGGGGGTGTCTGGTGTATACTACAGCAAACTGCTTTTCTAAGCACTGCTCCCAGGATTGTATTGTTTTGTTTGCCCTTACCTGAGTGAGTGTATCTATAGTTCATACACAGTTACTCTGGAGGTGCTTGTTGCTGCCCTCCCTGGGCTGTGTTTTGCAAACAAACCAGGGCAGCGCACTTCTTGTTGCTGTGCACATGAGAAAAAAGTAGGAAATCTGACTGTGCTGGCTTGAGTTTACTCTCTGGTTTCTTCCTTCCATCTCTGCTTTTACTCACCACTAGAAAGCTGTGACCTTGAGGTGAATGAAGAGGATGTTGTGTATTCAGGCCTGATATTCCTGAAGGGTGAAATATTGGTCTCAACGTGATGCAATTGACGTTGATAAGTTGAGCCAGTTCTCAGGTTAGGGTATTCCATGATGCTTAACGCAGCATGATAACTTCATGAAGACTGCCTACAGGGCTTTCCATAGGGTCATAGCACCTGGAAAACAAGGAGGCAAGTAGGTGACTGGTTCCACAGGTATCTCCATGTATAGCTTAGCCCTCAGCTAAGTTTATAGAATGGACAGGGTTGGAGGTAGGGCATCCTTTCAAGTATCTATTAATGACTTTCTTCCCTTACTGCCTTGAAATAGGGACACAGGCAAAGCTTGGCTTTTATCTCTGAGTCACTTTGTTAGGTAAGTTTAGGTAATGCAGTTGGGGCAAAAAGGCAAAACATTAATCAGGAACCAAGCAAAAATATTTTGTGATTATTTTTTTTTTCCCAATATGAAACAAGGAATGTAAAAGTAGTTTGGCATCAAACAAAATGAATGGAAACCTTTGGGTTCAAGGCTCCATTGAAAAGGAAGGAAATAGTGGGCTGGTTACTATCTTCTTTACCTGAGAATTCAGTCATTAAAGCCACAGGGAGTATAAATCCTTCCCATACTCCAGAAGTTTTGTACTATACTTCCCAGATAGTTCTCTATCCATGAGCTTAACAACTGCTTTGAAATGCCGATTTCATCAAATAGTGCTATTCCACCTCATATATTGATAAACATACGAAGCCAGGCTGGATGGGGCTTTGAGCAACCTGCTCTAGTGGGAGGTGTCCCTGTCTATGGCAGGGGCGTTGGAACTCGATGATTTTTAAGGTCCCTTCCAACTCTAACCATTCAATGATTCTATACGTAGCGCAGGTGACCGTAAGCAGATGTCTCATCTAAACAGAATAACACTCATTTCTAGTTCCTGCTCTAATGCCACTGGTATTTAAATGTTCTGTATAAAGCACAGTATTGTTAGTGACTGGCATCACCCACTGCCACCTTCAGACCCTGTAGCACTGGGACTGGGATGTTCTCCTGGTGGAGGGGTAACAGTGGGGCTTTAGCTTAACCTAGAGAGAGGAGGGAACCGTCTTGTTTGACAGGAGAGTGTTCTAACATCTGGGCTCTGGGTCACATTCTTCTGTACTGGTCTATGAATTTTTGCTCCAAATTACTATTTTTCCAATATAGTGCAGCTATTTCATAGTGAAGTGTTTGCTTATTGTCCTGAATAAGTCATTTTCTAACATAACTAGGAGAAGTTGGGAAAGCTTTAAGTCTGTGAACATGAGTGAGAGTCTCTGCCTCAAAGACTAGCATATGACTGAGTTCCCTGTGGGCCACGTGAATATCTGTCATGACAGGGAGCTCAGGAGAAAGAAACAGAAATTGTTTACAGGGATAGCAGGAGTGACCCTCTCCTGGGAAGTATAAACATGTGGAGTGTTTCACTCCTGCCTGGGGACAGGAGATGAGCAAAGATGTAAAGAGTGTATGTACTGAGGAGAAGAGAATGTTATTTGGGGCTGGACAATTAGCAAAAGTTACTGGATTGTGCTAAGAAGATGTTAGATTTAACCGCCAGGAAATCGTCTCACTGTGCAAGGCTGTGCAAAGCCATCATTGGGGATGTTTTAGTTCAGTGAAGGCAAAGCTCTGAAGAGAGGGTGTGGAAGCAGTTCTGTGAAGGCAGAAGGGAAAGATAAAATAGGATAAATCTTGCATCGTCTTTCCATCCCTGTCTTCTCAGGCTCTAAACTGTAGTGAGAGCTAGTGATGGGCTCTCTGGAGCCATCCCTTTCTTTATCTGTATCAGGAGGCTCACAAAAAGTGCTTTGCACTAGCACTGTGGAGAAGGACGGAGCTGGACAATTACTCCTCAGTGAAAGAGTTCTCTCCTAAATTTCATAGCTCCATTTCATTTTTGTCTCTTGTGATGAACAGAAGGGTGCAGGTATAGCTGAAAGCCTAGATGCAGATGTCACCTACACAGCTGCAGTTCTGATTACAGCAGTGGATATTACTAGGCTCAGATCATGAATTCAGGACAATCTTTAGCTTCTCACAGACTGTAAACTCCAGGGAGAGCAGTGGAGACAAGGAGCTCACAGCTAGACATCCTCTGTGCTCTGCACCTTGCACTTAGAAGAGTAGATTATTCACAGGAGAACTAGATGAGGACCATGGCCTGCTAGAACAGGGAGCAGATGAGGAGAAGCCTGTCCCATCTCATGGAAGTGCTTTGAAAGGAGCAGTGCAAGGCAATGAAACAACTTCTGCTACACTTTGTTGTGTCCTGGGACAGTGTGTGTGGTAGGGGACCTTGTTGTAGCACCCTGACATCAGGGGAGGGGAGAATATTTATTCTCAATGCATAGAGATGAAACTTCACTCTGCAAAATGGCCAAAGCAATCAGTGAGTGATGGAGTATCTGCTAAAAAGAAACCTGGCATTTAATTAACTTTTCAAAGTGCTGGTTCAGCAACCTCCATGTTTTACATTTTGAATATTGAGCAAGCGTCCCTAATCGGGACTGAATTACTTCTGAGCTTGCTGGGGTGGAGAGCAAGGGATCTGCCATTTGCCAGTGCCTCCCCCCACCACGTTATTATGAACTCCTGTTAACTCAGCCAGATCAACCCTGATTTACTGTGGTGACAGCATGTCTGACCTGAACTTGGCTAGCTCAGGTGGGGCTCCTAACCTACAAAGGCAACCAGATCATCTTCATGCACAACCAGGGGGAGAAAGACCTGTTGATCTCCCAGGGATAGGTAGACAAAATATGGCATCTTCTCCACTCCTCAATGTGCCGACCTCTCAGGTAAGGCAAGCTTTACCTGCAGCTGGTGGTAGAGGGAATGAAGAAGTATCTGAGAAGCTAAAAAATCAGAGAATGTAGCTCTTGCTGAGTCTGGATATGGCTGTCTTTTTGGACCCAAACAGTTCTGTTTCAATCTGATGCACTCAGGGAATTTTTGATAGACTGGTTTAATGGTCACTCAGAACTCTTTAAAGGTGCAATGTGCTATATTGGACCTGGTATTAAAACTGTTTTGCACAATAAAAGTGATATAGGGAAAGATGCATTTTTAAAAATTTTCTCTAGCCTTTTCTAAGCATAAGCCTTTCCTTGTCTTGCAGGTCAGGAAGAAAACATGCAGAGGAAGTAGAAGAGTAAGTTTCCATTGTTGCTGGGACTTCCTCTACAACTTTCACATCTGATCTCATGGAGAAGGGACATATGACTCTAAGCACCAGTACACCGACTTCTGGAGCTTGGGAAGGGTGCAGAGCCTGGCATGAATTCATGTCGTTTGTCCTGGGATGGGACAGGACTGGTCATGCTCTTCCCTGGATATGGAGTAGGTGATGGCTCTTTCACTCCCGTGTGACAGAAAGAAGGAGAAGTAGAAAGCATCTGCTTTCCTCCCAGCCTTACTGCCTGCAGCTTGGGGGTTTGTTTCAGGTACAAGGCGTCTTGCTTAAGTACTCTAAACAGATTTATGCTGAGTCCAGCAATGAGGGCTATGGAGAGTCAGTCTGCAGGTTAAGTGTACCTGGGAACTCTCTCCTTGACAGGCCATGAGGCTTGTGGGGATGAAGGGGACACAGCAAGATGCTTTTCTGGGCTTGCAACTGAAATTTTTTCTTCCTTGTGTTTTGCTGCAGCCATCGTCTCAGACAGCAGAGCTTGGAGGTGTCAGATGATGGAGGAGGTAAGTTGTCACCTGCTTGACTGCAAGAAGTGCATTCATGTGCATCTGGGGGTTCTCCAGCAGAATGAGCAGAGGCACCTTGTAAGAAATTGCAAGGAAGTTAACCACCCTGTGGGTAAACAAATGTGGGAGGTGCTTACATCTCCCCAGCTACTAAATGAGGTAGAGACAAGAAAGGAGTTGAAGAGAATGAGGAAGCGAGCCTGTAGTCTGACTCTGTCTCTTCTGTAATGTAGAGTGATAAAGCACTTTTAGGAAGAGGGAAAGTGTTGAGGACATGCTTTTCTCCATGATTAGTTCCACATGGAGAATAGAATAGTGGACTGGGGCAGAAGGGGGGCTAATAGAGCAGTAAAAGGTGAAGAGCAAGGAAAGAAGTCACTGCTGTCCCTAGGTGAGGTGATTGTATGCTCTGCTTAAAGCCTCTCTTACGTTTTATGGTAACATTCTTGTCTTGTTCAAATCGGGACAAGTGCCTGTACCACTCTTCTGGGATCTCTGTCATGAGGGAATTCTTCATTTAAAAAATCCGCTTGCCCTAACCCAAGATCATACTTCCTAAACTAAACATGGGCACTGGTGGATAATCCCATCCCTGTACAGGCTCTTGTGAAATCTACTGGACTCCTGACTTAGCACAGGTTTTCTTCGTAGTGTGTATCACCTGCTCTTGTAGGACTGGATGAGCCAAGAGAAATCCCAGGAAAAATTCACAATGTCTATCTCAGAACAAGCACTAGAGAATTGTGGGGAGCACAAATATTCATTAAAGTCTCTAGGAATTGCCTCAGTTTTCATGGGCTAAGAATTTAATACAGTGTATTAAAAGTTGCATCTGTGAAATATTAAGTATCGGAAGAATTACCAGGAGTCACAAAGGATCAGACATCAGTATGGTTAATGAGATTAAATGAAGACTTATTTGGTTCTTCCAGACAGATTAAGCATTGCAACATATGACTTCTAGAAGTGGCACCTTTATAGCCTTGGCATCTTAAGAAAAGACTTAATTTTCCCCCTGGGAAGTTTCTTGGGCTTCTTAAATTTCAGCGTATGTCAGTGAGACTGATAGTCTGTTCTGAACAGCTCTCTGACTGTTTGCATATGTACTGTCCTTCTTGTTGAACCTTAGTCTTGTATTCAGAGTATAATAACTGTCTTTGCTAACCAGGCATAAAAACGCTTGCCGCATGTTTGCAGTATGTGACTTTTAGTGCTCCAAGACCTTGAGTAATAAATACAGAATAGAATTGATACAGAATGTGGTATGAAAACATGGCAAGTCCTCATACACTTCACTTATCTTTGCTTAACTTATAGTTAACAGTTGAATTTGGATTGTTTGCAAACCAGAGTTCATCTTTGGATTAAATCTATGTGTTATTCAGATACACTGGGTTACGGATCCAATTTGCATATGGAAAATCTCTAAATGGATCAGTGCATTGCATGCTTGTGGTCCTATTTCTATAGGGAGATTAAGCAAGCTGTTCTGGGAGAGGAGTTTTCCATGTGTGCTCAGCAATTGCAGTGAAGAAGAGTGACATAAACTCCAGTACCTGCATAAAATTATTTTTTTGAATAAGGAGGAGAGAAACATACAACTGCCCAGTGTAGACAGCAGGGAGTAACACTCTGTGGCTGTGCAGTAAATTGAGCCATATCGGCCTCCCCTTTGCACAGAACTGCACTTGGGCTTGTGTTGTTAACTCTGACAGCAAAGCTCAGATTCTAAACACACCAAAATCAAGACATTGGTGGATGGATCGCCAAGGATGGGTCATGGTTATTTTGTGCTTCATAATGTGTCAGCTTGTACACCTTAATATGAACAGGCACAGTTGTGTAATGATTGCTGCTGTCGACCGATGCATTTGGATCGCCTTGCTGTAACCTATTGGAAAGTTTAGCTGTACCATTCCATTAACATTGTTCATCCTCCAACCAACCTTTTCATTAGAAGAATGAAGGACAAAACTATATGCCCTTAAAAAGGTAATCTTGTATATTTGAAATGTGCTCAGTTGTGATAATTTATACAACGCTTACACCCAGATGCTCAGAATTTTGAGTCCATTGGAGGAATTGTTAAAAAAGGAAAAGGCCCAGAGAGAGCCCAGTTTGGCATGTGCAGAGTAGAGGGAAGGTTGTATTGCCAAGTGGAGACTTTTGGGCTTGAAATGCCTTGTAGTTTCAGAAATAAATGTAGAATTATCTCACTGCTCTTAGCCATTCACCCTATATGGAATAGTGTTTGAATCTTCATTGTCATGGAGCTTTGGAAGAGAAGGACAGTCACTTCTCAGGTGGTGTGGAAAGACTGAAGTAATGTGGGAGTTTGTGAGAGGGTGGACCCGTCAGGGACATGGATGGAACTATCTGCAGTTTCAGCCATTCCTTACAGTGGCACAGGGAAACCCAGAAGGTGCGAGTCATCCATACTGCGTAATACAAACTGTTGAAGTACCAGCAGTGAAGTACCTTGAAGTACTATGTCATGCTAAGAATTCATTTGCTCTAATCCATATTTCTTTTTCATAGAGACTTGTCCAGGACAAGTGAGATGCTTTAAAGAGGAGCCGGTTTTGAGTCATAGGAAAGCAAAGACACGCATTTGACTAAAAGCACCATTTGTTCCTGTGACACTCAAGACTGGAAAGACTGTTTTGAAGAAGTGCAGTGTTCTCCAGAAACAGCTCTGGAGTGTCTAGTTGAAGGATATTAGGGTTTCCTACAGCACCCTCTGTGAGCTTAGTGTCCATCCTCCCCAACACAGGCTGGCACATGCTAGTACACAGGTGTAGCAAATGGATCATGCCCCTTTGCTAGGTGGATGTGTCCCCTTGTTGGGGGGGCCCAAATCCTCTGCATGGTGGGAAACCTACTTTAGCTGGATTTAATACATCACAATTTGAGGAATAATAAACCTTCACAAGCAACAAAAAAGTGTTTAATTCCTAATGGACAGGCCTAGTCGAGTCACTTTTGGCCAGGGGCAATTGGGGGCTTAATGCTGTGTATGTAGCAATCTGAGCAATCTAAGAGAGAGGAGTTTAAGGGTAATTGCTCAATTTTCTGTCCATGTCAACAGGGGAAATGGGCAGCATTGACTGAGCTCTGTATGGCAGGGAAACTGCAAGAGATGGGAGATGTGAGACTATCAGTGGAATTTAAAAAGTGCTATCTGCAGAGCAGTGCTTCCTTTTCTGTTGCAGCCAAGAGCTTCTCCCAAGTACAGACTATTCTTTGTCATCAGGTGGGAGGGAAGACAGAACAACTAAGTTCACAATCAAAGGCTTTCCCCTTCCTTCAGTCCTTTCTCCAGCAGGGCAGTAGAGTCTCTGCTTCAACTTTGCTTGGGTATTTCATTTGCTTTACTCTGCTTTGTGTGTCTCTTTCTGGGATGCAGCTACAAAGGGCTGTTTCCTGTTGGGGTGAAAAATGCTGGCATTCCCTCACACCCCCATCAGCAAACTGCTTTGTCCTTTTGGCTAAAGGTTTCATTGTTGTTCCCTTCTTGTTCACCAGTTCTTCACTGCTGAGTTGCACTTCCCCCAGATGCCTGTCTCCTCACTGTGTTTCCCTTGGATTTTTCTCCTCAGCGCTCTGTGGGGGCCTGAGCTAAGGTTGTCATTTCTCTCCCGGCTGTCCTGCTCCCATGTTGCCCCATCTTTGGAAGTCCCTTCCCCCTCTTCTCTCTGTTACCCTTGGAATGCCTATCTCCTAGAACAGACCTTTTCTTGGATCTCTGTCTGCAAAAACAACAGCTTGTTATTTTAAAGCAGGTACTGTGTGTGAATGAGACAGATGATTGAAATGAAAGCCTGACTATGCTACACAGACAACCCAAACCTGACCTGCAGGTGAGGAAAGCTGCCAGGAGACAGTCACTAGATCTGTGCCCTCAAGGCAAAACCCCTTCCTGCCTGCTGGGAAGCCTCCTCAAGGAAGCAGAGCTGATGATTAGACCTCTCTATACAATGTCAAACCTCTAGAAGGACTCCTTACCCTTCTGGTGCGTGCCAGCAGCTCCTTTGCATTTGAACAGGATGGGAGTCCAGGCTCTGTGCACAGTAGATGGGGAAGCGGGCATATGACATGGTCCCCACATCCTTCTGAGGAGTGATGTCTGTCAGGTGGGAGACAGCCTTCACAGGATACCCGGCACCTGAAATTCACAGCCATAAAATATCAAACACCTCTTGAGCTGCATGCCAATATGCACCAATGATGAAATTGCTCCAGACAGAGCTGAGAATAGGGTGCATAGCAGTGTGAGCTACTGTTGATGAAGTTTGCCAGTTGCTTCTCTGATGAGCTGCTGTTTTTACAAAACACAGTAAGTGCCGGTGGATTCCTGGGGCCATGAACTGCAAGGACAGCTGCAGTGGCTGAACATGAGAGTGAGAGAGCGGGGAATGTGCAGGAATGGTCAGGAAAATGGCTAGTGGGTACTTCATAGGCTCAGGAGGCTGTGGTGGGGTGGCTTGAAGAGTGCTAAATGGATGGAAGGTTCTGAGCATCAGTGAAATAGAGACAAAGTGAAAAACATGGTGTTTTGTGAAGAGAGGGGCCCTGGGGGCAGAGAGTGACAGTGACTGCTGAGTTCCTGGGGTTCTGCACTGTGACTTTCTGCGTGGCTCTGTCAGCACACTGCAGCCCTCCCCTTGGCTGCTCCCCCAACGCGCTACCCTGAGTCTCTGCACAAGGTCAGTGAAGGGCAGACTCAACCCACCCTGATGGTTTCCACTGAGCTGTTGGTCCACGCCAGTTTGAACTCCTCCACTGACTGCTGGCATTGTGACCTAGAGGCTCTGGTGTTCAAGGAGAGATCCCTCCTGACAGCTACAGTGGGCGGGGGGAGCGGAGAACATGTTCCCAGGGATATGTCTGAAGTCCTGTTTGAAACAGCAGACCACTGGCCAAGGGGCAGCGGGCAGCTTAATTGCAAGAAAACACACAGAGCTTGTTGGGGGCTGAAAATGGTGATCTGGGTAAGCATCTTCCATCACTAAATTCTGTGATATGGTAGATACACAGTCATATCGGGTCTGTGATTGCTGAGTCCATAAGTGTAGTTGACGGACTAGGTTTACCTAAAATACCCTTTAAGAAAAAGCTCTTGAAAGATGATTACAGAATTGAGACACCATCATTTAAAACTGCCTGAGGCAAACTCCTTTGAAAATTGCAGCAGTGGAGGGACAGAGAGAGAACCACATAGCCCTTGATTGTAGTGTCGTTCCCTCAGGACCCATCCCCCCTCCCCCTCAGTTTCTCATCTGATATGAGAGAGAGCAGCAGTAAGATTCCTCATCTGTCTTATGAAAATCCGATTCTGAATGGCTCTGATCAAACCCGGCTGGCTGTCAGCAGAGGTGGCCTTGTGTGGAGGGAGGGAGGCTTCTGAGGAGTTGCTGGATGTGGAAGTGTCACGGGTGCTGCCGATCAAAGAGGCATTTTTTAATAAATATATATAAGAAAAAATAAAAACCCTAAGAATTTAGCATAAAAGAAATGTAGTTTGTCTTGTTTTTCCAGTGTAACATGAAGCGGATGAAATAGAATCAGACACGCCTGCTCCCGAAGATACTTCCACAGGAGCATCCTGAGAAGCTGCTTTCCCTGCCACAGTAACGCTCTAATGCAAAATCACTCATTTCCAGCGTTGCTGGGGAAGGTTTTGTGTTTCTGAGTTCACCAGACTCTCCCTGGACACCTCATGGCTTCTCATCTGCTGCCCCACCACCTTCTGAGTATGTTTCAGCAGGGGAATACTGCACAGGAACAGGGAACAGCCTTTGAAAAGAGGAAAACAGATGTTACTGGAAAGGAGGGCAGGCACAGTGCTCTGTCAGGGGGCTGTTGGTGAGGCAAGGAGATGCGTTACCGCTCTAAATGCTGGTAACCTCAGAAGTGTGGTGGACTCCAGGTCCTGAGCCTGGCTTTCAGTCTCTCTTGTCTTTTGCTGCTGGTGAGCAAACCCATGCGTTAAAAAGAGTCCTCATCTTTAAAGCCATCAGTGTCTGCTTGTACTTCTTGCACAATACAAGCCATGGATTACAGCCTGTTGAAGCCCTGCACTGAGCGCAGTTACTCATCTGAAAGCGCTGTTCTGTGCCCTGTCTCTCGACACACTTCCCAGGGGTTGAAACTGTGTGGAGGCTTTGTGTCTGTAGAAGCCTTGGGAAGTAGCTCATATGCCTGATGCTTGTCCCTAGCAAGCTCTCAGGGGAGGAAGAAGCCATGCCACACCACTCCAAGTGGTCTGTGAAAGCAAGCAGACTGTCTCATGGACCACCCAACCTCACATCCATCTCCCTGACAGTATCATCAGAGCTTGGTGGCTGAAGAAAAAAATATTTTGTCTGATACAAGGCAAAGACATAGTCTTTTAGGGCAAAGCTGGAGGGTCAGTGCTGAATCTGCTGCATGACATCCCCTAGATCCTATGAATACTTTGGCACCCACTCACTGGGTGACTTTTCCCATCAGCTTAGCCAGGTTGTGCTGTTACCATTCTGTTCTCAAAAAGGTGCTTTGGGACATGGGAACCTAGGGTTATTTTCTGCTTGTCTCAGCTTCTAAGGCAGTGTCTTAGTAGCTGTCGTACTGCCTGCTTTTCACTCTACTGTTTTCATCTCCCTGCTGGCTGATCAGGCAGATATACCGTTCCATATTGGCCTACTATTAGGGCAATTTCAGTCAGGGAGAGGCATCCCTATGAAATTAATGTCCAAGCATCCAAAGAAGTGTTCTTTATCCTTTACATTTGCCTGCTGCTCTCCTGAGAAAGCTTCCAAGGGCTTGAAGCTTGTTTGTGTGTTCAGCAGAAGCTGTCTGTGTCCCTTGTTCCTTATGTTTTTTTGAAGATTCTTTTTTTGCCTGTTGCATTCCACTTTTTTCTTTTCTTTTTTTTTAATTCTCCATTTTTCCACTTAGAAAAATTATTTATTGCATTGAGATGCGCTAATTAAAGCCATTTTCTGGTATTTGGTTACTGAAGTGTTTGATGTCTCTCTGACAAGACCATGAAATGCACGGAGTGTCCACAGGGACAGAATTTGCTGAACACGGTGCTTTGTAAATGAGGGGACACAGTGTCGCAGAAGCTCATGAATATGAAACGCCCATGATGCTACCTCAGTGGACTTGGGAACACAGATGAATCCTGTCATGTGCTAAATGAGACCAATTTCTTTCACTTAACTTCATCTTCAATCAGACCTTCTTCCATTTGCCTGTTTAAAATTCCCCAAACGTGATGCAGAAGGTAACAGTATTCAGTAAAACAAAGTTTTGCAGCAGCAGAGATATTGTAATTATTTCAGTTTTACATTTTATAAGCAAGCAACTTAAAGTTAGTTTCATTCTTATGCCTGCTGCGTGACAGGGGACTGCCAGCTGCAGAAGCTGCTACCCTCTTTGTGCTCTTTGGATTCGGTGATGTGTGGACAGGGAGGCCAACACAGTCCCCACTGCAAGAGTGTCCATTCTGAACTGGCCTTTGACATGCTCACCCACTTGGGGGAAGCGAATCGGACTACGTAAGGTGGAGTAATTTTGGGGGCTGTTAGGGTGTTGGCTCAGGGAGAAAGCAGCAACCTCACTGCTGGTGAACTGCAGGCCTGACCTGGGACATGGTTTCCAGATCCAGCTCTGCCACTGATTTATTGCCTGACCTTGAACAGACTCTGTCTGTTCCCACTTACATGCTATCTAACAAAGAACTTAACTCCTTGGGGCTAGGGCCAAATCTTACTGTGAGCTTGCAGGATTTTAAGGGACCCAGCCTGCAGGTGTTGCTACTAAACCAAAAATCAGCCCTACCTGGGAGGGGAAGTGCAACTCACCAGCTTGCAGGAGCACCTGGGTATTAAGGTGGTGCTGGTACTTCTCCTGCCTGCTTGTTGCTTTCAGTGATTTGTCTTCCTCACTTGTCAGTAAGTTATTTTCTATGAGGTAAAGGTGATGGCTCCTGCATGTACTCTAATATGAACACATAAAGCCCTCCTTTGTTTATGACTTTAAAAGCTGCTGTTCCTTGCTTATTGTTTGGCTGGTTGCATGTAGCAGGTCACTCTTGGTCTTTCCCCTCCATCTTTTCATCCTGCCATCCACACGCTTCTGCCTTATGCTCTTGGTGTCTTGTCGTAACTTAGATACAAAGGTCTTTTTTGGTAGCACATAATTCAGTCCAGCTATTGTAATAAAAGTACTGTTCTTGCCTACATGCTGGGACTTACATCTTTTGAGGCAATCAGTTTGGTACAGTACTTTATAACTCCCCTGTTAGCCAGTGTTTGGTACTGATGTCTTTCCTATCCCTCCGTAACTTCTGCATGGATAAGCTCATTTTGGTTTCATTCTTTGTTTACTCTTGTTCACCGCCTGAGAGATGGACGGGAGTTTGCACTGGTCATCTAGCATTTGGTGCTCACCCCGTTTTTCAGTCTCTACCATAAGCAGTTTCTAAGGCCAAAATCTTGTTTCTTGATGGTTGAGAAATCTGTGGGGGACGGCTTTGTTATTCTGTTCCCAGTTATTTTGGATCATAGAGACCCCCCCATCCATTCTTCTTTAATGTCAGTGCATGCGCTGAGGTTTTTATGTTCCCCCCTCCATCTCCTGTTGCGTACGCTCATTTCCTCTGCTTGTAAAACACTACCTAATATGTGTCTACCTATTCTTCCTTCCCATCAGCTATAGTGAAAGCAGGGTGCACTGTGGGAATGTTATGTGTCATAGGAAATGGAGTCAAAGGAGTTCTGTCTGGGGGAGACTGGTTGAGGGAGCTGGCATAGGTATACCTTGAAGCACAGTGTTCTGAGGCCAGCTGGGAAACCAAGGTTGGTAAGATGGTTTGTACTGAATTTGTTCCCCCCCTTTTTTTTTTTTTAACAGTAACTCAACTTTTATTTTCATGTTTCTTACAGTTAATATCATATCAGTTTGTTCTGATTTCAAAGTCTGCAAGGAAGTGGGAGAAAAACAGCTGAAGCTGTAAGACTGATTTTCCTGTTGTTTCTGAGATTTGCCTATGGTTTTGATTAAGATTGGTTGTTATTAAAAAGCTATAGCAGCTGCTCTCTCCTCCAAAATACAGCTGAGTAATGCAACCTTCCCTTCACGTCCCCCACCCCACTGCCAGCCCTGCAGAGAATTGCTTTTCGTTTCCAGGTTTTGAAGCTACCCCTTCCTCTCAGCTGCAAAACATTGTCTTGTTGTAATGCACAGGCTGTTTCTTCCTTTCCTTGCAGTGACCCGGGATCTGTGAAGGTGTTCTGTTTTGCAGACAGGCAGCTCCTTAGCATGTCGTTACGTTGTGCAGTCATTTCTAAGGCTTATCTACCCGGACACTAAATTCAGGCATAAGAGCCTGGGCAGTAGAGGATGTGTCAAGATTCTGTACTGAAACCACAGTGTGATGGAAAATGATCTGAAACCCTCACACTGTACAGGAGGGAAAAAAGTGGGCTACGGAACAAAGTACAGAGGGTGTGAGTTTGTAATGTAAGCTTGTTGTTGGAAAAAGCTGTAGGAGTGCAGCAGTGTGGGACTGGGGGGATGTGGTCCTGTGGACATTTCTGCACTTACTAATGTTGTATTATGAACTTAGGAACCTACTGATGTTGTATAAGGAACTTAACTGCAGCTAACGGGGACATTAAAGTATGTGCCTGTGCTCTTGCAGCCGACTTGCTTCTTCCCCCTGCAGCTGTCATAGCGCCATGACTTGGCTATGTTACCAGAGCTTACTGGGAAAAAAGATGGGAGTCCTAAGAAGAGCAACAAAAACAATTAGGGGGATGGAGGCCGAGTAAGGGGAAAGGTTGGCTCCTTGGTGGAAAGTGAGAACTGAGACACTTTGCAAACTGTACAGAGAGAGAAAGGAGAGGGGTTGTGGAGAGGTGGCACCATGAGAATTGGCACAGGGAAGAGGAAATTATGAGTAACAAGTGAAACGAAGACCCAAATATTTCAAGGCTGATTTGCGACTGATAGCAGTTAGCCTGGGGAGCTGATATTTTCTTATAATTTGTGATGTTTTTGTTCTGTTTCCTGTCAGTCTCTGACAGTCCTAAAGGGCATTGCTTCTGCCCAGAAATGGACAAATCATCTGCACTTTGCAGTAAGAACAAGCATGCACTGGCCTTTGTTTGAGGGGCTGGCAGGAGCCCCCAGAGCACTTCCAGCTCTTCTGTCTGAAATATTTTCAAAGCGTCTATAGAATATTGGAGCCTTGAATTTCTTTTGGAAAGAATTTCTACGTGATTGCCTGGATTTTGCTAACACAGAACAGAGGTAGTGCTCTGCAAGGTGTCTGGGAACCTCTCCATGGAATTCAATAGCAATGAGATAAAGTCAGGACTGGAGAATCCAGGAGTCTTCTGGAACTTGCAATGTGGAAGGGACATCACTGATTCAGGCCCTGGGTTTACAGTTTTTTCTAGTGCAAAAAGAGATCAACAGAAATGAAAGGGAACCTGGAAGAGGAGACCCCAGAAATGGCTGCCAAAATGAGCATTGAGTGAAGAAATTCACTTTGCTGCAAGTGAATTCCACATTTCTGCTGTCAAAAGAGGATAAGGATCTGACCTTCTCCTGCTACAGGGAATGCTGCTCTATGGGTGAGGCAGGCAGTTCTTAATTTAGTTGTGTTTGCTGAGCAACATTCATAGTTTCCTGCTGAAAAGGATAAATTAGCTTAGGAGAGATTGGACTGTTTCTCATTCCCATGCTCCTTTGCCTGGACTTAACAAGGCACCTCTGTACAGTGCTTTTTTTCCTCCCCTTGGACCAGTCTAACCAGTCTGTTGTTGCTTATATACAGGGGCTTTCTCTCACGTGGTCACTGAGCAGCTGCCTCTGCAGGTTGGTCTGTGTCTGTCCATGGAGATACTTTTGCCCTGGGATTGCATTTTGCCTAAAGTTTTACAAAGAGCTGGGAGCGCCTCTAGGGTTCAGCCAGTGGGATAGCAGCTTCTACTGTCTGTTGTCCCTACAAGGAGAGTGGGGAGAGATCTGCCCCAAATGCCTAGCAAGGACCAGTGGCATTTCTTGCAGGTGCCTCCTCTGTCTGAGGGACAGCCTGAGGGCCTGTTGCTGCTGTTTCCCTTTAAACGTCTTTGGGAAGTTTGCTGTAGTTGGAGAGATGCTCTGCAGGCCCTGCTCCTTGGGCAGCTGGGGAGCTAGAAGGCACAGCTCTGCTGAGGCTGGCCAAACTGTCACTGTCTTTCGCTGTGGCTAGACTCTCGTGGCAGCCTCTGTCCTGTTCAGCCTTCCGCCAGGCAGCCAATTACCGAGAAATCCCACTGTGTGGCTGGCTCCAAACGGCCACTGTGCCAAGGCCTGGGCTGACCCGTGTCCTGCCGCAGCTGGGCAAGGGCTGCCTCCCAGCCAGCGAGCTGGAGGGATGCGTGGGGGATGTTCAGCAGGAGAGGGCAGCTGAGAGCCAACAAAGCTCTGACAGGCAGCCGGACATGGGGCTTTTCAGGAAGACCCTGCCTAGAGCCCTGAGTACCACAGGTGGGAACATCTCTCCAGCTCCTGAATATTCATCTCAGCCTGGGCTGAAAAACGGGGTAAAGCCAGGCCAGGTGGCTGCTGCTGCCCAGCAGTAGCACAGCCCTGCTGCCAGAAGAGCTGGTACCAGTCTGCTCACCCCAGTGGCTGCACACTGTAGGAATGATCCTTTTCCCAGAGCCAAAGCACCAGCTTCTCCATGGTCTGAGGGCTCAGGGTCTCTGAGACTTGAATCACCCTATGGGACTTGAATCTTTAAAGGAGCGCTGTGCTGGTGTGCTCTGTCTTTGCTTTGCGCCTCTAGTTACCTCTTCCTCTCTCAGTTTTTACTGTCACAGTCTCCAGCTGTTCACAGGACTTTGTCAAATCAAAAGGCATACAATGCTCTCTGAGCCATGCTTCTTTAGCAGGATTCAGCATGCACCCAGTTCTTCCTCCATTCTTTTGTCTCTAGCATTGTTTTTAGGTGGAGTAGCCATAGCCCTGTGCAGGGAATACCCAGTGACCCACACATTGGCCATTCCAGGGTCACACTGGAAGTCACAAAAAAGTTTATGACATTAGAGCTAGGTGCATCTTCCCCAGTCTTTGTATCTGCTAGACCACCAGCACTTACTTCCTTGGCTGTCAGGAAGGTCATAGGCCCCTGCACAGTCTGATACCCAAGCAGCAGCTCCTTCAGCATGTAGTTTTACTTGGCTTCTCTCAGTTTCTGCCCCACACTTAATTTCTAGCAGAGTCTAGGTTGGCTGGTGGCTGAGCTGAGCAAATGATAACACATCTCATAAGAAGCAAATTCTTTCCAGTCTTAGGGTGATGGCAGGTAGGCAGCAGGGTTTAGTGCAGTTGAATTCTTTCAGTTCAAGGTTGTGTTCAAATGCACAGGGAGTCCCGCCCAGCCCAAATCTGCTCCTCTTGCAAGATTTCTTTTGACCCCAAACTTCAAAACCTTATTGCCTTGTTTTAATATTAAGCAATATGTTTTTGAGCATTGCCAGAAAACTCTTGTGTTCTCTAATAACAGGTTGTTTCATATCTATGAAGCAAGGGTCCTTTTGTCTCTAGTGAGAGAAGAGAATAACACTCCCCACTTACTGCTCCTGCTTTCTCTTCTTGCAGACATTCCCGTGATCCCTGACTTGGAGGAACTCCAGGAGGAAGATCTGGCCATGCAAGTGGCAGCTCCTCCCAGGTAAGAGCACTGCCAGGTGTTCTTGAGGCTCTCATCAGCAGTGCGAAATGGCTGGTGAAATTAAACTCTGCCTTATTTCATGCTCTCTGCCATTCAGCAGGATTTGATGCTGTGTCTTGTGGCAGTGGGGGCTCCAAGCTGAACAGGGCGAACTGCTTGTTTCCAGTTATGTAGAGAAAGCAACTACTACATGTTTTCTCTCTATAAAAAAAATTACATTAAGGTAGTGTGTTTGATATTGCAAAATCAAACCCTCAAAAGTTAGGAATTGCTTGATTTAAGGTTGTCTTTATAACCTCAAATGTCTCCAGTATACATGTATTATCATGCCCTCCAGAAGATACCCTTTGCCCTCCACAAGATACCCTTCTTACTCAAGAGCCTAGTTAATTTGCAGAGTACGCTCCTGTTGTTTGAGGGTGTTATCAGAATAGTCTTGGAGTTAACTCAAGGGAGACCAGCAAGTTTTTAAAAAAATGAAAGATTTGGGGTTTTTATCTTGAATGTATCAGTAAAGTCTTCTTTCCCCTGTTGGGCCTGTTGCCAAGATCACAGACTGGGATTTCTAGGGACCCTTGTTTGGAGGGGTGGGATATTGTACTTGTGACCACAGATGCCTCTCTCAGAAGTATGAAGTAGGTATTGTAATTAAATAGCTGTTATAAATGACACTTTCTAGTAGAAAGTTTAAAATTACTTTGTCTCTCACCAGAGTTCATGTTT
>VZRU01017852.1:367913-379550 GCA_013398155.1 Pedionomus torquatus | reverse complement strand
TTTTTTTTTTTTTTTTTTTTTTTTGGTAATCCCATCTGCTAGTCCTGTATCCATAGTCTCTCTGCAGTAGAAAAGACAAGTAATGTTAATGGACAAACACAAACAGAAATTAAATTAATATAGGTCTTTTCTATAGTATTGCATCGTCTGCAAAGGGAAGCGTGGCACAACAGGGTGTTACAGCCTACCTCATATTTCTCTTTGCAGGCTACATTTTAAGAAAATATATTTGCTAACTGTGACACAGCTCAGACATGGCCATCACAAGGTCCCTACTAGTCTGTAGCTTGTGTGGTGGGGGCTGTCAGAGCCTGCTGGGGTTGTTCCAGTGTTCACTACATTCCTGGTTTCTTTCTAGCTCTTGCAGTTGGTCTGCAGATCTTCTCTCTGTGGCTACTCCACATCCTATTTTTATGCATGTGCTCAACTTGGCACGTAGACTTGTCAATGACTGTTCATTTGCTGAATGAGGTGCTTCTGTCTGGGGATGCTCATCTTGAGGGTCCACATGGGTGATGTGGACAGTTGAGATGGGTGTCACCAGATCCCTGTTCATGCCACCCTTCTCCTCAGATGTGCTAGCGTGGTTACCCAGGCTTGGTTTTTGACCTTTTCTGGTTGCAGTGTGCAGGTAAACCGAGTGATGACCTACCATGACCTGGACAAAGATCTTATGAAGCATGCTGCCTTTCAGACTCTGGTAAGTGGATGCTTCTATGGGGTGACCGATGAGACTCCTTGTCCTTTCAGGGTCCTGTCATCCTCCACAGTGATACTCACCTGCATAAAATACCCTGCCCTGGCACCCAAACAATTTTGAGACTGCTTGCAAGTCTGTTCCTCTCTGCAGTGTGGCTTTCGTGCTTGTTTGGAACTGTAAATGTGTGGGTATGGTATCTGCTGCTCAGATGAGACTCCTGTTTTCCTGGGCCAAGTATGGCCCTTATGAGGCAAATGTGCCTATCTCTAGCAAGACTTATCTGGTGAAATGATGATGTCCACTTTCTCACTGTCTGTAAGACTGTGACTATTTGTGTTCATAGGATGGAGAGGTTGACCTGAAGCTTCTCACCAAAGTCTTGGCTCCAGAGCATGAACTACGAGAGGTGAGTTTTTCCTTTTGTGGGAATACCACCAAGGCAAAAGCTTCTTGCGTGTATCAGACTGCACTTGGAAAGCAAGTCTCTGTTAGTGGGGTGGATGAAGTGGAGCCTGTGAAGAGGAGCTTGTCCAAGAGGATGGAAATCTGTTTTCCCCAGCCAATTATCTTAAAGAGATACAGGACTTTCTCAATCAGTATGATTGGCCCCTTCAGTATAAAAGAGCTAGTAAGGAAAAATATGAAGGGGCTGGTGCTGTTGCAGATCCCTGCAGAAACAGTGCTCTGTGTATTGTCTTTTTGGTAGCCACTGTGAGTCCCAGGTAGTTTGGAGTCTAGGCGGAGGAATGGGTTAAAGCAGGACAGAACAATCTCTATACAACTGAGGGGGCAGGAGCTCAGGACTTGCAACAGAAGATTTCTGCAGCTCAAAATTGCAATTGCTTCAGCAGAAGTGTAGAAAGGTTGAAGATTGTTCTGGCTTCTTTTTACACCCTGTCTGGGAGTATCTAAGATTAACAAGTATCAAAAAATCTGTCTTTTATGAAATTTTGGAACATGAATAATTCTGTCAAATTCTTTAAATTGTAGCAGGAATTAACATTTCATTCTGGCTAGGATTCCTGTTCTAGCCAACTGAATCTAGGACTTCCCTGGCAGGACCAATTGCCATTTAGTTTCTGTCTTTGCTGTTCATCTTGAGTATGTTAGAGTCGTACTGGTCTCTGATTAGAGATTTTTAGGTGTCACCAGTAACATTTCATCATGTTTGTCTTTTTCCTCCTGTTAGGATGATGTCAGCTGGAATTGGGACCATCTCTTCACAGAGGTGTCCTCAGAACTAGTGACTGAGTGGGACCTGGGGCAGTCTGAGAGAGAGGACCACCTCAGTCTGCCCTAGAGCATTGGCACACCAAACATCTCATACATGCATTCCCTGTAAGCAGTTTAGCACTTTAATTTTCTATTCACTTGTTTGTATTTCAGAATTTATTTCAGATGTGAAAATAAATAGGACCTTGCTTCGTAGGAAAACTGGCTTGGGAGAAGTTTTGAGTAGCTTTTATTAAACAAAACTTTGTTCTCAAAAGAGATTTAAGAATTCTAAACACAATAAAATATTTACTTAAAATAAAGCAAATAATTATTTACTTATGAATAGTCACTTCCACCTCACTAGCACCTTTTCAGGTAATTGCAACAGTTGATCTTTCCACTACTGAAATTCAGCCTCTCTGGAGTGGACCATCTTACAATGGAGTGTAGTTTTCACTGGTGGCTATCCAAGAAGCTTAGGTTGGTAGGATTTGTTTGCCTAGGACATCAAGACTACCATCTTCCTCACAACAGATGTCACAAGTTGTCAGGATAGCCCTTTTACACTTCCTCCAGCAGCCTCCAACTATCCCCTGCTAGTTTAACCTCTCTCTTGGAATATTACCTCTGTATTGTCTCAGAGGAAGGAGCCTCACCTATTAAACTGCCAACACCACTTCTTACAACACCCCCTTTTTTCCCTTGAGGTGTCCCAGCTCAGTTCTGATCAGGCCTAAACCCCACTTAGCTTTTTCAGTCAGATGAGATCACAGGGAGATAGCTTCAGGCAATAGGTAGGTTGCAAGGAAAATAGTGTTTATTTGGTGCACGTGAAAGAATGGAGCCTGCTACCCTGAAACAAGGTAACTCCCTAGTGGGTGTCTCCTTGGAACCAAGTAGCCCACTCTTGTAGTCATCTAAAGAAAAATACCTTTAGCTGTTAATGCCTTGTCCCGATAGAACCAGGTCATTATTTGCAGGAAACAGTAACATTGCTTCTAAGCCAATGTCATTCAAAGCCTTGTCCTCTTGGAGAATCTTGCTATATACATCTGGGGAGCAGGTGCTGGGAGGAAGGCTTGCTGTGCTGCTTTTATTCATTCATTCAATCTAATAGTATAGTGCATTTTCACTCTTGTACTGACAGCAGGACAGCTCAAAAATATCACTGTGAATTCAGTACTCTGGAATTTCAGATGGGAGTTGATAGGCCAAACAATTCTACCAGCAAGACAGAAACAATTGGATTCCAGTCTGAGACCACCAAAATAAAAGGAGGCTTATCTGTTTCAAGGAGATACTAAGCTTTTTACAATGAAGAAATCTCCTCTGTGACTAGAAAACTAGGTGAGACAGAAGCTTGGGAGGCCAGGGGATGGAGGATAATCCTGAAGTCTCTGAGTAGAGAAACCTGTTCTGGTATGAACAGAAACTTCCCAGCTGAGATAGTGTCTCTTTTTCTGTGACACCTGTGGTTCTTGGCCAAAGAAAATTTAGAATGCTTTCTACATTCCAGAAATAAAAAAAGACAAATTCAGCAAACTAAAGTAGTTTAGTAAATCAGACAAACCCAACAAGCCAGTCTGAGAGGAAGAGAATGGTAAAAGGAAGAGGGGATGGGATGTGAATTTGCTCAGTTCCTCCCTCAAAGATCACAGAGAAGTCAGAGGCACTTTCCTCTCAGTTGCAAACTGTAGGATGATGTAGCGTGGGTTCTCTTCCTTCTATTTGATCTGAGGTTCTAATCCACACTGCTCCTATAAGCTGCTTGCCTGGTATCACCATGGTATCTGCTTCCAGTGAGACTCTAGCTTCATTGAGGCATAAAGCAAAAGGAACTTTCTGGGCCATGTGAATGAGAGGACAAACTTAGGGAGTTTCAGGAGCCGCCCAAAACAGACTGCCAGTACCCCCTCTGGAACTTGGGTCTTTGCACCATGTCCCTACCAGTGAAGCAGCTGTCATCCCGCTACGATGCACTTGCCTCTCATAACTTGAGGAGAAGGGCAGGAAAACAAAGCAGAGAGAGAAAAGGCGGCTGAGCCCACCTTCTTCCCTTCTCTCAGTGTCACAAAGCAGAGGAGGTCTTGCACTTTTCGGTCACCTCGTAAAGCCATGCAGTCTCCCTGTGCAAATCAACCAGTTTTCAATGACTACCAAAGCTGAAGATGCCCAGGACTGAGGTACAAGAGTGGGTGAACTATGAATCCAGCATCTCTGGCTTCCCGGCCAGAGGCATGGTATATGATATGTGCTATATTAAGTGCTGTATTTTCTTTACGGCCTTGGGGAGGTGGTATTTTTGGCCACACAAAGCATGAGGAGTGGATAACTGGGCAGTAGTTAGGACTGTAACCATGGAGTGTTCCATGGAGGAGTCATGCCAAGCCTATTGCTCCTCTAGTGCAGTGTGCTGCACCAACAATCCTGGTCTGCCTCCAGGAGGGCTCACAGAATCATCTTCTGCCTCCAAGAGCTGTTCTGATCATCCTGGGTAGGCAGAGCACTCCTGTCTAGCTGCTTCCAGGCAGGAGGGAAGAAGTAGAGCTGGGCGGTGCTCAGCCCCGCAAGGGTCCTTCGGCAGTCAAAAAGGAAGAGGAAAGCACCCCTTGAAAGAAGAGTGAGAGGGACTTTGAACCCTGGAGATCCTCCTGGAGATGGTAAAAGGTAGGCACGGGAGAGGGCTTGGGGAGGGCCATTCAAGGTAGGATGTGGGGAGGAGGGGGCCAGAGCAGGAGTGGGTTTGTGGGACAGGCACTGGAGGGGCAGGTGGAGCAAAGGGATTGAATGATTTGGGAACAGAGTACACAAAATTTGGAGGGGAATGAGGCCAGAGAAGGTGCTGGTGAAGAGCCAGGAGCACAGAGAGCAGAGCACAAGAAGACCATAGTGGGAGTGAATGAGGCCTTTGGTGCTGAGCAGTGGTTACGTTATGCTGGAGGAGCTGCTCTAATGCTGCATAAAATCTCCCAGAGGAGTGTGCTTGGGGCCGTTGGCTGCCCAGCTCTGGCCTGGGGCTGCGGGCAGGGATGCTCTGGGGTGGAAGGTAAGTGTGTATGGGCCAAGCCAGCACCCACTCTGGGATCTTGGGAACCCAGCAAATACCTAGGCAGAGTTTGAGGGCAAAGCTTGAAAAAAACCTCACAGCCTCATCTATTTTAAGGCAGGAAGAGGTGACTTTGATCATTTACTCTGACCTGCTGTAAGACAGGCCATGGCAGAGTCCAGTGAGATGTGGCTGAGCTTTGCTTGTGTTATAGAAAGGCAGACACTATATTTGAAATTCTTCCCTCGTTAGTTTTTCTAATAGATAATTGCCCCTATGTTTCAAAATCTGTTTTATTACTAGACTCAGTCTTTGAGTTTCATCTTCTGTTCCCTACCCTGCTTATGCTTTCACCTTCCCAGTTAGGCCATGCTGTCAGATATTTTTTTCCTTTCTTCAGTATTTATGTGCACTGTGATCAAGTTGTCTCTTTAATTTCCTTCCATAAACTTAATAGACTGAGACTTGTTTCCATGTCTTTTCAATTCCTTCCCCAGCTGGAGGAGGGGAGGTGAGTGTCTGGCTGCTGGCCTTCCTCCAGCAAGATGTTCCCACCCACCTTCCTTCCTCAGTCGTGGTTTGCTTGCAGTGCTGGGAAGGGGACTGAAACCTGTGCTTCTCCTCTCTCAGGTCTGGGTGCTGCCAGGGGAGAACTTGCTCTTGTTACTTTCCTTGCTCAAACGACACAAGCCCAGGTCAGCTCGTGGTTTGTGGTGCCACACCAGTGTGTATCGACTGTGGCAGCGCTGCATTTCTGAAAAGTCTCATGAAAAGAGTGGGCAAAGGAAGAAATGGCGGGTGTAGGTTTTTTCTTGCAGCCTGCAAAGGTGTAGCTCTGGCTGACTCTGAGGTGAGGTGAGGTGAGAAGTGAGAGCCATTCACAGAACAGGGCACCCGGCTCCTGGGAGCTCAGATCAGCGCCCAAGGAATAGAGTTAACAATGCCTTGTTAATCTCCACAGACATATTGGGCTTTGCTTATCATAATATGCATGTAATAATAATAATAATATATATGCAATATTTATGGGCATTCTTGGTATATTATAGACTTTCTTGGTGGAGATGTTTTACTAGAGCACAGTTTGTTGGCGGTGGTGGGATCTTGGGACAGAGACAGCATACACAGTGCTGGAAAAAATTGTAGAAAATAAAAGCTGAAAAAAAAAGCCAGACCCAGCAACTTTACATTGAAGAGCCTGCCTGCCAGCCGGGAGTCTCTGAAAGGGACTCTGGCTGGCTGTTTTATTAAGTGTGACAAAGTGATGGGAGGTGGGGGGGGGAGCTCCTATGTTAATAAGTTGGAAAGGCACTGCTGTTCCTCTTGCCGGAGCATCTCAGGGAAAGTGGAATTAATTCATGGCATATGCTCCCAGCATCTGCCGCGGTGACCCGGAGTGGCGGGAGCACAGTGCCAGGCAGCCTGAGCCAGAGCCCTTATTCCCGCTCCTCTCTCGGGCCTTGCTCACCGCCTGCCTGTGTGGGGGCTGCGTGGCCCCTCCGGCTGAGCACCCACCCACCCAGCCACCCACCTGCCTGGGGCTGCCTGGGAGGCACATCACAGCCCGTGGCCGGGGTCTTTCCCTCTGAAGACGGAGACATGTTCTGGGAGGGACAAGGGGTTGTTTGGATAGAAAAGAAACCAATTCAAATAGAAACTGATCCAGTTTGTCCCAAGCCTTAATTCCTCTCACAATGTCCCCTGACTGAGTCCTCCCTTTTCCTGTTCTCCTCCCATCTGACTTGTTCTGTGGCTCACTGTGAGGCTCTGACTCTTCAGTCTCCCTTCTGTCCCACTGCCTCTCTTTGATGGAGAGGACAGAGGTTATATTTGCTGTTAGGTGGGATTTCATTCTCTGTTTAATGGCTCCTCCTGGGAAATAACTTTCCACACCTTATTACCCCTCGACTGACCTGCACCACAGCCAGGAGCTGTCGCCAGCTGGTACAGGTGGGTGCACTGTGGTGTTTCCAGGCTGCAGTGATGTTGGTCTGCGCTTCATGCTCTGCATGTGAGCTTTCCCTTGGAAAAGGGCACCCGGAGCCAACCCTCCACTGGTTGCTCTTTCATCAGCCACATCCTTCTGCCTTTCTGGGCAAGTGGCTGGGATATGGGATGTTTTCCTGTCCTGGAGAGCTGACAGAGGCAGGAGAGACCAGAGTCGCGCGTGATCCCCAGACAGGGCAGAGATCCCCATGCTGCTTCTGTGCCCTCCCAGCAACTGCCCCTGCACCTCAGCAGCTTGTGCTCCCTTTCAAAACGCAGCATCCCAGTCTGGGTTGTGCTGGGGCTGTGCAGCACCGAGCAAGGGCCAAGGCAGGGTCCCAGCTGTGGGGCACCGTGATCAGCTGCCCTGGCGAGACCAGTCCTCCCAGGGACATGCTTTATCTCGGGGGGACGACCTGCACTCCTTGTGGCCACAGCTGGGAAGCATCCTGGTTGATTTAGTCATGAACCCTCAGAGCTTCTGAGCCCGTTAATCTCTGCCACAGTCCCTGGGGAGATGAAACCTTTCCTCCTCATGCCCCGCTGCCCGAGTCTGCCCCAGCAGGCTGCTCTATGCAGACCTCACTGAGGCCAGAGCAGCTCCAGGCCACAGGCCCTCTTATCAGGCTCCATCTCCTGTCACTTTCAGGACCACTTCATTATCCTTTTATTAGCCCTCTTCTCCTGCTTATCGTTATTAATAATCACGCTGGATCGGCTGGAGTGCTGACAGCTGCCCCTTGTCTATTCTTTCTGTCTATTTTAATCCTTCCTGCTTATCTGGAATAAACCTGATCCTTTTTCTTTTAATTAAAGAAATTTGGTCAGCCAGCCCCTCCTCCACGCAGATAGGACTGATCGCACCAGTGATATGCAGAGAGCAGGAAAACGGGCAGATTGCTGGGTGACAGTGTTTTCCACAGCCCAAAGATATGGGATGTTGGCGTAGAGGCTGGAAGAGATTAGGGCGTGTGTGTGTGTGTGTGTGAAGACTGGCTGCACAGCATCAGGGCGCCGTGGGGATACTCCTCTCAGGGTCTCTGAGCCAGGGTTGTGGTGAAGGGATGTGCTGCACCAGTGCAAGACCAGCAGGGGACTTCTGCTCACCCTCCTCTGCTTAGCAGGGGTGACAATAGCAGTGCCAGGCTCAGAGCCTGTCCAGGTGGCACTGCCAGGGCCGCTGGGGTCGCTGCGGGCCCTACAGGGACTGAAGGACTTTGCTTCTCAGCACTTTCTAATGTTGTCAAGAGATGCAAGTGCTGGGCTCCACAGTGATGCTCCTGCTTTGTGCTCCTACCGGCGTTGCTTCCTGGGGCCACAGATCTCCTTCTAGTCTCTTAAAAACTGCCTCGCTGGGCACTTCGCCTGAGCTGAAATATTTGCGTTGTCTGGAGGGACAGGTCACTCCAGGAAGGGCTGTGCAAATGGGCTGGGGGAAAATTGTTGTGCTAATTCACACTTTTATGAACCCATAAACTCAAATCTGCATTCATTGCAATCTGTGAAGTGACTGGAGTGTGGGCTGAAATGCTTAGAAAGTGTTAATCAGGGGCCCGTAACAAAGCAAAACGCTCTGAAGTGCAGCAGCAGGAGCTTGGCCGTAAGCAGCAGGAGTATTCAACCTTAGCGCTCAAAATGCATATTCTTTGGTTCCCAAACGGTTCATTTCAGATGCACAAGTTGCAGCGTTGACTGAATGCGTATGTACCCTCTGCTACAGAATATGGCAACTGGCACAGATTTGTAGGGCTGTTTCACCCCTGAGAGGCTGCGGGCCCAGGAAGGGTATAGGGCAGAACTTCCTGATGCTCAAGAGAGAGTGTAGCTCTGAAATCCTGTCAAGCAGAGCCACGCTGGCTTCTGTCCCCAGGCTTCTGTTGCTTTTGAGCATTTCAGCTGACTGGGATGAATGTTAACCTGCAGTTCAGATGTTGGTGAGGGAGCTGCCACAATACAAACCCATGGGCATGGCTTAGCAGATCCTTTAAAAACGTGATTCTGTAGCAATCACAGGCAAGAACTGTGCACGGTGACATTCATGCTGTTGCTTCCACATGAAATGTCCTGCTCCTTACAGAAAATCTTTTCATCATTGCTCAATGTTGGACAAAATGTTTGAAAGATGAGAAAATGCAGGGTTCATTTGCCTGAACTGACGCACTAATAACTGGTCAGAGCTTTTATTATCTGACCCTGCTCCTTCAGCAAAAGTCATCCCCCCTCTTGAGATCCAAGTAAGGAAAATTCTCAGGATGTTTTTTGGCCCTGAAATGATGAGGGTGACTGTTTTTGGTGTTGTGGGACATTTTGAATCAGCCAAAAGAGATGGACTTGCGGTCCAGGGGATAGGCTGGAGATTTGCTTTGGTCATTACTGCCATCAGCAGAACTACCCGCAAAGGCAGAGAAGTGCCTTGGGAAATTGCCAAAGAATTTGGTCCAAGTCAAGCAACCTTCTCAGGGCTTCAGGCTCCAAAGTCAAACTGGAGTTAGCTTGTGGCTCCCCGTGGCCTGTGGGGTTATGTGTACAGATGGCTGTATGGCTTGGGGAATCCACCTGCTAAATAAATGGGTGATAGCAGCTAAATAAATGGGGGAGAACTGTACCTGAGCTCACTCAAAGCCAGTCCACACAGCAAACTCCCAGAGGGATGAGGAGCAGCCTGGATTTGCCCAGCTGAGTGCTGTGGCTCCTCTTCAGATCTACACTAGATCTTTTAAAGCCTTCTCTGGTATTGCCCCTCTGCATTGCTCTTTGCTCCTTAGGGTTACTCTTCCATGGCTTTCAAACCCACGGTGCCCAAGGTTTAAGATCCTGTCCATCCCTGTGTGAAGGGGACTGGATGCTCTTCATCTCATACACAGATATCAAAGTCATGGGCTGATAATGGAAGTTCCCCAGGGCCCCATGGTGAGACTGTGACAGAGCTGGGAAGTGAATCCAGCCTCTCCAAGCATCCATCCACTACCACAGCCACATTACTGACTAACTGAAACGACGCACAAGGCCAGTGTGTTTGTTTGTTTTGATTTTCAACCAAAAGCTGGTTTCAGGCTATAGACCTCCTTCTATATTTTCAAAACCACAAAGTAAAACTTCATAGGTTCTCTACAAAACACCTTCCCTGGAAACAGCACAGCACACTGCCTGTCTGGTAGCAACCCTGCTGAGATAGAAAACTCTAATAATCTCCTGCAAAAATGGCTTCCTGCCACAAGCCTGCTCTCCTTGTCCCAGAAGTACTCAGGGAAAGGGATGAGCTGTGAATGTGCCAAACTATTTTCCAGTGCAAACTCTGGAAGTTTGAAGCTGATAGGGCTTCTCAGCCCGCTGATGTCTCTCTCTACAGAGTCCCCAAAATCAAGCTCTTCTGCTGAGCTCAGCAGAAGAGGACCTCGGATGAGGGATGGGATATCTCCTTGCTGAGAGATGCACAGGCCATTCAGGAAGGCTTTGGTAAGTCACACAGTGCTATATTGCCTGAAGATTAATCAAACAATGTGTTGGGGTTTTGTTTTTCAGGATTTTTTCCTCTTTTTCAGTTACTTGGTGGTCAAGAGCCTTTAATGCAACTGTGGATCCTGTCTATTCCAGGGTCTGTAGGCTCTTGTAACAGGGCACCCTGGCCCCAACACATTTAGTTCTTGATCGAGGAGGACTGGTTGTGGTGCAGAGACTGTGACAGCTTTTTGTGACACGACAGGCACAGAGAGCTTTGCAAGTTGCCTATCACTTGCCTGATGTGCAACTGAGTATGACCAGTTTGGAGAAGCGTGTTAAGTGTAGGCTAATTACACTATCTCTAAATGTTCCCCATTAAGGAAACAGACCTGGAATATGTTTGTGAGTCTAAAATATCCACCCTTCACTTCTCAGAGAAATGGGGTTTTTTTGCTTACATAAAGTGGACATGTATCTGGGTCATACACGCCTTTCCTGGGCGGGAGGTGTCTCTGTGCTGTGTAGAACATATCTACATCTCACCAGCTCTCAGAGTGGGTTCTGTCCTGTTGGGCCCAGGGATCTGTTTGTCTGTACATCGCACACGCACCAGTGATGGCTGAGGTTGGAAGTATTTATGGCAATTAAAATGTTTTGCCTGGAAGCTGTTTTGGGGCCTTTTTGAAGTGAGGATTTTTCAGACTTCAAGGTGTTAACAGCCCCTCTAAACGGTTTTGTTTTTTAATTGCAGCAAATGACTGTGGAGCCATTAAACATTCGCCTCTCTGCAGTTGTTTCTAAGCCCTTTCAGTCCTTCTTCTATTTATTCTGTTTAATTCAGTCAGGTAGCTTCGGGGCAGTGAAGATCAATACTTTACTTTGATAGAAAAGAGTCAGGTTTGAAACATAGAGATAAAACTGACACATTTTGTATAAATTTAATTAAAAATGCACCTTTAGTGGCTTGTTGCAAGCACAAAGCCAGCCCTCCATCTAGCTATCTCTCTGTCTCACTCTCTGTCTCTCTCTTCCCTTTCTTGTTCCTAACAGGAAGATCTCTGAATCTGCCTCACCAACAAAGCACCTCGTTTTATGATTTTTGTCTTGAAAGTTTAGCACTGAGGGAGCAGGATGGAAGGGATGTGAAATTCTAAACAGACCTTCTGCTCTCTCCCCAGTCCCGTTGCTTTTGGTGGTGGTGGCTGGGGGGACGGGGAAGGAGCCGCCTCCCTTGCGGGGGAAAGAGGGG
>VZRU01017852.1:332336-360212 GCA_013398155.1 Pedionomus torquatus | reverse complement strand
ACATGTTCCCCATCGTGAGCACAGGCAGATAGATTTTGCTGGAGTGTATAGGGAAGGCTGTCACTAAGGGCCAGCTGGCGCAGAAGGGCAATTCCACATAAACTCCCTACATGGATGATCCTACCCCAAGTGAAAGGGGTTTGTACATTAAGCAAAACTTAATTAGGGTCCTGATGCCACCAATAGGCCTTAGTTGCCCTGAGTGGTCTCACCTGGGGCCCCTCCTACACCCTCTCCTAAGGCCCTCCATTTAAGCTCAGGCAGGGCCACTTGTTTTCTTCCTGAGCTGTGTTGTAGGTCTGTCTGTCTGTAGAAGAATTTTTAAGAGGTCACATTCTGGTATCTCAAAACTGTTCCTCTGCTATGCAAAGATTAGCATCTACTCCTTCCTCTAATCTCGTGCCAGAGCTTTGCCACATCTGTGTTGTCACGACTCTTCACACATCTCTTCAAGATGATGAACACTTTTTTTTGGAAGTCCAGGTAATGATGTCTTCTTTTCTCACAATGCTGCTCAGAGGTTTCTAGTAGACTAAAGACAGCTGTTTTTCTTTTAGAAAAGCATTTCTGATTTGTCCTCAGTTTCCATTCCTTCTTTATTTTTCCTGGAAGTGCTAAGCTTGGAGAGTTGATGGGTAAAAGCCACTTACAGTCCAGGCTGATGTGGACATTGGTCTAATCCTTTGCTCTCTGAGCAGTAAACTCAGAAATCCCCCCTGACTTTAGCCTTTAGCTTAGCTAGTTAACTGCAGGGTTTGTTAATGTAATAACAGCCATCAGGAAAAAATAGGTTTTATTTTTCAACAAGAGTAGGATGAATTTCCAACCTATTCAGGATTTTTTTTGGCTAACCCATAGTTTATTAAAGAGTAGACTCCTCCAAGGTACCAGGTAGTCTTAACTCATCCATCCCAGCTCTCTTTCAATTTGCTCTACGTGTTTCTGTCCCGATGCACTAGAAATGGGCAAGCAAGATGTCCTCTGCAGTCAGGATAGTGCCATGCATGCCTGCTACAAGAAAGAAATAGTAACTGTTATTAATCCACTATATATGAAGTAAAATGAAGTGTACAGTTGTTGTTGTTTTTCAGAAAGTCTTGAATTTACTCCTCAGGGCTTTATTTATCACTTGGAAATATTCATCAGAACATTTGAAAATCCCCCAAATTTCCTGCATTCTCACAAGGGAGGCTCTTCTGTCTCAGGTGTAAGCTGTTTTGTTGTTCTGTGCTTTACAAAGTTTGCCCTCTAAACAGGGAAGAGAAAAACACTTGGTGGTAGCATCCTGTGCAGCTGTTAAGCAGCTGCATTTCTGCTGTGCTGAGATGCAGCAGTGCCGGGGGGAGACCCCTGCCACGGCTGCTCTCACCGGCTCCTTGCTCCTGTTTGGGTCAGGTGCGCTCCCCAGTCTGAATGCCCCTCTGCTCTGAGTTTTGCTGCACTGAGTGTCTGAAATAACATCAAGTATGCAGGGAAAGAGAAGGCAGGCTGTCTCTGCTACATGTGTGCACACATGCTTGCACATGCGGCCACGAACCCTGCCAGCTCCCCAAAATCCCCAGGCTTCTGGCAGGATGCAGAGAGTTTACCTACCTCCAGACTTGACTGTGTGTTTCCCGCTCCGTGGGCAGCTGCTGCCAAATGCCCAGCTCATGTTTTGTTTTATGAATCCCTCGCTTCTATGAGACTTTTTTATTATTATTTGAGCTAAAATGGATTCATAACCTTGTGGGACAAGGACATCGGCCTGGCTGGCAGCGCACATGCTTTCCGTGCTTCCGTTCTCCCTCCCCTCCACAATTACTCTTGATGCAGCACAGAAAATAAAACATTCCAGCAAAATACGACTGCCCCCACTCCCAACACGAGGTCACCGAGGCTTGGACTAGGACAAGAAAAAGAAAGCCCAGGGAAAGAGCTGTTCCTTTTTGATTTATGTGCTGGCTGGGCAACAGGAGAGACTGCTGTGTGGGAAGGAAGGTACTGTGGGAGCTGCTAATTGAGTAATCGCAACTCAGAGCTGTGGAGAAGGTGGCAGAAGCAGAGGAAAGAAGCCTTCTCTTCTGGCTGGCAGGAGCTCTTACCTTCTCTTCTTGCCCTGGGTTTGAGAGCAACAGCAGAGATACATTTGTCTGCTTTTGACATTGCACACCACGACTGCTGTGCCTCTGCTGTAGCCAAGCCTGCCCCTAGCATTTGCCTTTTCTTCTCAAGTTTCCCCTCAAATCCTTTTTATACTTGGAAAGTTTAAACTTTAGTTGTATGTCCAAGTAGGCTTAAACTCTTTTCTTAGCTCTGTGTTCAGCTTTTCTTGGTGCAGAGAGTTGGGAAAGTGAATGGTGGTGTTTTCTTGCCTCTTTCCATTTGTGTTGGGCATGAGATGCTCGGTGTGACCGTGTCCTTATACAGAGTCCATCATCCTTTCTGTCCACATCTGGATATTGGGGTTTTGGGGCTGAATTCCGCAATAGCCAAAAATGCTCCTCCATCCCACAAGATGCTGCAATTGTCAGGTTGTTCAGGGGGCACACAGTCTCCTGGTGTGGCTGGGCTCAGCCAGGAACCTGTTGTTCCTTGCTCCTGCCTCTCGCTACGCTGAGCTGGCAGCCGCTGAACTTCAGGCACATGTTCCAAACTGCAGCCAAACTGTACATCATCCCCCAGCACTGCCAACTTCCCGCCCTCCATGTGCCTGCTGAATCCTACGGCTGATCCCAGGACCATGCTGGAGCTTGGTCAGCTACAACTGGAGAGGTAGGGTGTGGGCAATACCTGAGCCCATTTCACTTAATTTTAGTTTTTCTGAACCTCCTCAGTCTGGCATGATCATTGCCCGACTGGGTGGCTCAAAGCCCCACCTCCTCTGGAGATGAGCATATATTCTTGTTATCAGTCCTCGTTTTTCTCCCGGCCAGGAGGAAGGTGATTACTGCAGTAGTCAGAGCAATCAAGACATTTGTTTATGGCTGTGAGGTATGCTCAGAGGGGGAAGACAGGCAGAGTCCCTCCAGCATCACTAGAGGTCTCTCTTTATCTGTATGTGCTTGTCTGCAGGGCAATGGGAGAAAAATACACTTGCTCAGAATAATTTCTTCATCTGCTCCTTGACATGTCACAGCCGCACAGAGCATGCAAGCCCAGCACAGTCATAGGGCTGAATCCCCCTGGCTCAGTTTCTCTGGATGTCAACCGTTTGAGAGTGTCTCTGCCTTCCACTGCTCAGCTCCTCTCCCAAGCTCCCATCTCCTCCCTGCACCCTGCTCAGTGCTGCAGCGCTCTGCAGCTGGGTGGCATCAATAGTCCTTTGCCCTCAATTAGCCCACCCAGGTACCTGCTCAGAAAGTGGTTTGCCAAAACAGTGGTCTGAGCTTTCTAGGAGCTGGTTAAGAGCTGGTCCTCTCCTGACTCCTCGTTCTCTGGCCAGGCTGTTGACCATGGGTCTCAGCTTGCCCCTCTGTGCCCATGCCTCTGCCATTCCTGTGTGCTTGATGGGTGCTGCGAAGTCATCCAGCATCACAGCGCAGTATGAGTAGCAAAACCTCAATGCTGCTTTGGAGCTGACACCAGGGAAAGGAGGGGAATGGTGTCACTGGTGCTAAGATTTTTTTGGGGGGGGGGATTTGTCATCCACTCTCCCATGTGTCTCTCTCGCTTCACTATAGCAGTAGTGAACCACATAAGCAGAATCTTCCTCTGCAAGCTACCTGGAGTGCAAGACCTGCTCAGGAGTTGGAGTATCCACATCTGTGACAAACGCTTTACTTGGGACACTGCAGCTTCTTTTCCTCTTGGTTTTTCCACGCCCTGTTTGTTGGCAGAGGATGAGCCACCTCCCAGTAATTCCAGATGCTGGCACTTCCCTTCAGTGTGAGGGCCTGGGTGCAGTGCTGAGGTGAATGAAGCTTGAACTGATCTTTCAACAGAAAGAGGACAGTTTGTTTCTATACTGTTTCCTACTCCATATGTGATGGAATCACAGTCATCTCGTCTGTGCAGGCGATGCGTCAGTGTCACAACCCTTCCAGCAGCCACTAGTCTAAGGAGTGGTTCTACAGGGTGGTTTTGTCCAGAGCAGGACTTACCCAGGAGCTGGCCTGGCAGGCACTGAAAGTGTCAGAAGTAGCCTTGGGAGTAGGCAAGGGGACTTCATGCAGCCTCCATCTCAGCCCTGCTGCTGTCTTAGGCTCACATGTCCTCTGTGTAAAATCACTAGTAGTTGGGGCAAAGGGTGTGCTGCAACTTTTCCTAGCTCTGCCCGGCTCCTGTGCTCAGCTTCTTGTGCAAGGTTCTCCCTTGTTTTCTTCTCTTATGATGTTTCTTCTTTTAAGGTGAGAAGTGGGTGAAATGTCTGTGCTTATCAAGTAAGACAATGATAAGACGAGGTAGACCACAAAGCCAGGCTGTCCCTCAGAGCCCTGTCAGTGTTCCCTCTGTCTCCTCTGAGCTATTTTCTGCTGATTTAGCCCTCTTTGCCAACACAGGCTTGAAGCTCTGAAAGCCCAGGCTAGCAGCCTCACCAGCAGCCCCCAACCTGACCCATGGCAGCAGTGATTCAGCAAGACAAGCCATCTGGAGATCTAGTCCTGCCAGTGGGCAGTGGTCTTTGGAGCATCCTTGCCAGGGCCTGGAAAGGTGGAGGTACTGTTGACAGAGGTGTAGTCAGTTTGCACGTAGTAAGAGATACCGATTCTAGGATGCTGCTGCCCTTTTGGAAACCTTTTAGATTAGATCTTTGTCTTGTTTTGCATTAGTCTCCTGCTCCCCTGATATACCCTTGCTAATGTTCCACTGAGCAGAAAGACAATTCAGGACATGGCATGTGAGTGACTTGGGAAATGTGAATAAACAGCATGTCTGCAGCGTGCTTGTGATGCGTTTGACTTCTGAGCCCAGGAAGCCACTGGCTGAAAAAGACTGGCTCATTCATCCATTGTCTCTTCTGTCCCCTGACCCTCCTCCAATGCTCCTCTCTCACTGCACCAGACACCAGTGAAACCAGCGAGGTTGTAATATCCTGTGCTAGGAATATTTTTGAAGAAGAATTTATAGATGCCGGTCTCCCACAGATAATAAAGGCAAATGAACCTCAGTCTGGCTCTTCATGCTGAGGTCCTGTTAACTTCTTCTGGCTGCATACGAATAACTTTCTGGGTTTTTTTTTAAATTCTCTTCCTTTGCTAAGTTGCCTGCTGCTAGCTTTTGCTGCCTGCTGCAGGCTCTTCTGTGAGGAGTGCTGCAAGGTGAGATGGACTTGGGTGTTCGCAAATGCTGGTGTCCTGTGAGGGCATGAGCTATTTGGGGTCCGATGATGACAGTGATGCAGACACCTGTCTTAATGCTCTGAAGGGGCAGAGAAATGATGCAATGTCTGAGGGCTGCTCCTCTGTGCTTGTTCCTGGAAGGGTGAGATTCATTAGATCAGATTTGGTCTTGCTGGGTCTCTGTAGCCCAGAAAACTGCTTTGAGATGGCAGCAGAGCATGGGAGATGCTACAGTCATTTGTCTTTTTGATAGATTTTTCCATTGGCTGATCTCTGTTTGAGGGAGCTCCAAAGGAGGAAAGTGCTTCCCTGTGCAGTTTTTCTTCTACATACACGTACCCTCAGGTCACTGTTCGGCACACTTGCAGAACCAGCCTGCTAAGTAAAAGCTGAGAAAATGAACTAAGTTGGCAGAGAAGGATGTTTTGGTTTCCCAGGCCAGGAAGTGTGCATAGAGGCTGCTGCATAATAGCCAGTCCAAATGTACCTCCAGAAGAACCACTGCCAAGCATCATGTCAGAGGGATTCCTTCCTTGTCCTGTGAATCCCGAACTTGGTGTTTGGCTGCAACGTGCAGGGTGAAAGAGTTAGTGCCTTTGATACGGAGACCCCCTGAACGTGGTGCTTGGGAAATGGGCAGCTTCCACATGGGAGATAAATATACTAACTGAGATACAAAATCCATAAAGGGTGGACATCAAGGATGCCACATGAGCTCTCTTTGACACGTTGCACTGGTATGTAAAACCTGAAATAAATTTATCCTATGACCTCTCACCAACTGGGGAACAGGAAAAATTGAGCAGATACATGGTGAGCTGCTGGAAGAGGAGATTCTCACCCACAGAGCAAGCATTTGCCTTCCTCTATCCACTTTCAGTGTGGTGCAGTTTATGCATGTGTGTTGATATACCTGTTATGCACAAGAGAAACAGAGTGACACCAGCTGCTGTTGCTGGTTTCAGTGGGATTTGGGATGCCTAAAAGCCTGGCTGTGGATCCATTTAACCCTACTCTGTTGTGCTTGTGCATCATGAAGATTACTGTACCTGTTTGCAGGCACACAAGCAATTACCTGTCTGCATTTCTCTCTGTTCCTGTGTGTTGGTCGGTGCCTCCATCTCTCCATGTCTCTGCTGGGGGGTACAGTACGGTGCTGTAACCAGGAATGTCCTGGAGCTGAAGCTGCTGTAGTAATTACAGCAGATAAGCTGCTCTGCTTGAGGGCTGCTGTCCACACCAGGCTGTGAGGCAGGCAGCCTGGCTTTGCCACTGAAGTCTATTCATTTTAATAAGAGGGACACCCTGTGTTATTAAGAAGAGTGTTTATTACTGTCGCTGCATGCTGACAGCAGCTTCCATCATCGTTAAAAGGCAGATGGGGGGGAGGAGGGTAGGGAGCTGTGTGCTTCTGTCTGGGAGGCTAGGACCCAGCTGGTGAGGAGGCTGGGGGCTGCAGGGCTTCCCCCTTGGCCAGTGGGAGGTTGGTGGTGGTGAGGAAGCCTTTGGGAAGGTTGGAGAAGGTAGTGTGGGGCCCTGTTCAGTCTCTTCTCCAGGGCTGAGCAGCTCTGGGTCCCAGCTTAGATGAAGTGTCTTCTGTGTGGGAGGCAGCCCTCCCTGCCTTGTGCTCCATGGGGGCTGCAGACAGAGATGGGAAAACTGGGGAGGGCAGCAGCAACAGTGGGTTCTCGCAGGGGGAGAAGGGCATGTGATAGTGTAGGATGCTGCTGTGGCTGTCCTGAGCCGTCTGCTTGGTCCTAGAGCAGGTCTCAGCATCTCTCTTTTTCTCCCTCATTCAGCTGTGACAGCAGCACTGAGCTGTATGGTTTGTACAGCCCCGTACAAACCTGGGCCTCAGCTAGGACATGAGTGGGGACATCTTGGCATAGAAGAGCAGGTCCTGGCCCAGGAAATGGCACAAGCAGACCTTCACCCATCACTGACTGGACACACCTTTGGCATCTCTGTAAAACGAGAGGGTAACTGCTTCAGTGCTGCAGGTGCTGTGAGTTTGTGGGTCCCAGGGAAGCGCAAGAGGAGATGGTCAAAGGTGGTGTTTATACACAGCATGAACAGCCAACACTGGTAGCTGGCTTTGGGGTTTTCACTGTGCAGATGAGGCCTGAAGTTGAGAGGAGCCACTGCCTGCAAAGGACAGGATGGGGACAAGGCACCAGTGTAAGAGGTGTGCACAGTGCCTCCTGCTCTGTCCCCAGCACTTGCACATTTCTGAGCACCTGAGACATAGTGGTTCCCAGATAAAGATGTTTATGGAGGCAAATCCCTCCCAGCTACTGGTCTTCACCTTTCTTGTGCTGTCAGAAGCAACTGCACCCCAAGTTGAAAACGGGCTTCCTTACTTTGCTTCTCAAAGCAGAAGGGAAAGTAATTGTTTTTGGCTTTCAGCTGACAAGCTACAACTTCAGATATGACTTTCAGTTTTCAAACAAATGAAAGAAAATGCACATAGAATGTTCCTATCTTCCCCCCAGGTGTTTCTCCCTCCCTAAAAAAAATAAACTATTTTCTCCCCCCACTATATTCAAAACTGTCCCCAGCTCTTATCTCTGGGCTTCCTTCTCCTTCCTACACCTTCTGGGTTAAAGCTCCTGGACTTCTCTGAAGGTGTGGTTCTAGGGGAGTTACAGCACTACTGGGGGCATCGGCCACTTGCCACTGCCTTGCACTTAGTCTCCTGAGAAATACGTGGATGAGAGGGACAAGATGACTTATAGAGACTCTGGGTGGTGGCTGATATAAAATGGAGTTGACAATCCAGATGAGTCCTTCTGGTGCCCTTTTTCCACTGTAGCACCACCCATCATAGCAGGCGTTAGTGGGCCACAATCCCTCCTGTGCTCTGTACAGAAGTGAAAGGTCTCTGTAGTTCCAAGAGGAGCAATTCTGTCCCAGTAGAGGAGCAATGGGGGACTGCTCCTTGGTGTAAACCTCAGATGTCTGATATCTTTATAATGGCAGCAGCTGACTGATACTCCAGTGATTTCATCCTGCCAAGCAACAGGTGACTGTGTGGGAAGTGGTGGAAAGGAGGTATATGCCAGGGCAGCCTACAGGTCAGCAGATGACTGGTGAGGAGCTTGAAGGAATGTGCCAGCTGGGGAGAAACCTGTGTCCTGAGCCAGTGATGGGGGCTCTGGTGTGGAAATTCTGCTGCAGCCATGCTCAGTAGAGATGGAGAGGTACAACTCTGGGGTCCTCTGTCCTTGTTCTGTGTGACTTAGTGCCTTGCTCTGACAGCTGAAGCTTTTGCTGGTCAGATGCCTCTGGTGGTCAGGAACTGCTCTAGCTGCTCCCCTGGCCCTAGCTCACCTCGTTGAGGCTCTCCAGCCATGCGTGACATTAAGGCTTCTCTAGGTCTCTACAGGTTTTGCAAGGTTGATTGGGACCAGCGCGTGTCACTCTCGGCCACTTCCTCATCACCATAACTCTGGGCTGAATAACAAGAGGCCGAGAATCTGCTAACGCAGGCCCCGGCAGAGTGCCCCATCACTCTCTTTTATTCACCCTGGAGATTTATGCTGCCTATCTCCCTTCCCTTTGTCCACCAGCCGGGCCCTATAAGTCATGTCCCCGGGCTGACAGGTCACGTGGCTCCTGCCGCTGCCCTGTCAGAGTGACTGATGCCAGGGGGTGATTAAAAGAGAGGAGGGGTGAGAGGTCAGCAGCAGGCGGCGTGATGCGAGCGGAGGGATGTAATTATCACTCCCGTGACATACTGCTGGGGGCTTTCATGGATCGTCACCCGGGCTGGAGGTGGGGAGGGAAGTGCTGGAGCAGGGAAGGGGGAGCAGATGGACATAAGGCGAGAGCGGGCAGTGGGGTTATGGGAGGCAGGGGATTTCCATTTTTGAGAGCAACTAGGATGTGTAAAGCCCAGTTTGTTCTCCAAACTGAACTTCTAGCCTTCAGAAAGAGAGAAAGGGCATTTGAAAAGCTGCAGGGATCTCTGCTGGGATCAGGAAGAAGCCCTCTGTTTGGAGAGGCTTTTGGGCACTCTAAAATGATTAAAGTTTCCTCTGCAGCTGCATCTCAATGTGGACAACATAATACAGGCAAGAGTGCCTTCAGACATTCAAAACTGAGATGTGTGTGTGATCTGACAGAAGTTGCAGGCTCAGTCACCCAGTACTCTGGGCTGACACTGCCCATCTTTCTCTGCAGTTCCTCTGTCTGGAGTCTTTTGTGGACAAGATGAGGCTGCCTGGGTAAATGGTCTCCCAGGTACACCATGCAGTCTGTCTCTGAAATGTCCCCTTTCTGGCCAAAGGTAGAGATGAGCAGAGCAAAGAAAGAAGAAAAAGTAGATGAAGACAGATTGAGAGGTACCTATGTCTGTCCTGGAGAAGAGGATTTTGGATGGAACCAGGAGGACAGCTGTCACACAGCCACATAAATGAGAGAAATAATTTAGATTCTGACAATGGGAAGATTAAGAGTGCTGGCTGGCAGATAGAGGCTGGAGAGGCTAAGATCATGTTGAGAAATGTCTTAGCAGTGAGTGTAGTCATGAGTATGGTCAGGCTCCAGCAATAATGAGCTTTGGGACAAGAACTGAGAAGATTGATTTCAGAGACTTCACTGTTTCAGTCTCTGATCTAATGTAGGTATTTCCAGGGTATCAGAGTTTTCCTGTGGAGTGTGTTTGTGCCTTCTTAAAGCTCCATTGCTTAAGTTTGAATTTTTAGGTTTCCTCTTCTTGTAATCGTGAACCACTGCAAGGTGTTCCCTAAGTTGGGATGGAGAGCTCCAAACCTCTAGTTTCCAAGAGTATACTTAGGAGCATTTCCAGTTCTCATGTTTTTGATGACTCAGACTAAATGAGCCACTGAAGCATGGGTATCTCTCACTATAGACAAGTATGAAGTTTAGTGTTAGGAACTTGGACTATGTGTGAGAATGTGTTGAGAAGAACACACCGTACTGTGCTGTTGGGCCCTCAGAATCAAGGGATGCAGAAACACCCATGTGGAGTAAGCAATGTGGTCCATCTAGTTCAATATCCAGCCTCTAACAGGGGCTGTCATCACCATGTCACAAGACAGTTCATGAAACAGGCATATGTGCCCTACCACTAAATTGTTCCTCTAAACTTTTATACTTGGAAGATGGTCATGTGGCCAGCTGGACCACTATGAGCTTTTAAATAGTGTTCTGTGACAGTACAGGGAGTGACAGCCCTTCAGACTCAAGGGGTGAATATCTAAGTTGGAGTTGCTCTATTCCCTTCTGAAGAGGAGACGGAACTTCTTGGTGATCCATAGGCTGGGGATCTACCTTTTTCATGGTGCCTCCTGGTTAACTGAAAAGGAAGGGTTACATAGAGATGTCAAAGAGCAAACCCTACCTGAAATAAACAACATTAAACCAAGCCAAAATGGACCAAACAAGAAGGAACCAACCAACCTCAGTAGCTTCTTGTATCATCACCACTTCCACACTGGTATGGCTCTAAGGGCAATCAGAGGACTTATGGACTCCTCTAACTTATGGTTAGAGGAGAAATATCACTGAATAAACTAGAGTAAATATTATTCATGCAGTCAGAATTAAAGGATACCTGTATTTTAAACATTGTCTTTTTCACCAGCCCTGGACAGAACTCCTGTCACACCTCATTGAAACTCAAAAGCTCAGAATTTAATTTATCATTAAATTACCTCAACTTAGAAAGAATCCCAAAACTCAGCAATATCTGCAGCAGGCAATCTCCAGTCTCCAGATTATGCATCTTGGCCTTTCACGCTGAGAAAAGGACACACTCCTTCAGACTCTTGGCAGTGTCTTGGTAGATGTATAGTGGCTGTTCTCTTCTCTGCTTCATTTTGTCACAGCCATGCTGGGAAGCCTAGACAGGTTTTAGCAAATGCCTCATATTATTATCATTCACATGCTACTGTGGCTCCACTGCAGATTTTCAGATTGGTGTTTATTTCTGGAAGGGACTATATGTAATGGGTAGTCCCTGTCACGTCAGCAGAATGTCATCAATATATTTGCAGATTCAGAGGAAATACAGCAGGAAGGAATGCTGAAAAGGCATCTAATCCAGCCCAGAGATATTTTTGTGATTCCTTCCAAATGCTTACCTAAATTCATCTTTAAGAAAAATTATGGTACTACCACAACCTCTCTAATCAAATTATCTGAAGACTTTACTACACATACAGCTAAAAAGTTCCCTGAGCTTTCTAAATTTCACTTGATGCGGTTTAAGGTTAAAATTTCTCATACTCTCCAAAGAGAGCCTGTCAAAGGAGCCTGCTAAACATTTTAAGATTGTCATGATGCCACCTCCAGTCTTTTTTTGGGTCTAGACTAAACAAACCCTGTTATAGCCTTTTCCCTGAAGCCCAGGTTTTCCAGACCTCTGATTCTTGCTTAACTTCCCTGGATCCTTCTGGCTCCTCCACCTTTTTTCTTGAAATTCAGAGGGGAACAAAGAAGGGTCAAGAAGCCCAGCTCAGGCCTTAATGACACTAATAAGAGGAACAGGATTAGTTCTTGTACCCTACAGGCTGTTAAAAGAATGTTTCTCATTGGCTGCCTTTTCACAACAGCTTGGCATGGGAATTTGTCTTCAAATTGTGACCCACTGTTTCTTGCTACATCCACTTCTGTAGTTCTGCTACCTGCCTGATTCTTCTCCAGACCCATGACTCTGTAGCTGTTTGTTAAAGCTCAGATGTACTGGGGAGGGCGTATGCTAGGGGAGCATTAGCCCATCTCCTCTATTACTTCCAAGTGCAACACAGGTGTGATATGTTATGGGCTGAGGCAATGTGACTCTGCAAGTCTCTTGCCTTCTGTTTAGCTGTATAGGTGTATCTGCTTGTGTTATTCCTACCTGATGGCCAAGTGTGGTGCTCTGGCTGACCTGCCTCTTGTCTTCCAGTCTTCTCCAATTTGTCAAGGTCATTTTGGATTCTCAGCCCATCCTACAATGTCCATTCACTCTCTCCCAGCTGAAGTAATCTTTAAATTTATGAGCAAGCTGCCTGGTACAGTGAAGCCTGTGACGATGGGTCACCATTCCCTGGAAAAGAGGAAAAGATTACACCTCATTTGGAATCAGCTACAAAAGTTATTGCAAATTAAAATGGTGGGAATTTGAAACTGAAAAGGATGAACCTGAACAACATATTGTCCATTGTGATGCTGGAACAGTTGTCTTTTTTAGAGTAGCCTAAGGAAATCCTGTCACTTAAAGTACTAGGGACTGAAACTAAACATGATTGGGAAATGGAAGACCAAGAGCTCTTTTTTTTATTTATTTTTTTTTTAAATTATTCAAGCCCAGATTCATTCCTCAAAACTGCTTTGTGAATTCCAAACAGCAAATACACTTGAGAGAATTCAACTCGCGTGAACAACCCATGAGTGGAGAAAGAGGTTAAATTTGGCAAATACTCTATTTGCTAGATATTGCTTGCTTAGTTTTACAGGGGACTGGAAAGGACAAGCCAAAGCAGCTGCTCCTAATCTTTGCACAAGAGAAGTTTCCTTGAAGAAGGTATTAGGAGTCTGTTATTCTGGGTCAGAAAAGACAAGAGAAAGGGAAGAATTTATTGATGATGAGCTCTGGCAATGGTGACGGGAGGCAAAAGGATATGGGTTTAAGCAGAGGGACTGGATGAAGATAGGCAGGGAGAATGAGAGCAACAGATAGGAGTGGGAGATACCAGAGGGGTGGGGGGCATGGGGGAGGAGGCAGTGAGGGAGTGAGCCAGGAGAAGACAGCGTGACTGTGTCTGATCTACACTGACGAGTACCAATGTTAACTGTCACCTCTCATCTCCAAACTAAATCACACCTGGAATTGGAGGCAGCGAGGAGCTGATAGAGTCAGCCTTAGAGAGCCGACAAGTCAATCAGAGCGGAGATGCGTGGAGAGACACCAGCTTTATAGGGCTCGGTGCCTTCATTCATCGCAGGATTTACACCTGTCAGCCTCCCGGCGGGGGGAGTGTGCTGGGACTCACTTCACCACCACTTAAAATGGGACAACAGACACATTACTGCAATCACCCTCCGCTCTCCTTTCCTCCAGAGGGTGCGTTTTATATTACAGGGAGCTCGGCTGCCTTGCTAGTGGCATTTGAAGCTGAGCACACCTCCTGCAATGAGGGAAAGGACTGGCTGCATTTCAGGACCTGGAGGGCTGTTCCCTGCAAAACCGCAATGCCCCAGACCAAGGTGGGAGGGAAGGATGTTCAGGGAAGGAGGGAAGTGACCGGGTAACCACTCGTGAACCAAAAAAGCTTCAGGAGCTATGAAGGCTGCAAAAAACCCATTGCATTATCTGAGTCTGTCATGATATTTATTAGAAGAGGTCAGCAGAGGCCAGACCAAGAGATCATCCTCCTTGTCTTTTACCTAACTCTTCTCAAATACCTGCAGTGCTCTATAAAGACCCTCCTCTCCTTTCAAAAGCGCCCCCAGATCAGAACTCTTCCCTGCTGGCTAAATCCTGGGTACCAAAGCTTGTGATACAGGCTTTGAGCTGCCTGATCTCTTAATCCAGCTGTGTGTATTCATTTGAAACTGAAAGCAGCTCCTTTTTGTCGTCTGCTTCTCAGCATTAACTTCTCTTTGATGTAATTCTTGCTTCCGATGCTCTCTCCCTTCATGGGGAAGATTAGTGTGAAATTGGCCTGCTTCTCCAGAGACTGCAGTGTTAAGCCTCCAACACTTGGTCCTTATTGGAAATCCTTAACCCACATCAAGAGGAGGGGGAGGGAGGGAGGGAGAGTGTAAGAGTCCCAGAGTTGACTCTGCCAGGGCTCTGTTGCCTCCATTCCCTTTGCTGTTTTGGGAGTGAGGAGCATGGACGTTGAAGGAGGCAGGGATGTGCTCTGAGTGATGCAGGTGTTTTAAAGCAGGGACAAAGATGGTGTTCTAGATGCTAGGCATATATTCTCTCAGGCTGAGGAGAGAGGATGGCAGTGCAGAGGTAATCAGAGGAGACTGTGAGCGTGCAAACACTATGCCCAGGCTGCTCAAAGTGACACCCACGTTTTGGGAGTTAAGCCTTAAAATTGGTCATTGCTAATCTTCTTTGAAGAAGTAGTCTTGGAGATGGATTGCCTATGCCCATGTGATGGGGATGGAGTGCAGGGGACAGAAGTTCCCTTTTCTCCAAGGAGAGATGTGGCTGCAGGGTTGTCTTGTACTTCATCTGGAGTTTTTTGCTTGTGAGAAGAGGAATAGGCTCAGTGGGGATGACTTTCAGTGAGCTGATTGTCTGAGCTTTAGACAAGTTGCTTGTGAGGTTTTCCCTTCCCCACAGTGCCAGGACAACATCCCTTTCTCTTCCTTTCACCCTGCTTCTCGTGCCTCTCTTGCCCCATGTGGCTGGTCTCTGTTGTCTTCCATCATCCCATCATCACATGTTCTTCAGCTTTATTCTACCAACTACTTCCACCAGCCCTCGGACCAGAGCAGGTGCTACCTTCTCCTCCACCAGCCTCTGCTGCCCACACTGTTCTTCCCGGTGGCTCTTACCTACTCCCCCAACCTTCAGTTCCTGACATGTGCTGCACTCCAGCCTCCAGCCCTACCATCTCCTCCTGCATGGTCCTGCTTGGTTGCCCTCCCCACAAACACACTGTGCCATTATCTCAGGGAAGGGCCTTGAGCACCCCCCTTGGTTTAGCCTTGTGCTTCCTCTCGCTTGGTCGCCCCCCTCCCTTACCCAGGTCTGCAAATCACTCCTTCCCATGTCAGCCAGCAAATTGGTTTATCCTCCCCCCATCCCAGCTTTCATTACCTTGCCGAAATGAAGCGATATCTCCTCGTCGGAGGCTTCCCGTCGCTGCAGCCAGTACCCAAATCATGAGAGCTGGCATAATAAATGAAGACAAAGTGCCGGCGGCCCGGGCCATCTCTCCCACTGCGCCACTAGCCGCTGCCAGCTTCATTATTCGCTTAAGTTGCCGGAGAAAATTACTTAACCCTGACCCGTGTATTAGGGCCCTGTATTAATGCTGCGACAGGCGTCTCTTACAGCAAAGAACAATTTATTAGAGCCGAAACAGGCTGCTTTTCTCTGTCATTTTTCCAATCTGAGCTTTGAACACACATCATTAAACTTGTCTGACTCTCTCCCCTTCTCCATCATTCCTTTTTTATTTTTTTAAACAGAAAGCGCTGTAGAGAATGGAGATTGTTCTGAACTCACCGAGTGCCTCGGACTTTGCCCCCTCCTTTCTCCCCCTATGCTCTTCTCTCCAAACACAGTCCGTGTCTCCGTCTCTCTCTATCTAATTCACCCTTACTCTCCGCTCTTTGTAGTCACATTTCTGGTTTTCAAACTCTTCCTCCTGAAATTCCCTCACATTCTCTGCCTGCAGCTGTTTGCCTGTCCCTCATTGTACAGGTGTCATGCTCTCTTTCGCTGTGTGAGTTTGGCTAATGTCCTCTCTATTTTCTCTGTGCTGAACTGGAGGGAAGATGCTGGGAAGTGCATGCTCCCTATGCCAGCATAGCATCTGTCCCACCTTGCCTTGCCCTGGGATTCCAGAGATCATCTGCGCATCTCGGAGTTGCCCTCTGAACTGATTTTCAAGACTTTCATCCTCACCTCCTTCTCTTCAAGGGCTCCACCTGACCACTTTTGGCTTCCAGAGCAGTGCCCAAGCAGTGTGAGCACCAGGAAGGGTTTCAGCAGGACTGGCTTTGTGTGTGAGAGGGAGCTTTCTTCTTACTTGCTTCCACGTGCTTTGTTGGGGTTCAGTTATGTTCTCTTTTTTTCTATAGCTGACTCAGAAGATCTGGAGTAACGTGCAATAATACAGAAAAACATGGTCAAATAATCATTCTGTCCCTTTTGAATCCCAGGCCGACAGACCAAACACAGGGGCAATACAGGGTGATGACCAAGAAAGTAATAATAAATATGAGCGTTGGTCATTTTTAGCTCAGTAGAACTGAAGCTGCATGTACTGCCATGCTTGGTTCCCCACCTTCTCTCTGTTAATTTGTGTTTTATTTTGGTTCTCTCTCTTTGTATACCATCTATTAACTTTCATGTTGTTTTCTCACTGACCCATTTAATGAAATTATAGTGTAGCTCTTACATCACTGTAATATTTAAGTTCTGTCTCTTCTTTTTTTTTTTTTTTCTTTTTCAGCGCTTTCTCCTGTTTGGGAAGCTGTAATCCTCTCTTCTCTGTCCCATCCATCTTCTTGTGTTATCTCAGTCACTGTCCTTGGTTCACTGTCACCACGTGGCTCTCTTTTTCCCCCCAGACACCCCCTTTTACATATTCCTGTTGTCCCCTTTCCCGATCTCATTCCACACTAGTCATTATAATTGACACTTCAGAGCCATCAATCGGGATGGGTTTAGTGGGAGGCTGAGCATGCAGTCTCTTACCTTTTTCTGCTTCCTGATGGGATACGGGGAGAGAGAGGATGAGAAGCAGCCATATAAGCTCTTCCTCAGACCTTACTGCTGCAGCCTTGTAATGTAGGTGGCAGAATACTATATGAAGAAGGAAATAGCTAGTAGTGGAGGCTTTGACTGACTATTTTTGATTTGAGATGCAAGCCCTAGACTTCCCCACTTTAAGGAAACCTGGGCTATGTGAGTGCAGAATGATAGCTTGGTCTGGGTATCTGAAGCCAGAGGTTACCAGCCTGCAGTAGCCTCTGTGGAGACTGCTAATGGTTTGGTGAGAGGGCATTTGAGTCAAACTGCTGAGGATGGAGTGCTTAGTCCACGGGTCAGACTGCTATTGTTTTGTATTGTATTTTTACATCATGTTATTGTATTTTGGCTTCAGAACCCCTCTGGCCAGTGGTCAGATTAGCTGAGGGGCTGCATGTAACCTTTGTTGGCCCTGATATCAATTGTTAGACCAGAGCTATCTATCTGTTGTGGTTTAAGCCCAGCAGGCAACTAACCATCATGCAGCCGGGCATTGCGGGTGAGTTGGGGAAGAGAATTGGAAGGGTAAAAGTGAGAAAACTCATAGGTTGAGATAAAGACAGTTTAATAAGTAAAAGCCGTGCATGTGAGCAAAACAAAACAAGGAACTCATTCACTGCTTCCCGTTGGCAGGCAGGTGTTCAGCCATCTCCATGAAAGCAGGGCTCCAATGCATGTAACAGGCATTTGGGAAGACATAAAGTCCCCCCTTCCTTCTTTTTTCCCTACCTTTATACGCTGAGTGTGATGTCATACAGTATGGATTATCTCTTTGGTCAGTTTAGGGTCAGCTGTGTCCCCTTCCCAGCTTCTCAGGTGCCCCCGACCTTCTTGTTGGTTGGGCCAATGTGAGAAGTGGAAAAGTCCTTGAGTGTTCAGCAACAACTAAAATATTAGTGTGTTATCAACATTATTCTTATCCGAAATCCAAAATACCACACCATACCAGTTGTTAGTAAGAAAATTAACTCTATCCCAATGAAAGCAGGACATCATTAACATAAGATCTTCTTCTTTGTTCATTAGTTGACTGATGACACTAGAAATTCAAAGCTAAGCCCTCAGCATCTTAAGATGAAAATGAAATGAGTAACCCAGAATTTCAAGACACAGACTATAGAGGACAAGCGTTCTTCTCCATTTCCATTTTACTGGTGATTTGCACAAGAAATCAGCAAGAAACGGGCACTTTGTTGAAGAGGAAAGGCTAAATATACAGACTCTCACAAATCATTCTGGCCTTAAAGATTTCTAAGTCTGGCTCAGGGCCTGCTCTTAACTGTCGGTTAACAATTTGCTCTTTGCCAGTAATTGTCCCATGGGGATAAGTGAATGAAGAGAAATTGCTAAGGATTGAATGGATCTTGGTGACCACGCTGCCCTCCAGCTAGCTTTCCAAGAGATCGTATATTCCCAGCCATGTCATCTACTTGTCAACAATGAAAACTTGGTGCTAAAATGGGAGGCCCTGCCTTGTGCTGAGGGTCTGCTTCTGCCTGCATCTCCTAGAGGCACTGAATGTTACTAGAGCTCAACATGTGCTTCGGGATAAATGGGCTTAGGTCAAGAAAAGATAGGAGATAGTTAGGAGAGGTTGTTTGTGCGACTATGCAGAACCCCATGCACTGTGATAGTGAGCACTTCTGTGTGTTTTCACATTGTCCTGCATGATCTAGATGTGAAGCAGCCTGTTTACCTTCTAGAAGTATTTCTGTTTTCACATCAATTTATTGGGAGCGTCATGCTGCGTTGAGTTTCCTGCAGTGAGACAATCTGCTCCTCACCCTGAGCCAAAGAGGAATGGCTTTTGTCAAAGGAAAAAGAGAGTTCCATAATTTTTTTCCAATCTGTGGCTGCTCAGCTGACACTTTGACTTCTCTGTTGCACCTCTTCTCTCCAGTATGGACCTTGCCAAAGACCCCTTTGTCATGTTAGAAAAGAGTAGAGCACTTGTGGATGCCCCACCCCTGGAAGTATTTAAGGCCAGGCTGGATGGGGCTTTGAGCAACCTGCTCTAGTGGGAGGTGTCCCTGCCCATGGCAGGGGGGTTGGAACTCAATGATCTTTAAGGTCCCTTCCAACTCTAACCGTTCTATGATTCTATGATTTTTGACAGTCTCAAGTGCATTGTCAATAGACTGACAAATATGCTAATAACTAAAGCATTAATTAATATTAACCGTGGGAGTAATGGGTTAGATGGATTACTCTCATTTAGTAGACTCTTTATTATCTTCCTGTTCACTGCAAATTTGTCTGGGATGCCAAAGGTTTATATTGAAAAAAGAAGGAAAATTGAAGTAATGGGTTTTTTTTCATTGCATCATTCATGGACAAGGTAGAAGTTCAACTTTTTATCCTAGTCCCATCCCCTGGTGTTTATGTGGGCTGGATGAATTTTCAAGGCTGCTTACCTTCCCGAAGGGGGAGAAAGTTATTTCTAGCAATGTCAGGAATCAAGGGGATTCTCTAGCTATTTGTCAGGGGAATGATTGTGAGCTGAAGGACAGCGAATTCATGAAGACATACACATGGTGCATAAGATAGCTTGGGGGCTGGTGGGCTGTATCACAGCGGTGACACCTAAACCGGGTGAAATATGTCAGAGTCACGCGTGGAAAGAGTGGTGGAAAAGGTGGACCAGAGTACAATCTAGAGTAGTGTTCTTCCACTTGCACATCATTTCTGTGAGTGAGACAGACAGTCAGGGGTCCTAGCTTTTAGCCACCAGTTGAGGAATCAGCTAACAAGAGACACTTTAATGGCCATGCATGACCTCCTCATGTAGCTGGGAGGGAGGTCAACACTTTTGTGCATCCTCTTGTCTGGCCGTTGGGGAATGGGATTTAAGATGAGCTGTCAGCTGGGCTTTTAGGAGCTGTACAATGCCAGTTGGGCTTTTGGTTATGAGTGTGTATTCTCTGCCACCATGTAAGGTATCTTTCCAGACACTAAAACTGCTGATCTTTGGAACAACTTCATTGCTTGTTCCTCAGGTGTGGGTAGGGGTTCAGTGGGGCTGATGGAGAGAGGAGGGGTGGAAGAGATGGCAATGAGGATGAGAGGGGATGGTTGGTTGTTGCAGCTGCCCTTCTGCTGGGAGTCCCTCCCGAATTCCCTGCCACTCTCCTCCTTAGCCCGATAGCTCCTCCAAGTTCTCTAATCACCTTCTTGCTGTAATGAGCCTCTCATCTCACTGATGGAAATCAGGGTATTTGGTTATGAAAGGGACACTGTTAATAACACGATCTCTCTCTTCCCCACTCCATCCCACACTCCCCCCTGCCAGCCCCCCTCCTAGCTCTCCACACAATTCTCTCAATTAACGATAGGCAGAAATTAATTTTTCCCCTGGACTGAAACAATTGCTTGGCGGAGGATTGCCAGCTCGGCTCCAGATAGGGACCTTTCCCAGCAGGGCCCAGAGAAAGGAGGAGAGACCGAGGCGATAAGCAGGGCCCTATCAGCAGCCGCAGGACACAGTAATACAAATGTTATCCTTAGAAATGTATTTAAAGAGGATATGTTTATAATTCGAAGGGGATTGTCAGGCTGCTTCTCTCCCCCTCCCTGCAGATCTACGCTGCCGCCTTCTTCCTTACCGTGAAGAGCTCTCAACCCTCCGAAAGGCTTGGCAATGTCAGCACCAAAGGCTCCCCTGGCCACAGCCCAGGGTAGGAGGAGGAGGTGACTGGGTGCAGTGCTGGGAAGAGTCATGGAAATCCACAGCACCCAGCACGAAAAGGTAAGTATGCAAGTAGAATCTGCTCAAGGGACAGGGGTTTGCAGCCAGGTCTGCTTGGGTCTTGAGCAGCAAGAGGCAAGGATCAGGCAAGTATGCTGTGTAGAAAGCAAGCAGTGGTAGAGGAATGAGCAAGTATATGGAGACAACGGAGGAGAGCCCTGGCTGCAGGCTGGTCTGAAGGGCAGGAGGAGGTTAAGTTCAGTCTGGGGCAGGGATCTGGCTGCTGTTGCATGCAACAGTGTTCCAGTAACACCCATGACTCAGAAAATCTGACTCTTGGTTTCTTTGTAAAACTGCACACTTATAGATCCCGTTTGCGTAACAGCTCCGTATTTAAAAATAAGCCATCTGGCCCAGCCCAACCTATGAATGGCAGCCAACCTGCAGGGCTACTCTGAGGCTACCCCTGGCTGAAACACCCAGCCTGGTTCACACACCAGCGAGCAGAGCACCTTCAATTTCTCCTCGGATAAGGCCTGACAATGCAGGCAATGAGGCCTTCTGGCAGACCCTCTTCACCTGCTTTATGCGGTACACTTGTGACATGCCCTGCACAAGCCCTGCTGCTCTCCTGCCCATAAGGCAGATAATCTCACTGCAACAGGTAGATAATTCCAAGATAGGGACAGCGGGAGAGGAGCAAGGATTCCACAGAGGACTTCCAGGAACCAAAGCCTCCAACCATTATAACTGCAAAGGGCATCATTCCAGCCTCCTTGAGGCTTCACCAGTCCTTGTGGGTGATCCCCACACTTGGCTGTGCTGGCTTTATTTAAGACCTGTAGCTTTTGAAACACTGGTTGTTATTGCTGAGGACAAACTAGCACTTGGTTCCTGCCACCTGACATTAACATCCATGATGTTCCAGCATCGCTGGTGCCACTGCCAACTCTCTGCTGCCACAGCAAACATATTTCTTTTCTGAACATGAGAGCATCCTCAGGGGGTTTAGCTGGGAGACTGCCAAGCACTCCTGTGGGTGACTCAGAAGCTACTGGTGTTACACCAGCAATGGAAGGTAGACAGGCATCACAGTAAGAACCCAGACCATTCCAGTCCTATAGAGGTCCTTGATCTATTGCCAAATAAAGCAAAATTATCCAATAAAATGTGATAGAGAAGAGATCAGTAGCTTCATGACCAGGCTTTCAGTTGCAAGACTAAGGGGATTCCTGTAATTTGTTTGGTGGTTCTTCAGTTCTTGCCTTGCTTGTGCTCAGTTTCTCTTTTTATTTAGTTCTTACTTCCAATTTACAGCATTATTAACATTCTGCTTGCTATATTTAAATGTCTTTTCCATGAAAGAATCCAAGTAAAACTGATTTCTCTTCATTTTTTTAAATGTCTTTCCTGAGGAACTTTGCATCTGTGGTGCCTCGTCTCTCTCCTGTCACGGTAACAGTCACATTTGTTTCATGTTGCCTCTCATCTGTATTTACAGTGTACTCCCCATCAGGAGTTCGACTTGGCCATATTTGCAGGAGTGGCACCTTGTTACAAGTCCTGACCACGTACCCTGTGCATGGTCACTGCTTAGCTGACTGCTGGCAGCCACAAAGTCGCCATGAATCCTGACTGAGGTAGGATCTGCATTTCTATTCACTGCTCAGCACAAAAAATTGGAAGGAAAGTGGCCTTTACTTCCTTCTGATTCCACAAACCTGGCTCTCCTCACTTCACCTTAGTCTTTCTCCATGTGTTGCCAGATGTGTGAAGGCAGGCAAAAGTTCCAGAAGATACACAGCATCTTTATTACTAGTGGGCCAGCAAGGGTAGAGGAGGAGATTTGATAGACCCTGCTGACCTGCCAGTGCAGGGGAGCAGTGTTACACCACAAGAGATCTGATTCAGTGAGTCTAAAGAAAAGATGCATGTTTAAAATATGAAATTAATTTATTGCTGTTAGGTGTGAAAACCCCTTCCTTTTGCTGTGTGCAAGTGAAGCCTTTTGGCCTCATACAGAGATGATGGGGGCAAATACTAAGTCCTAAAAGCCAGCCCACATTTAATGGGATGATCTTGACCCACTGGGAGTTTAAAATGCAACATTTACAGACATGCCAGTCCCACTTTCTTTCTTTAAAGTTCATAGCTAGAAAGTTCTTTTAGACGTTTCCCCACAGTGTCCTAGGTTCACTGAAAATTAAGCACAGGTCTGTCACAGGACACTGAAATAAAGGTCATCCCTGATTATTTGGACTATCAAGTATCCTTCAAAGTCCACAATAAATGAACACCAAAGGTGCTGGCAGCAGATTACTCAGATGGTAGGCCTGAGACTCACTTCACACTCAAAGACACTTTAGAACCAGAACGTATTAGGGAAGAAACAGCTGGTGCTTGTAGAACAGCAACCAGAAATAAACTGACCTTCTCTGCCCCACAGCCATTGGCAAGGGTCCTGACGTCAGGCCAAGAGAGAGCACTGACTGCAGAGAAAAAGAGATTTTCTACCATGTTCTCTAAAAGAATGCAGACAGGATACCTACCCTGCAAAAGACATCAAAGAAGCAGCAAATGAAAACATCAAATTTCCTTTTTTTTCCTGTTGCTCCCCTCTCGTGCCCTGGCTCCCTCAGCAGTGTGGTTTCTCACCCAGTTCCCAGCACTGTCAAACAGCTGCCTCAGATCAGCATGCAACAATACTGATGGTGTTGTGTCCCCTTTGTCACAGATGAGCATATGGCAACTCGTGCTTCCAGGGCCACAAGAGTCGCTAATTTGGACTGTGGCTGGCTTCTTTGGAATGACACCAGGGTGTGAAGCTGGGATAGGGCCACTGTGTGAGTGTCTCTGCAGCTGATTAATGAGCTTGAGCTCCTGCATTGAAATTTCTGGGTTCTCCTCGTGCCATTTGTTCCCTTCCTTCAGCATCCCTCACTGTTACCAACCTGACAATTCTCAGTGAGCTCGTGGAGCCACCTATCCTGGTGACAGTAGCATTTGTCTCTTTTTTCCTCTTATTTGGTAGTAGTAAAATATTCTTAATTGATAGTGTTCTGAGGCTACAACTAGAAGGCAAGATTAGTTGCATGGCCTTTACTAGCAAGGGTTCTCATGAAGCCAGTGGTACAAAACGCTAAGCTAAGCTCTGTAAGTGTGTTGGGTATCGTGACACTGTCCTCCCAAGCATGTTCATGGAGCTGGTACTCGCTGAATGTAGTCCCAAGCACATGGCATTAGCGGGTGTGATAGCCTCCTCCCCTCCCTGCCATCTACATCCAGCTTTTGTTGCTAGGCTGCCAATGCTGAACCAGCCTGGTGGCAGTCACCTCACACAGGTGCCCATGCTAGTGGATTTGCACCTCCAGATGGTACCAATCCAAGGCAGACTCTGCCAGCTGCCAGGGAGAGTCACCAGGGAGGGTCTGGTCATGTGCAGAGCCTCCCACATACCATTTCTTTCCACATTCAGGTGCTGTTTAAGCTTGGGCAGTGTTGGCAGTTGGGAAAATGGGCTTTGAAGGTGTCTGAGGGAGCATTCTTACAAAACAAGCAGATACAGAATCACAGAATGATATGGGGTTGGAAGGGACTCCTGGAGATCATCTGGTCCAACCTCCATCCCAAAGCAGGTCTGCTTAGAGCAGGTTGTACAGGAATATGTCCAGGTGGGTTTTGAATGTCTCCAGAGATGGAGATTCTACCAGCTCTCTGGGCAGTCTATTCCAGTCCTCTGCCATCCTCAAAGTAAAGAAGTTATTCCTCATGTTTAGATGGAACTTATGTTCAAGTTTGTGCCCATTTCCTCTTGTCCTGTCACTGGGCGCAACTAAAAAAAGACCGGCCCCATCCTCTTGACACTCACCCTCTAAATATTTATAGGTGTTGATCAGATGCCCCCTCAGTCTTCTTCAGACTAAAAGGACTCAAGTCCCTCAGCCTTTCCTCATAAGAGAGATTTCTAGGCCCCTAATCATCTTTGTAGTCCTCTGCTGTATCCTCTCCAGCAGTTCCCTGTCCTTTAACTGGGGAGCCCAGAACAGGACAGAGTACTCCAGATTGGGCCACACCAGGGCAGAGTAGAGGGGCAAGATAACCTTCCTCGATCTGCTAGTCACACTCTTCCTGATGCACCCCAGATGCTTTCTTGGCCACCAGGGCACACTGCTGGCTCGTGGTCATCCTGTTGTCCACCAGGACTTCTCAGAGCTGCCCTCCAGCAGGTCAGCCCACAAACTGTACTGGTGCATGGGTATAGGAAGATACAGCCTTGCTAGTCAAGCCAAGGCACTGCTTGTTTTGGTGTGTGGTTTTTTGGTGGTTTTTTTTTTTTTTTTTTTTTTTTGCAAAGGCATACAGGGAAAAGCTCTCCCTGCAGCCCAAGTATACCTGTTTGTGATAAGGGCCATACCTCTGAGCTAGGGTACATCCCACCAAACTCACACAGCTTGACCAAACTGACAGCCCAAGGTTTTCTAACAGGCAATTCGCAGCTCAACAGCCGAAGTCTTCAGAAACTCCTTCCGTGTGGTGAGGCAGGAGGGAAACGTGGTGGTACAGCCTTGTCCACCATGCACTTCTTCACTCCCTCCCTTTCAGCCCTGTCCTTTCTCAATACCCAGGAAAGATTAACTCCTCTCCGCGTGCCAGAGAAAGTTATTATCATTAATGAAGAATTAAAAGGGAGCGATTAATAAAGAGCCCTTATCTGGCAGCGAGGAGGAGGCTGGACAATGAGAGGAAGATGGAGAAAATGAAAAACAATAAATATGAAGTGTAAAAGGAGGCGAGCACTGCTCCCACTTGTTAGATCGCAGCTGCATCTCCTGAGGGGGGAAGGCTCCAAATTGCTAATTACTGCCTCTGAAAAGACCTCGCTCTGATATGTTTTCTGCTGAAAGGTTCCCATTAATGAAGCAGCGATGATGCCGTTTCCCTTTGACTTGCCTTCAATTCCCTCCCTGAGCTTCCTCCCAAGCCGGGAACAATGAGGCCCTGGGAGCTGGCGGCTCCCACAGGCCTCTCGGAGACTGGGCCGGGGGCAGCCGAGTGAGGGGAGCCGAGCCGGCTGTGAAATATGGAGGGGGGAGATAAGGCAAAGACAGAGGAAAGAGGCTCGCTCCCAGGAGCCCAGGGAAAATTTGCAGTTATTATGAAGGAGATGAGACAGATTAAAAGCCCTTGTGTTCTGCGCTGCCCTTTTATTTAGTGGCTTCATCTCTGAGATGAAAGAAGTTGGAAATGACTTTCTCCGCGTTTTGCTGCAAGAAGCTTCACGGCACATTTTTTGACTTTATTCCTCCCTTTGTCTCTTGTCCCCTTTCTGTCTCTCTCTCTTTTTTTTTTTTTCCTTTTAACCCCTGGAAGGTTTTGCTGAGAAGCACCATGGGACCAGGCAGAGAATTTGCTGGGGTAGAGCAACGACCCCTCTCCTCTCCCAGTCCTACCAGGCTGCGCCTCTCCTGCTGCCCACTGGAGAGGGAGCTGGGCAAAGGCACGGCAACCACACGCATCCTCTGCTGCTCGCCTCAGAAATGTCCCTCGCCACCACCTTCTCCTCTCCTGTCTTCAGGCCTAGCAGCAGTTCAGCACAGGTGACCCTGAGCCTCTGGTCAGGAAAAAGAAACCTGGATGTATGAAGCCCAGGAAGGGATAACAATCCGGTCAGGATAAGAGTGGCGAGTATTTTGTATCGCTAGAGCACTTGAAGAGCAAAATGAGTGCTGAGAAGATGGGCCAGTTCCTATTGTCCATACAGCGAACCTGCAAACTGCATGGAGAGTAAATAATTTGCCAGGGACACAAGACGAAGTTGAATGCAGACAAGGACTCAAAATGTATAGTCAGTGGCCCACTTCAGAGTGAACCTTGTAAGACAAGACAGAAAAGCCATAAACTTCTCAAAACCAGATTAACCCAACTGCCCCGTCGCATTTCTCCAACTCCTATCCCAAATTTTCTGTTTTTACTCTGTATACATCAATGCTCCATTGCTGCACTCTTTTAGTTCTTGGGATTCTTGCAATTCCATAAGTAGTTTCTGCCCTATCTTTTGCTTTTGCCCTCTCACAGAAAATCAGCCTTGCACACCAGTCTGCTGCCTTTACTCAGGCTGAGCACCGCCAACATCTGTTGAAGTTTAGTCTTAAGTGTTGAAAACGGCTGAAAAATTGGACAGGTGAAGTAAAATTTATAACAGTTGCAAAACAGTTTGTCGACCAACGGAAACAGCAGAGAGCTATTTGGAAAAATGAAGGGAAAACAGGAGAAATTAGAACAGGGATCTGCTGCTGTCTCCCCAGGATATCCAAGCACAGGATTTCTTGTACACAATCATTTGTCTGGTTTGTTATCCCGCCTGGAACGGCAGCCAGTACCCACTGCTTGAAATGAAGGGGTAAGAAGCTCTGAAGTGGATGTTTACAGAATAACCTTCCCATCAGGGGAGTTTCTCTCTAACCCAGACATTTTGTTGCTGTTTTATATCCTGAAGCATGAAAAAGGATTGCAGTGGTGAAACAGGATTAGATTTTAGAAGGGATTGGCTCTCAGATCTGAGTGTAAAAAGCAAACCCCTGTACTGGAAATAGGAAACTGGCAGGGAAAACAAAATACTGCAGACACGTAGGGTGAGTTACTACCATGGAAAGGGTTAAAAAGGCAAAAGGACAGAATTTCACAGACAAATTGGTGCTGAGAAAGTAACTTAAATGAAGTCAGCTATTGGGGATAGGATAAAAATGATCTACCTAATGACTGTTTTTCTTCTTTTAACATTTCTTTTCCAAGGAAATTTCTCAGAGAACGAGAAGGTAATGAAAACGTTAACATGACAGCTCAGACTGATATAAAGGACTAGTTAGAGAAACAGCATGTAGAGAGAGCTCAATGAAGCGAAACGACGACTGTCCTATAGGGGTAAAGAAACCAACGGCAAAGTCCAGGATTCTCTTATTTTCGAAGTATCTTGGCAAACTAGGGAGGGTGCCAGAGGACTGAGGAAAAGCAAGCACTGTACTAGTCTTTTGGAGAAGGGAGGGAGCAGGGATGAAGCGGTGATCTTGGCAATTATCACTCTTTCAGAGTAACTTCTGCTCCTGGTGACACGATGGAATAAACAGAGGGGGGGTGGGAAAAATGTAGAAATACAAAGGATAAGAGAGCAATAAGCAGCGGTGTAGATTTATAGAGAACAAATCACGTCTGACGAAACCTGCTTACTTTCTGATCGAATTCATGAAATTAGCAAAGGGAATGCCACAAACGTAATATACCCGGACTTTGGCAAAGCCTTTGATAGGCTGCCTTGCAAAATGCTAAGGTGAAAAAAAACGAACCAGCGTTGGCCGGAATACGAATGCATCCAACTGGGCTTTAAAAAACAACCCTCCGAGGTGAAAGACGGGGAATAAGAGGGAGAGCGGCGGGGTCACACCTGGCTTTATGTGATGGCGAAGTGTGAAATGATGATTGGGGGG
>VZRU01017852.1:287401-331898 GCA_013398155.1 Pedionomus torquatus | reverse complement strand
CGGCCTGCGGGCAGCAGGTGCTTCAGCGGGGTGCGGGGCGTTGCTGAGGCTGGGGAAGAAGGTGGAGGGGAGAAATCCGGCCTCTGCGAGGCACGGATGGGGAGAAGGGAGGTTTTGAGGTGAGGGGTTTGGCCAGGGCTTTGATATTGGCTCCCTGACAGCCCCGAGGAGGAAAAGGTGGGATTTCTTGGCCATAGGAGTTGGGGCTCGGTCTCATATACCCTATTCTAATATACCCCATTCTTCTCATATACCCCAGCACACCTTGTTTTGATGTTGAAATGATTCTGGCTTGCAAGCTACCTGCTTTACCTGTGTTTTACTCTCAGTTTTGCTGCTTGTCTACTTTTTGGAAGGCTTGATCTGTTCGTCGAGCAGGCTGACCCTTCTCTGCAGCTTACCGACACAACCAACTAGTTGCAGACTCTCGTACCCTTAAGGTGCGTAATAGACTGTGTTACTTCAGCACAAAAGATGCAACCTTAAGGCCTTTTCAGACACAGAGTGCTTGATCTAACTGCTGCAGTAGGGATATCACTGCTGCCATGGTTAGAAGAGGGATTTAACCCTTGCTAAAGTAAGGAGTGAGTGCTAGTGCAAAAAGCAGCAGTTGTCCTGTGTTGAGTTCTTCCAGGCAGCTCCAAAGTAACTGTGGAACTTGGTTAATGTTTCAGAGCATACTGTGGCCTAGTGATGTGCTGGTGTGGTGAGTTGCCAACAAAGCTGTTTTATTACTTCCCCTACTCAGCTGGACAAGAAAGAAAAAATGAAAGGCTTGTGGGTTGAGAATAGGACACGGAGATCAGTCACCAGTATTCATTGTGGGAAAAACAGACTCAACTTGAAGAAAATTAATTTAATTTGTTACCAATCAAATCAGAGGAAGATAATGAGAGAGCAGAAATAACTCTTAAAAAAATTTACCCCCTCCCGTCTTCCTGGGCTTAACCTTATACCTGATTTTCTCTATCTCCTCCCCTCGACCAGCACAGGGGGATGGGGAGTGGAGGTTGTGGTCAGTTCGTCACAGGTTGTCTCTGCCTCTCCTTCCTCCCCAGGGGGAGGACTCCTTACTCTCTTCCCCTGCTCCAGCATGGGGTCCGTCCCACAGGAGACAGTCCTTCATGAATGTCTCCAACGAGAGTCTTTCCCGTGGGCTACGGTTCTTCAGAAACTGCTTCAGCATGGGTCCCTTCCACAAGGTCCAGTCCTTTAGGGAACAGACTGCTCCAGCTTGGGTCTCCCATGGGGTCACAAGTCATGCCAGCAAACCTGCTTTAGGATGGGCTCCTCTTCATGGGTCCTGCCAGGAACCATCTCAAGCACGGGCTTCCCATAGGGTCATAGCCTCCTTCGGGCATCCATCTGCTCTGACACAGGGTCCTCCATGGGCTGCAGGTAGATGTGTACTCCACTCTTAAACTCTGGTCTGCAGGGTACAGCGTGCTTCACCAAAGCTGCAAGGGACTTTCTGCCTGAAACACCTCCTCCCCCTCCTTCTTCACTGACCTTGGTGTCTGCAGAGCTGTGTCTCTCGTATTCTCACTCCCCTCTTCAGCTGCGATTATGGAGGGTATTTTCCCCCACATTCTTAAAGAGGCACTACCACTGTCGCTGAAGGTCTTGGCCTTGGCTGGTGGTGGGTCCATCTTGGTGCTGGCATTGGCTTTGTCAACAGAGGGGAAGCTTCTCATAGCTACTCACAGAAGCCAGCCCTGTAGCCTCCCCACTGCCAAAACATCATGCAAGCCCGATGCAGTTGATAGCAGCATTTATGTCTGGTGCTAATTGTTGTCATTTTCAGTAGGTATTGCCAATGGATGAACTGGTGCATGACTTGGCCTCAGCCTTAGAGCAGACTTCAGAACAAAACAAGCTGGATGGGCTATGGGAAGAGATGGCTCTAAGCCCTCGGCAGCAGAGGCGTCAACTTCGCAAGAGACGGGGTCGTAAACGACGCTCAGACTTCACGCATCAGGCAGAGCATGCCTGCTGCTACAGTGAGGCTTCAGAGTCAAGCTTGGACGAAGCTGTCAAGGATTGCCGTGAGGTGCTGACAGCCAATTTCAGTGACTCTGATGACATGGCAGTGGTCAAACGACACCCGGCTCTCAGTGCCACCCTGAGGAGCAAGCAACACTCGTGGCATGAGTCAGACTCCTTCACAGAGAATGCACCCTGTCGACCTCTCAGGCGCCGGCGGAAAGTCAAACGTGTGACATCAGAGGTGGCTGCTAGTCTCCAGCAAAAGCTCAGGGTGTCAGAGTGGAACTACGAGAGGGGCTGCAGGTTCAAATCAGCCAAGAAACAGCGTCTTTCACGCTGGAAAGAAAACACCCCTTGGACATCATCTGGTCATGGCCTATGTGAATCAGGAGAGAACAGGCCCTTCCTCAGCAAAGGGGGAAGGAAGGAGCGAATGGAGTGTGAAGGTGATGAACAGAAACAGGGCTCAGATGAAAACATGTCAGAATGGTGAGTTCTCTGTTTCTTTTGTGTGTTAGCCTTGCTTGCAGCTGCTTGTAAATTGTGTGCTTTGCTTTTAGAAACTCTTACCAAAATTATTCAGTGCTGCTCTCTTTTTGAAGAAGAGAGACCCCTCAGCTACTTCTAAACTGTAGATTTTTTTCCAAGTCTTTCCTGTCAATGCTGTACTGATTACACAGAACACTTCCTTGAAAAGTTGGCAAGCTGGTATGTTTCTGGATTCTGTTACACAAGGAGCCCTCTGAAATGTCTGTGGCTCTGCAGCTACAGAAGTGGCACGTTTGTGGCCTGAGGTTTGGAGAGTAAATCTACCGTTGGCCCTTGTGTTGCGCAATTGATGTGAACTGATTCCAGTTTCTTGTTTTCAGAACTTACTGTAACTAGTAATAGAGAACAGACAGATCTCCCTTGGTGACCATTAGCCCTCCGTGCAGGTACTGAGTGAATCTCAGGCAAAGTATCTTGTTTGAAGTTCTGCATCTCTGCTCTTGATCTGGAATAAGGTCCTGAAAGGCTAACTATGGGGACAGTGTAGTGTGATGATAAAAAAGTTGGAGGAAATGGAATTGATACTTACAGGATAAGCTTGTGCAAACAGCCTCTGTGTCCAGTGTTGGAGAACTTTGGTGAATTTGTGGCAGAACCTGATACAAGGGATGAAAATGAGAAGTGTAAATGTCATGGTCTGAATTTGTTTGTGTGTCATTCTTGGGAGGTTTTCCCCACAAGTGTGACTTATATTCTCTTCGTAGATGGTGTGGTGTTATACAACAGCTTCTGCACAAAGAAATTTTTCAGGTTAGAAAAGAAATAACTCCTGAGAATCAAATGGAGGAGATTTCTTAATGAATGGCATGCAGAAAGTGAATAGACTTGTTTATTTGCTAATTATCATTGTGTAGGAAGCAGGAGACTTCGAGGAAACATTTAAAAAAAAAAGGGAAATTACTTTTCATAAAACATGGTATTTGGAACTCTGCTGTGGGACATTTTGGAGGTCAAAAATTTAAATGTGTCCCAAAAGGGGGATCTGGAGCATTGATTTATCAGGGGCTGTTAGGCATTACAGCCCAGATAAGAGGTCTGGCTCAGGAAGTCCTTAAACTGCTGACTGTTAGAAGCTGGAGGAATGTATGTTGGAAACAGTCAGTCTCTATTTGTCATGTTCTCATATTCTTTCCTCAAGTATCCACCATAATAGTTACTATCAGATGGAGGATTTGGAAAATATAATTGCTTGATCCAATATAATTGCTCGTATGTTAACTTTCATTTAAGTGTTCTGGCTCCTGCAGTTTGTCAGAGTGGACAAGTGGCACTTGTTTGTTGAGGGCTTTGTGGATAATAACTGGAAGAGCAAACTTGTCAGTGGTGTTTTCTAGGAGACTATGAAAAGCATAGGTTGTAATATGCCCTCACTGTCCTGATCCCCTGATGGGGGACTGCTATTGCATTTTCACAGAATCCGTGTGTTTTATATGTAACTCTTATGGGGTGGAAGTAGCAAAAAAGTAGTCATTTTTTCCTTTAAAAACGACTATTCTTTGCTTAAAAAGTGGGTTCAAAGTGGCCCTTTTCAAGAGACTAGTGGATTCCTTTTTGCTACTAGATTTTAAAAGCATTAGATTTTAAAAAAGCTACTAGATTTTAAAATCTTTTTGGAGCTATTTGCTGGTAGTCCAGGAAAGGGAATGTGCTCAGTAGCCCCTGAATGTTGCCTGTCAGTGGTGATGGACTGAGAGATACCCATACTTGATGTGGCAGTGATGGACAGTGCTCCTTGAGTTGTTTTTTTTCACCAGTCAGACTCTGTTCCATCATGTCAAACTTGAACTTAAACCAGCAGGCTTTCATCCAGCCTTTATTTGTGCCAGCCTTTGAAAGAGTAAATAAACAGCTTTGTCTGGACTGTTACTTGAGGACCATGCTGGGAGATTGCTTTGTTCTGTCTCAGTTGTCCCTTGCTCTCAAACTAATTATTGTGTGAGTGTCTGCATCAAATGACATTTACTGTCTGCTGCCAAATCCTTGTGATTCTCTTTGGAAAGAAAGAGTTTGAAACATTTGACCTCTCCAACACCACATGTGTGATCTGTGCTGTGACTCACTAGGGAGGGTCAAAGTTGGACAGAGAAATGCATAACAAGCCTCTTGACTGCAGAGTATCCCTCACAGCAGCGAAGGATCGTGCTTTGGTCTCTGCTGCTCTAAATATAGCACCTCGCTGCTAGCAGCAGNTATTTGCATAAACCTCTCCAGGACTTAAATTCAACCCACTGTGGTTCTGAGAGGTTTGGGGGACTTTTTTTTTTTTTTTTTTTTTTTTAGTACTTTGCGCAGATGTATGACAAGGGCATATCCTGAGGAGGGGAGAAGAAAATTGGAGAGTGAATGCTGTGGTTGTCACCACAAGCTAATGGGAGGGAAAGCAACTGATACAGGTTGCAGGACTTGGAAGAAGTCTGTGGTGATCTAGTGATTTATGAAACACTTTGATACTGAATTGGTTCCACTGCTGTTTACTCATCTAGTAGTGGAGAGTGTCACAAAGCTAAGTGGTTTTAGGCAAACTAAATTTTATATTCAGAATATTTTTTTTTACCTTCTTTTTCATCCCGTCCACTGACACTTGCTTTTCTTTGTTATGTAGGTGTGAATCTCTGTAAATGTTAAAATATCCAGTATTTTCTCTGTTTTCTAGGAGGCTTCTCATCCTAAGTCAGATCAAAAACCCACTGCTATATTCTGAGAAAGTTTTGGATGTGGATCCTTAATGAGGTGGTAGTTTTTGCTTCTGGGGCTGCACCCAGTCTTTTCCTGGAGGAAGATATGCTGCAGTATTGTGATTCAAAGTGTGCATGAAATGGAATCTTTGAAATTGTTTGCCAGATGTAGCAAGAGATGACCATGAATTGAGACAAGGAAGGATGGGCAGGAACACGATGAGGGAATGATGATAGTTCTAAATTGGGTAATGAAGTGACTTAAAGCCTGATGCATAAATGATTGTGGAAAGAATAGAGGAAGCAAGTGGTCTTAGTTAAGTAGCCATTGGTATATTTGTACAAAGGAGACAATTAACTGCTAAGACTGTTAGAAGTAGCATGCTCTTCTGTCCCTTAATGCTTTGAGATTCCCTGCAGCCATAATAAAGAAAAGGCAAATTATATATTGAGTGCTGAAGTTCTTTCTCTTGCTGGTCTGAGCTAAGTACTCCCAGAATGGTCTGGATTTGGCTCGAGGGCAGAACAAACTGTAGCACAAGAGCTCTCTGAAAAATCACTTTGAATGATGTGCTTAGAAGTGAAAGATGCACAGTTTGTCTGATCCACTCTCAAGTGCCGTAACTCTTAATGTGACTTTTTCAAACTGGATATTGTCCTGACCCAGCAATGCTGTGTGCCTTCACTGGCTTGTTGCTGATGTATTAGTTGTGGTTTCATTCAGATAAGCAGCTCAGCCCCACGCAGCCACCCACTCACTCTTTCACAGTGGCAGGAGGGAGAGAATCGGAAAAGTGAGAAAACTCATGGGTTGAAATAAAGCCAGTTCAATAGGTAAAGCAAAAGCTATGTGTGCTAGCAAAGGCATTCATTCACTACTTCCCATTGGCAGGTAGATGTTTAGCCATTTCCAGGAAAGCAGGGCTCCGTCATGTGTAACCTTTGCTTTGGAAGACAAATGTACCTCCAAATGTCCCCCCCTTCCTCCTTATTTCCCCCGGCTTTTATTGCTGTCGCATGGTGTGGGACATCCCTTTTGTCAGTTGAGTCAGCTGTCCTGGATCTGTCCTCTCCCAGCATTTTGTGCAGCCCCAGTCTACTCACTGGTAGGGCAGTGTGAGAAACAGAGATGGCCTTAGCACTCTTAAAGCACTGTTCAGCAATAACTAAAACATCAGTGTGTTATCCCTACTGTTTTGGTCACAAATCCGAAGCATAACACCATAGACCTACTATAAGGAAAATTTTAACTCTATCCCAGCCTAAACGAGTACAATATTCTGGTCTGGGAGTGTACCCAGTGCTCATCCCGAGTGTGAGTTCAGTCGCTGTACCCTTTGGAAGGGAGCTGTTTTGATGACAGCCTGCAGTGGCAGTCAAGAGCCTGGCTAAGCTGATGAATTGGAGGCCAGTCTCTCTGTAAAGAAAAAAACCCTCTCTCTTGGAAAGCAAGTGACAAAGACAGAGTGTTCAGCTTCCCCTCCTTCTCCAGCTCAGCCTGACCTTCTGCAGCCCCTCGGTGCCTCTTGTTTTCTTATTTTTATAGAAAATCAATATCCCTCCTGACACAAACAATAGCTCAGGCGAAAGAATAAATGGGGGAAACCTGAGATCTCTGTCCATCACCTCTCACTTTAACTCCCCCAAACTATTTAATTATAAGCATGCTTTGCTCCAGGTGTTTGCGACAGTGAAATTGCTAAATGAGGACCATTTTAACCAAAGATTGGGTGATCAATAACACTCTATAGCAGTAGCTTGTCGGATCAATAGCATTCATTATTTCATGGTTAAGGTAAGTAGCCTCCTTTGCAAGCGGAGGTCATTAATCAGTGTTTACTGGACCTGCAGAAAGGCTTGTGTAGGAGTCTAGTTTGTGTTCAGCCCTGAAGTATAAAAGGGGTGGTGAAAAGGGTGAGATCTGTGAAAGTTCACTCCAGTAAAGCACTGGCAGTAATGTGTATGTAAAGGAACTAAAGACCTCTCAGTACCACAGGATGCTTAAAGTACTGCTAATGTCATCTGGAATCTTGACTTAACGCTTTTTCCTTTCTCAGGCACCTTTCCTCTGAGGATGCTAAAAACCCTTATGAAGCAGTCACTCAATCCTCGCATCTGCTGCTTGTGAGGACTATTAATCCAGGCTTTCAAAAGGGAAAGCAGACACGCTAAGACATTTGCCCAGGGTCATACAGTGAGTTGGTAGGAGAGCTAGGAATGAAACGAATGACTCGTGGTTCTCAGTCCTTGGCCTTAATTGCTATGGTGTATATATGGGGGGGTGAATGGATGGCCAAACTTTGTAATGGATTGATTTGGAATTTGATATTCACTTACATACTGAAATGTGGGAATGATGTACAGCCTGTTCATCCTATAAGTTTGAATGGCCTTTATACAACGATGAAGATGTAGAGTTTGTAGATATCCAGCATGATGAGTTGATTTGGCTACACTTTAGAGTGTGTTTTCTAAGAGCAATAATATGCTTACAGAATGGGATTTTATCATGTGCCTGCAATTCTTTGGGGTGATGTGTCTTGTCTTCATCCTTCAGTTTTTTGAATTGGGAGTGTCCATTTGATACTCATGTCTAGTATGATCCAATTTCCCTGGAAAAGAGGCACCCTGAGATGAATTCTAACAGCATACCCTCATCAGAGATTGGTTCTAGTACTGTGTTATACCTGATGTTTGCACCTAAAGTCTTAGTGCTAAGGGGGTGGGCAGTAACTAGTTTCTGCTTATTCTGATATCTCTCAGCTAAATCAGAGCAAGTGTTGCCCGAAGTGTCCAAGGATTGATTTAATATTAACATTAAAACCATCAAATGCTTGGGACTGACCTGAGCATGTACTTCTGCTACAAATATTCATCCAGCTTTACAGTCAATTAGTGGCTTTCTACACATTAATTTCTAGTTTAATTCTTTGGTTCAAGAATTAAGTCTCCTGTAACTGTTTCAGCAAATGCAGAGCGTGCTGTAACGAGGTTACATTCAGCAGCAGCAAGTGCTGTGCTAAGATATTTGGCTGAAGAAAAGTGGATGTACCAGCTGCTCTTCCTTCCAAATAAAATAAAAGTTGTAGATTGAAGGGGGGTTTATATAACTCTGTAACATTTTTAAGAAAAAAGAATCTGAAGTAGAAAACTTCAGAAGATTTTCAGTAGCTGTTAAGTTAGTTACCCAAGGACAGAGTTTTTAACTGCACTTAATTTCCTAGTGAGTATTCCAGACAGTTTCATAGTTGGGTTATTAACTCTAGCACTGGAGGCAAATGCTATTGTATTAATTACTTTTTGGTAACTTAGAACTAGACTAGACACAGGATTCTAATCTTTTTCAAGTGATGCAGCATTGCCAGGTTTTAACTGAAAGCAATGATGTCCCATTCTAGAGCCTGCCATGTGCCTGAAATGCAATTTCTGTGAGATATGTAAAGCTCAAAGAAGTAAAGTGTAATCAAGTGCTTATTGGTTTGTGTCTGCTGCAATTGTAACAATGGTTTTTTGTTTGTTTGTTTGTTTGTTTTCCAGTGATACCAGCAGTGTCTGCAGCAGCAGTGATACTGGCCTGTTTACCAATGATGAGGGCCGCCAAGGTAACAACATGTGTCGCTGGGGAATTTTTCTTTATAAATCCAAAGCAGTATCTGTGCTTGAAGAGGGATGGAGAGGGAAACATGGAAGAAAGGCCAGTGGCTGGGTGGGGCTGGAAGTTGAAAAGTGAGCTGAGGACTTCAAGGGTGTGATTTTGGTAGCAGTATACTTTTCCTGCTGAAATACTTTGATAACAGATCCATGACATTTGAAATACAAGAAGCTATTATTATAGAAGGGCACAGAAATACAAGAGAGTTTTAGTGTTCTCCATAAGGAAGGAGCAGAGACTATTATTTGTTTCTATGGGTTTTTTAATTGTTGTCCACATACCATTAGTGCCTGAATCTGTTAGTTATTTTCTTTATGGGTAGGAACAGACCATGTGAAAAAAAAAAAAAAACCAACAAAAAAACAGTTAGTACTGACAAGTCACCTAATGGACTGTGCTAAGAAGACAATGGTAATATGTGATAGGTTTTAGTTCTGTAAGTACACATTCCTCCTTTGCTCTGGTGTGTGTTAACTGAGCCTAGTGTTTTCAATTTCTGTTGTAGAAATGGATTTGTAGGAGGTTGGAATGTGGAAAGTAATCTGGTTTTATTTATCATTGACAGCACAGTGTCCAGTTTATGGGGGATATGACAGAAGTAAGCGTGCAAGAGGTTGTAGTAGGCACATAGGCACTCAGGACTATTACATTTGGAGCAGGTGGAATGTGACCCCAGAGACCTGTAATTCTGTGCAGCTTCTGCTGGTGTGCACTCTGATTCTGTCACATTTCACAAGCTAAGATTTGGATGAGATCTCTGGGAATAAAGGAAGTAGTATCAGTAACTCAGTAGGAAATGCTGCTGCTTCTGGCTTGTTACTGACCCAGGTATCTGTGCGTGAGGCAACATGGTGATAGCAAGTGTGTTTATGTATCTTCTACTGATATGCTAGGTTGTAGGGCTGATCTGTTGTGATCTGGTGGCTGTAATACTTCCCCTGAGAGTAAGGATTTCAAATATTAGCTTTGACCTTTTCTGAAAAAAGTAACTGTTTCCAACTTCCCATCCTTCAAAAGCAGCAGCAAAGTCAAATCTTTTATCCTGTCTTTTTACCTATGACTGTTCTGGGGGAGCTGAAATTAGTGAGCACTTGCATATCAGATGACGAAGTAGGGTGGTGACTGAAGTGTTGAATTTTTATTTCATCGTCCAAGGCAAGATTGATGTAGACTGGATAAGTGTGTGTGTATATACATATATATATACACATACACACACACTTGTCTATATGCTTGCCCTATATATCTGCCCTGGTTTCATACCCTGTTTTAAACATTAACTTTTGGCTGCTAGTGGAAGTAGGATACCTGATATACAAGAACATATAAAATATATTACTTAAATAAATTAATAAAACTCAATTACCGCCTTCCCTGTCTAGGTACTAGAAGAGATTTGACTAGTTCTAACAGTTTATGCTATAATAGCATTCTGGCCAAGATGTTTTAGCTTACAGTTATGTAAAAAAGGGTTAAAAACTTGTTACGCTTTCACATTAAATAAGAAACCTCTCCCTTTCCTTTTTTTTAGACAATTTCAAGTTGTAAAGTAAAAAACAACTCTTCATTTCAGAGAGATAGAGCACAAAAAAATTTGTTTTTCGTCACAGGCAAACAGAATAGTGGGAAATTTAAGATAGTATTGTACTTAAATTGAATGTATTATTCCCCCGGCTTCTTTTGAGGTTACGCCATGTAATGCTTGTGTTGCAAATTGAATAGGTTGTCTTTGCAGTTCCAGCTACCAGTGCGCTTCTGTGAGCAGAGAATGGTCCTAGTATGTAATTTGATTGTATTTTTTTTTCAAAATGCATTGGGATCTCTCGTGATGAAAGATACTGTGGTATTAACATACGATCCTGTTTGTTAAAATTTGTCTTGTGAAAATAGTGATTTGAGATACACTCACACAGTGCACTGTGCTCATAGATCCAGAACTGCAGGGGTGTTTTTGCACAAATTGTTAGCGTTTAGAAGAACTATCCAACATTGTTTAGTTTTAATTTACTAAAGGTGGGAAGGGATATTTATGTTTTAAAATATTTATCAGAAGTATGCTAGCTCAACTGACATTCTAGAAATGAAAATAAAAATCTGAACTTTGATGTGAAGCATTTTGGCCGTCCTACCTGTTGCTGATTTGAGTTGGTTTTCTTCTGTTCTTCTGTTGTGCACAAGGTTACTGTGCCTTCTTACTAGGATGAGTTTTTTTCTTTTCCTTGTATTTTCTTTTTTTTTTTTTTTCTGGCAATGGACTTCAGTCAGGGAGAATGTGACTTGGTGAGGAGAGGAGAATGAATGGGGATGCTTGAGTTGAGACTTAATGGTAGGCAAATGGAAGTTTTCCCTGAGTCAGGTGTGATAGATTTTTAAGGTAAGGTGAAGTACCTTGCAATTATGTGGGCATGTTTGTTAGTTGGGCTACTGAAAAACTAGATGTCTCAGGTTCTTTGCCCTTTTCCTGCTTTTTTCTTTTGCAGGTCACATGCTACTGCTCTTAAAGCATTTCTGTCCAGGCTGACTTGCTGTGAATGTCTGATGCAGCTCAGCTTTAGACTGCAACTGCATTAATTACAGTGATCCAGTTTTATGGAGACTTTGGTCATGACTTCTGTTGCTGTAGTTTTGCAGGGGATTTGTAGTTCTTACAGATTCTAAGAAATCTTGATTGGGGCAGACTCGTAGCATGGTTAGTACTTAGAGTGACCATTTCTAAGAGTTGCGTGTTCTTCTCTTCACTGCTGTCTTAGGAGACTAGGGATCTTTCTTTCTCATCAGTAAGTATGCTCTTTTTGCTTACTCTGTGAGCCAGGTTTTCTCCTGTTGTGAAGTCTCTCCTGTGACAGCTTATAACTTGTGCCAAATGATTGGCCTCTACCTCTGTCACAGTAATTACTTCAGAGAAAGAGTTGTGCATAAGACATCACACAACATTGAACTGAGGTTGATGAGATGCAGTCGCAACAGAGTGCTAAAGCTGCCCTAGGCAGGTCTATAAAGAGGGCTTTGTTCTATAGGGAAATTCTGTAGACTGATGAGTTGGATAGTTTAAAGCATTTAGTGAGGCCCCATAGTTACTGCAGATCATTGAAACAGAATACAAATATAAGGCTTTTCAGGAAAGAATTCCTAATGAGACTTCAGCTTTTTCTCAGCCAGAAGTGCTTATCTCTAGTATTTTGTGGGATCATCACAGAGCACATTGATGTTACTTGTGGCTAATTTTATCCTGTTTCTTTAGGAGATGATGAGCAAAGTGATTGGTTTTATGAAGGAGAGTGTGTTCCAGGATTCACAGTCCCCAACCTTCTTCCTAAGTGGGGAGCTGACCACCGATCTGAAGTGGAGCGGATTGATTCAGGCCTGGACAAGATCTCAGATTCCACGTTCCTCTTGCCCTCGCGGCCAGCTCAGAGAGGTGAGGTCCATAAGAATGCCATGTGTTTGAGAACTTGAGGTGATGACAAAAGTGGATTCTGTTCATAGGTATCACAGTTTAAACTGATATTAGTGATTTGGGTTTTTGTAATGATCCAATTAAAAATTACTGCACTGCTAGATAGGATACTAAAATACTTATACCAGCTGCCAATTTTCTTGAGTCTTTTTTTTTCTTTTTAAATGGGATTTTATATGATTTGGGACTAAATTGGCATATCTACCTCTTAAAGTTTGAGAAACAAGAGACAGAAGATCTGGGTTGACTGTTAAGCTAACTATTTTTCCTGGTGGTTTTATTAGGAAGCATCTTTGTATTTGATGCTCAGTTTTTCTGGGTTTGATTTTCAGGATTTCATGCTCGACTGAATCGCCTTCCAGGAGCTGCTGCGCGTTGTCTCCGAAAAGGTCGGAGGAGGCTTGTTGGCAAGGTACTCCCTTTTGCACGTTAATAATTTTGTATTTCCAATGTTGATCAGTCCTGAAGTACTGTTCCAAGATAATAATGTGAATTGTTTTCTGCAGAAAGGGGCTCTGTACGTTTTTTGTTTCATTTATTGTTTAGTTTGTTAACTGCTTTGACTGTCAAATGTTGACTGAATGGAATTTAAGGCAGATTTAGAGTGGCAAAGACAGTTGATCAGTGCTAAAAGCAGTATGAAAGGAGGTCTAAAGATGAATGACAGGGAGCCTAAATATCAAGAAGATTTAAACAGAATGTAGGGGAGAATGAAGATGGCATGAGACTTGTGCATGCTTATAATCTGAGACTGCAAGGGCAGAGAGGTGACTCAAAGGTTAAGGAAGTCCAAACTTTAGATAGGGAAGCAGACTGATGTGAAGGGCAGCAAAGGAAGGTGATTTAGCTCTTGCATTTTTAGTGGGGAGACAGAATAATAAAATGGTATATGCAATAATGCAGACAAAGTTACCCAAAGCCATTGACTAGGTTTATTATACGTAGGGCGAACAACAAACAAAATATTAGTCCTGTTTCTAAAGGATTAAGCAATACCTTGCATATGCCTATGTAAAAGAAGGAGGGATACACCTGACTGTGTTTGAATCTTGGAGTGTTGAGTGCTTCTGTCTGTGTTGTAAAAGTTGTTTCTGAGAAGAAAGGTGTTGGTTGTTTGGCTTTACTTTTATTGGGATATGCTCTGTGCTTTTGAAAGTATATTTTTTTTTTTGGCATATATTCTGCGCTGTCTGGCTTTAGAGAGTTTGCTAGCAAGATGTGTTAGGGGGGCCTGGAGTCTAGAGGAAAGATTCTTGTTTGCCTCTTTTTTCTTCCTCTCACCTTGCTTAGTTGTAACCAGTGTTTAATATACGAATCCTCAATTGGCAAGAGACTGGCTTTGGGTAGGGTTCCTCAGGCCACCTGCAAGTGGCTGGGCCTGTTGGCGGCACCTCTAATGATCCAAATGAGAAGGATAATATTTACTTGTTTAATTCATCTTCATCACCTTAAAGGGATCTTTGTCATTTGCAGCGGAGGTCACTGCTCCCCCTTCCCTATCCCTCTCTAAATTGTAATCATAAATAATGAGTTTCATTCAGAGCTCCCCGCCAGCGAGCTGCTAATTACCAAAAGTACAGCTTGTAATTTACACAGTAATAAACCGTAAATTTAAACATTACGGCACTTTAAGTTAATAATTTTCGTGCTGTAACAAATAGCCCCTCTTTCACCCTTGCTTCTACAACTCCCCCCAAACTTTGAGTGTGTTTTGTCTATGTACCTGACACAAACTGTGAAGAATCTTACCTGTGAAAGCCTTTTACCCTCATCTTCAGGCCCTTAGTGCAAAGTGTATTTCTTTTTTGGAGGTGTTGCTATGCAGATATGAACAGCTGGTGCTTTAGGCTGTGTGTGTACGTGTACGCCAGTATCAAGCACTTACACAGGGCAGTGTCTCGCAGGGAGAAACATGCTCCTAGAGCAAGTCCTTTCTCCTAGGAGGTACCTTTTCTTCAGCTGTTAGGTGTTCTTTTGCTGAATTGCTGCTCTTGGAAAGCTTCATGCGTACTCTGTGCTGTATCCACCTGTGCTTGGTGAATCCCCATTGGTAGTGAGACAGTGTGATGTCCTGCCTCAGCTTGTTTCTGGCCCAGCTGACCCCAGCAACCTGGAAATAAGCACTTTTCAGCCATTTCCCCTGTTCTTAACTGCATCCTTGTGCTCCATGCTTTTTACTGGTCCAGTCCTTCGTGTGTTGCTGTGCAAACAAATATTGTCACTAAAATAATAAAAAACAAGCTTCATAAATAAAACGGAATGGTTTTCTACCATTCTAATTAGTTAAATCAGCTCAGTTTAGGCTCTAAAAGGAGAGGGTGAATATGTTTAGCTGAGCGTGCGCTGGGAAGGAAAGGATGTAGCCTGCGGGTGTAAGATCTGTTCTTATTGGCAGCAGCAAACAATTGTCTGCTGTGTGAGAGTTTGCAACTTTTTACTTGTCTTTGTGTTTCAGGACACCTCCATGAGCACTCTGGGCACCGAGAGGCTAGGTCATATTGTTAGTGATCCACGCCAGAAAGAGTAAGGCCCTTAATAGTGTCCTGTAAAACTTTGGGAGGGGAGGAAGAACTATAGGGTCTTCTGCTGGGACTGAAGGGAATGAAGAGCTGGGTGGTAACAAACATGCAGTGACCTATGGGAATGGAAGACAGTCCACTACTGACAGCTTCTCTGTTCTCTTACTTGCAATTGCTGGCTTCCCTTTTATTTATAAGGCTGCCCCAGTCTGTGGACACTGCTCAAATGCCCTTTGGTTACAGTGAGCTTTTTCTTTCCCCCTCCCTTATGATGTACCATTGCAATAGCTGTGGATCTTCTGCACAGTGTGAGAAAACTGGGCCCTGCATGTTATTTAAAAAGCTTCTGTGTGGAGTCATGCTATGGGCGCATACCAAGACTGCAGAAATGATGCTGACAAGGCAGCCGCGAAATTGCTTTCTCTTTCTTTGGTGTTCTGTCTCCTTCCCCAATTAGTGTATTCAAATTGCAGTCAGCACCAGAAATAGTCATCATACCTATCCTTTGCCATTCATCTAATGCTATTCTTGTTGGGCAATGGATAGGTATGGGTGGCATCTCTCCACTGTAGTGCAGTGGGTCCAGCCTTCACCAGCTGTTGGTATCCAGTTTTCTTCCTTGGATCTGAAATGTATTGTTTTTAATATAAGTCCTGCTGATGTTTAATCTTTCTTCTTCAATCTCTGTTCTTTCCTTACCTCCTTCTTCGCTATTTCCTGCCACGTGTTCGTTTCCTCCTTGGCATTGCTTCCACCTATCCTTCCAACTCTGCCTCCTTCCAGTTTTTGGTTACCATCCATGGGGAAGAGAGATCGCAACCAGGTAAGCTGACTCTGCTCTACCTTTTTTATTTTCTTGGTTTCCTTCTCTCTAGAAAGAACAAAGTGCTGGCTGCTGATTTCCCACACACTGTGGCCTGTGCACACGAGGTAAGGCAGCCTTACCCCTTCTCATTTTGGTAACTGATGTCATCTGGGCTTTTAACACAACCCATATCTCAGGCATCATATTGCTTATTTAAACAGTATGAGTTCCTTGTGTTTATCTCCCTCTTTCAAGTTACTGTAGGCCTTTCTCTCTGACAGTGAGTGGAAGGGAAAATGCCTGTTGCCAGGAGGAGCTTTGGAAAAAATTGGAATTTTTTCCAATTCCCTAAGAATTGGAACATTATCTTTTTTTAAAATGCATTTTTTTGCCCTATTTGGCTCAGGCTTCTACATGATAGTCTCATCAGCAGAGAAGGGAAAAAAATGGTGAGCTGATTGCAGTTAAATAACAGCCGTAACAGGAAAATATACAAGGTGATGAGCAAGAGAAATGGGAATTCTTGTAACTGAAACTCTTGTCTATGCAGTTTTATGTTCTCCAGTAGGTCATAGCTCCAGTGCTAGGAGGTTTTTTTACTTAAGATGTAAGAGGTCAGGTTCTTGATAGCAGAGAGCAAAAAGGTTCTTCCACTTGGCAGTGTTGTGACAGTTTTCCTAGCCACACACAGAATCCCTTCTACTGCTTTACAAGTTGGTTTTTGGTTGGTGAGCAGAAATCTGTTTTATCCTTCAGATGACTAAAAATGCATATATGACAAGCAATAATTTTCAGGCCTTTGTGCAATTTGTATTTTCCGTTTGTGAGAACATTGCATGTACCACTTCTATGTTGCTAATGGTATACATAAGCTTTAAAACGAACAAAATCAATTACTTTTCTTTTTCTTAAATGGACTTGAATCAGCTATGGAGGGTTACTGGTGATTCTCCCCTACTGTGCAGCTCCGGTGTTACTTCACTGACAGTAAACTAACAGTCCAGCTTAAGGAGGAGCTCCCTGATAGCAGTAGCTTTGTGGTGCACGATGCCCCTTCTTTCTCAAAAAGGTTGACGTCAAAGGCCTAATACCGAGTTCAGGAGTTGAAAATAGCCTTTATGATGAGTCCTGCTACAGATGTGGATTCTTTGTTTTTCCTTATTTAAAAATGCCTCAGTAATCCTAGTAATAAAAAACCAAAAAAGGTGTTCTGGAGATTGATGTAGCACTTTGCAAAGCAAATGAAAATGAATTTCCTGCTTGTGGTATGACATACAAATAAAGAGAAGATGCTGAATGGAAGTGTGATGCAGGTACCACAGAGAAACTACCAGTCTAGACCTTCTATTTGCATATTGAGCAAAGTTCGCTCCATGCGTTGGTTGACTGGATTATTCCATTTCTATCCTGACCTTTAAAAAAAATAAATAAATCTTGAGTTGCGTCTTCTAAAACAAGCTGTCTTGCATAGGTTTGATGCCTTCAGGATTTATGTAGTGTATGTCTAGCAAAGGGTCTAAGATTAGCCTGACCATGCAGTGTTTCAGAAATTTGTTTTAAGCAGTTTGCAAAGAAACCTGGTGAGGTGGGTTGGGAGAAGGAGGAGCAGCTGACTGGTTGTGCAATGAGTCAGGAGCTCATTGTGAACTAACCCTGGTGGGCCTGAGTCTTCTAGAGGTCTGTTTCTGTGATAGGTACAACAACAGGGAATATTGGAACCACTCTGGGGGAAGTTCTGTGCTTGCATCATTCATAAGAGTGACTTTTCTCTATACAGTGTGAAGGTAGACCAGAGGCTTCACAGAAAGGAGGCAGACCTTTTGCTCATGGCGTGCAGCGGTAGAGCTGTTTGAGTACCCTTTTAGTCAACCAGCATTTTTATTAATGCGAGTTGAAAGAGGAGTGTGCTTATAAGGCTGTCTGTTGTGAGAAGGTGGTTATCAGTTTTGGTGTTGCACCCTCTGCTAGCCTTTTGTCTGAAGCAAGAGTCAGTTCTTACCTAATCTCACCTCATGATGTGTCAGAAAGGTCTCCTTATACTGAATGAACTATAGGTAATAGATCTGAGCAGCTGTAAGTGGAGACTATTTCTTTTAATGCTTTGCTTAAATAAAATCTCTTGACTTTCCAGTTCAATCCATTATCTCCTCTGTACTCTCTGGATGTGCTTGCTGATGCTTCCCACCGAAGATGCTCACCAGCACGCTGCACTGCCAGGTAACTCCCTTTGCTCTGCTCTGTTGGGATTGTGTCACTTCCCTCCCATGATTATCTTTAACAGTACTATGTGATCTGAACTATACTCATGGACCTGGAACTTAATGCACTTTTCCCTAGGAGGGCTGTGTTCAAACTTAGCGTAAGGCCTACCCATGCCAATTACTTGAGAGTCTCAAAACACTAAGCACTTAAAGGATACGGAACAGGCAGAACATCCTGTGCTTTTAGAAATAAATGTGACCTGTTCTGGATTGTGCAGTGAGTTGCTGCAAGTTTGTTGTGTAGGTACAAATGGACACACAATTTGTAGGTACAAATTGTCCACTATTAAAATTGAAACAAGATAAGGAGGAAAGTGCTGACAAGCACATGTGGATGACGTGCTGAGGCATTTTGGCATCCTGGGTACCTAAAATAGACTATCTGGGCAGATTCAGAACTCACCTGAGGTGACCTCTAATGACTTGATATCTCTCTCCTATTGATGAATTTTAGATCTGGTCTGGCCAAATGTTGAAGTATATTTGAGCCTGCATAGTTGGGGTTAATGTGGTATTCAGGTACCTTCTGCTGACTAGTCCTAAATTAAATTCAAGTGTTAGCCTTGGAGGTGACTCCTGTTCTTGTGCTGCAGGTGACTGTCTAAAGATAAGGTGCCCTTGAGCTCTTTCCCCATTCAAGGAGACAAAGCATGGCTTGGGACAAAATTCTGCTTATGTGTTTGTATGAAGGATCGAATCTGAAGGAAATGTCTGGACTTTCAGCTTCATGGCTTCCTTTCCCTTGTTAATTAGCAAATAGAGCATGAAAAATGTACTGAGGTTGTATGCGTCTGGACGAAAGCTTGGCACCCACCCAGCGAAGTCTCTCCTCCCACTGGCTTCTGCAGGGAATTTTGTGATGTTGCACCATGACCTCATGCTGCTGTAGCCAGCATGTAAAAGCTGGAAAGAGGGAGGGGGGAAGAAATCAGCTCTTAAACATTCAACTGGGTGAGAATAAAAAGAATTCAGAAGATTGTGTATCAAAAATTGGTATCTTTTGCCCCATTCTGGTGATGTTTTGTACCTAAGAAGTGAGAAGACTGATCTTTTCAGTTACATCTATGATAACCTTTCTTGTGCCTTGAGTGTTTTACTTAGTGCTCTACGGAAGGTTGTCTTCCAGAAAGGAGAGCAAGGCAAATCCTGCTTGTAAATTGAAACAGGGCAAAGTCTCTACCTTTATGATGATTATTAAAGGCCCTTTGCAAAGCTACTGGTTATGGCAAGGGATTTCTAAACCTGGAGGTATCATGTTTGTTTGGTTTTGCTGAGGTTGTAATCCAGCTAACCAGTGAATGTATTCTTGGTTCCTTCCTCTAAGGAACAAGTGACTGATGTCCTGACAAACTAATCCATGATGAATTGTTACCAAATGTTGGCAGAGAAGTTGTCTCATCCCAGAGGTGGCTGTGTTTTTAAGTGCCTGTAGTCTGAGAAGTTAGTTCCTATTTTATTGTGAAACATGCTTAATAATCTTTATAGGAGAAAGACATGGAGAGAATGACTGTTATGTGGCCCCATGCCATGTGGCAAGGATTGAACTCTTCAGTGCAAGGTGCTTGCTTTGTGTAAAGATGCTACCAAGGGCACAAAAGGAAATTGTTCCTTTACAGAAACATTTTCTTGACAATAGTTGTTCTTGAGGTGCTTCAAGAACCAAGCCTATTAGTAGTCCATTTTCTTACAGGACATCCAGATGATCTCTAAGCATTGTTCAGCCATTTATGCAGTTAACATCTTTCTCTTCTGCCATGGATGGAGTTCGTTCCAGTAGTGTGTTCTTTAATAAGCTTCTAACAGGTTGTACCTCATCCTGGAGAAACTCTAACTCAGAAATTTGTCACAAGCAGATGGGGAGTGGTGAAGCTTATTTCCTGAGAATGATATTATGTGTTAGAGAAGAAACTGCCTATATCGTGGACATCTGATTTCTTCAACTGATTCCCACTGTGCCATGCAAAATTGCCTTTCTCTGCTTAGTTGCTGCAATCACAAATGTGTCCAATGGAGTATAGTTACCAGGTGGAGTCTTTTCTCACCCATGGAAATATTTTCTTTGTCTCAATGGTGGATTTTGGTGGACTTCGTCTGGACATGCAGTTCATCTGGAAGACTGGTAACCCAGTCCGTTTAAGCAGAGCTGTAGGCCAGAATACTGAGCACATTGGGGGTGTTCGTTCAGGCTTTGCAGTGTCTGGGAGGGAGATTCTATGTGGAGGGTTCCTTGGGAAGTCTTACTTGAAAGGCTGTATAAATTGTACACTACCAAGATTACCTTTCTTGCTTTATGTCTGCGATGAGAAGAGATTTCGTTCAAAGTGTATGCACAGCATTGGGAATTTCACACCCATCATTAGAAGCAGTTTTGTGTGTGTGGTGACTGTTATCATTAGTGGTATAATTTTATTTTGTGAAGCGAGGAGAGTTTCCTGCTTTCTTGCAATCCTCCCGAGGGGCAACTGGTGTATTAATTTGCTGTATTGCCTCCTGGCTGTTCCCAGGCTGTTTTTCCTCTTCATCATGGAATTTTTAATGGCCCTGCTGCCTCTCGGGAGGCATGCAAGGAAGAGTACCTCAGGGATCTCTTCCTTTTTTCACATGCCTATAATTACTCTCCTTTAAGAGCACAAAGCATTTGCTAATCATGTCTTGTCTGTTAAGGTTTCGGCTTAGGATGCAGGCTGTTAAAAGCAAGCAAGTAGAGACTTGCATGGCCAGCCCAAGTGATCCTTCTTCTCTTTCCCCCTCTGCCTATTTGCCTCTCTGGGAGAATGGAGTGGTCTGAACAGAATTTTCTTCTTGAACTCCTTCTGCTTAAGAGGATTTTGTAAAGGCTGAGGCAGAATATCTTTATTAGATTTTGGTTATTCAATGGCTTTCCCAGTGGGAAGATGTTATAGGTTGGTCAGTGGAATGTTATTGCTTCGAGGTGGGGTAAGAGTTTCAGTAGAGGCTACAGCTAATGTTCTTTCAATTTGAGTTTGAGCAGCAAGTAGAATAAGAGAGGAAGGTAGAAGATAAATTGTCCCTAATGCCATTTATTGTTTACCAAGTCTTAAAAATAGGGTTATGGGTGAAAAGCTCAATTAAATGCTCCCACTGGAGGTCATAGGTAAAGTGGACTTCAGATGGCAAGTAGATGTTGTGAAGGTGGAGATCTGAAGAATTATGTTGAGACCTCTGAACAGTACAGATGAATCAGAAAATCACTTTGCAAGTCCTCTCCCTTAATACTAACCATAAATCTGGAGTTTGGGTTTAAAAGCAAGTCTGTCATCTTGCCCGGAACATGGGATAAACATCTAAAGGAGTGAGTGATAGAGTGACTCTCCTAAAAATCTTCGAGTTGCTCCGTACCCTGGATTTGGTGGTGCTGTTAGAATGAAAAGGTTTGAATGTCTCTAATTGCAGTTCCAGCTCTGGAAATATGCTCATCAAAATAAATTTTTTTCTTTCTCTTCCGTATCTGTGCAGAGGTCCTGACACTTCTGCCTCTTACCCAGACATGTAGATTGCCCACAACAGCAAACCCTTCCTGAGGCAGTTGAAATGTCATGCTTTCCCACTTGACCAGGACAGTATCCAGTTCATTCCACGCAACCTATCCATGCATCTTCATCTTCCTGAAATTCTTTATGTAAAAATGTCTGCTGTCAATTCCTTTAGGCATCTTTCTCCCTATTTTTTTTTAAACTCTTTTTCCATTTAGCTTGAGCACTTTCATGTCTTCCTTTGCTAAAACCTGGCTAATATTCCAGTTGTGAGGATATAACTGAATTCTTCTGACAGGCATGCAATGAACAACAGCTATCAACCTAATGTCACATTCAGTTGTCTGAGGCATAATGCTCCCATTTTGGTGAATCCTAATTCTCTGGAGTGAAAAATCCCCTTGGCTTCTGAATTTTGTTTACATGCTATTTCTTTCTTCTCTTACAAATCTTGTTGCCATCATCAAATCTGTTTACTCAGGAGGTCTGGCAAATATTAGGACCCTTTCTGGCACAAATGTCATGTGATTCAGTATGAAAATACAGAATGCACTATATGGGATCACTCCGTCTCTGCTTAGAATGGAAACTAGAAGAAAATGTGTTCACTTGTATTTGCCACACAAACTTTTAGGAATGGAATTGCTACTTGGGGAACAGACTGCTGCTGCTCAAAGACCTATGAGATTCTGATGATTTAAGAAGTGAGCTGACCTGTTAGCAGTTTTGGAATCTGAAAGTGTGCTCTAGAAGCTCTCCTGTGAGGTTCTGCAGGGCAGAGGATACTCTGCTGCGTGGGAAGTAACTGCACTGTGATGTGACTGCAAGAACCACTTGCAGGCATGGGAGTTTTGTGTGCAGACTGTGTGAGCAACTCCTGTTGATTTTTCACGTGCTATGTGCAGGTCAGACTTTGGTGCCCAGCTAGTTCTCTAGCCAAAGAAGAGGAATAACTCTGCTTTTAATGTTAATTTTGTGAAACCACTGTCCACAGCTTCAGGTAACAGCTTAGGGCTTAGAAAGAGTGCCTTTTATTTGGCCTGTGTTTGCTGGGAACATAGCAACAGCAACAGCTGGCTTATGTAGAGTTTTAGTAGCAGTATCCTTGTTAGAAGGCTGTCTGTGTTGAACACTTACTTTAACATGGGGATAATAGCATCTCCTGTTTGTATGACAGTAGATTAATGGCTGCCTCACACTTTCACTAAATAATCCAAGTGCTTTGCTTCCTCCAAGCGTAAGGTTAGAATGAAGACTGGCAGCAGAGGGGCTGGATGGTGTGAGATTAGAGGCACAGAGTGCCTCCAAGAAGGCCACAGACTGTCACAGTTAGCTCTGTAGGGTCTTTGCAGAGACCTCCATTGAGAGGGAGGTTGTTTTTGCCCTAAATTTTGAGAGAGTGGACATCACTTCATAACCTAGACTTTTTTTTCACAGATATCAAAGGCTTCAAGGGCCTAATGCTGTTCATTAAGGTTCTCTCTGGACTGGTGTCTTCTTGTGCTCTGTGTTGTCTCTCATAGATTGTACTGCCAATCCTAATTTTGTGTTGAAACCCCGTGGAAGATGTAAAGTAGTGGCAAACTCCTGTGGCCCTATAGTCCTGTGTGTAGTCACCTTGGACTGTAGGAGTGAGGTAGGAGTCCAGTGTGTGCAATTACAGTTCATTTAAAAAGGAAAAAAAAAAAAGTCACGGAATAAGCACTTGGAAAAAGAAAGGAAGCATTACTTCTGACACATTAGGGAGAGCAATGAATCTCAGCTTTCTGTGTAACAAAGCCCACTTTTTCTGCAGCATGACCTGCATGTGGAATCAAGCACCTTAAGTACTATGTTAAGAACAGGAGACAAATCTGTATTTCCTGGATATTTCCTCTAGTTTGTGATTAAAAAAAAAACCAACCACAAAACAACAAATCACTGTCAGAAAGACACTATTTTTTCGTATAAAACCATTTTTCCTATCTGTATGTAATTTTTTGTTCACTGGCTCCTGGCAGTGAGAGCCTGCAGTGTGAGTTGGATATATTGCAGCCACCAGTGTAGCTGCACTTTGGATCCTGCCCTGTCTCTCCGGGTGTGTTCTGCTTTTTTCTCATCCCAGGTTAGAATTTCAGTCTTCTCTAGACTGCAAACTAGGTTTTTGCATTAGTCTCTAGTCACCTGGCAGATCCAGCTGTGACTGAGCACTGTGACTTTGTTTTTTTCTTATAATCAATCAGCTGCAGTCCAAAAGTAACCAGGCAATTATTTTCTCATTTGTGCAACATCGAAAAAAGTGTATAGAAGCCTGGCAGAAGAGATTGAGAGCCAGTAAAGACAGAGTAAGTACCTCTCTAGTTCCTAAGTTTGGGCCCAGATCTTTCATCCCACAAAGCTCTGTTACTCAAAGTTCTTCACAGAAGGCCTTGTGACAATGCCCAACTGTGCATTTCAGTCATCCTTTCCTGTTGTGTTCTACTTCAGAGTAGTTTTTAAACCATTCAGGAGAGTTATTAAAATTCAGCTTTGACAGAAAAACTAATTAATGGTTGCAGCCTGTCAGTGAGAGTTTCGCAATTTCTATTTCAGCCTGTCCACTGCAATGTTGTGTACTACATGTACCCATCACCTGACTTTCCTGGTGGTGGTGTTTCTAGGAGTCTGCTGTTAAACTGGGATTTTCCAGTTCGATTCTTGTAGTGATACAGCATCTGTAGGTGAGCTAGTGATTAGAAAATAGATTGAAAGTGTGGTACCTACCAAAAATGCGTATTTCCTAAATTATAGCTCAGACACCCTTTCTGTCCATGTCTTAAGGAGGACTGTCACCCCTGCGTGCATTCTTGTGCTCCTCTCTCTCCCAGGGTACATACCACCTGGAGATTCCCTGTATGCAGATTTATGGTGTTTGTAAAGTGCACCAGCCACTTGAAACTGACACTTTTACCACCAGGTCAGTCAGAGTCAGTGAGTAATCAATAGGTTCCTGATTTACTAACTGAAGTGTGGGTGATCAATAAGGGATAAGCCTGAATGAAATACACGTTACAGAGAGAATTTATGACGTCTGAGCCTTTGTGTGTTAGAGGCAGGGCTGCTAGATGCAGTGTCCTTGCTATTAGTTTCCAGGTGGAGTAAGATTTGCCTTTACTTTGGCTACAAGAGGGGATTTTGAGATTCTCATTCTGTTTTAATTTTTTATTTTTACCCACTGTGAGGTAAGGGTAGATGTTAGAGCTCAGATGGAGCTGAGACCCAGATGCTCTTATTTGAAATCTAGTTGTAACATTTGTGAACTGGGAACAATTGCATAATGTCTCTTGGAAATGATAGCGCTTACTTCTTTCCTAGTCTGTAGTGATTCTTCACCAAGGATCAGCTGGCTAATGTTGGTATTAGTTCATAAAATTAAAAAGGGAACCTTATTATTATTATTATTATATGATAAAATTAGTTGGGTTATTATACATAATTATGTAGTCATCTAGTTAGTAATCTAATACTGTGTCACTGATGCAAAATAAAAAACTGAAGTTCCACTTGATTGAGACTATCTTTTCCTTGGGCTATGTGTGCCTAGATATTTCAGAATACATTGTAGAACTGTGTTAAAACATTATATAGCCAATGTCATAATCATGTACAAAAGCAGTTTTTAGCATATGCAAAATCACTTTAGAGGTAAGTCGCTTTTGTATACAAACACAAGATTTGGATAGGCAGTCTGTAGGTGTACTGGTGTTTTCAAAAGCCTTTAGTTCATGCTCTCAGGAGACTTCATGACTGGTTGTATTAATATGCATTCCCAGATTTGAAAAATTGACTGTCAGTGAAACTTAGCACAATTTAAAAATTTTTGAAACTATTCCTTAATGTTGTCTTTAGATGATGGATATTGTAGACTTCTTCTAGAACTTTTGAATTTTAGTTGAGAAGAGAGAATGGTACATGTTTCTTTCTTACTTTTCAGTTATGCATTTGTTACAGGTAAGTAGGTAGACCCGGTCACATTCAAGCAATTTATAGTCTTGGCTGGTATAGTTTGGGTTTTTTTGTTCCCTACGCTGTTCTGTAGCGCTACAACAGCACACTTTCATTTTGCATAAACTTATTGTCTAAAATTGTATCTATTATAGTTGTGCTACTTTATTTTTAAAGTAGATTTTGGCATGCCAATATGAAGATATGAAGTTTTCCTTTTGTTATCTGTAAAAGGCTTCAATACTTGATAAATATGTTTGTTAAGCTTTTTTAAAAAAATCAAAATAATGAGATTTAAACACGTGAAATCTTTTCATTACTCAGTCATAGAAATGAATATGGTTCCAATCTCTATACCATGTAAGCGCCTCACAATCTGTAATGGATAGTGCTGCGTTGTGTGCATCAGATCTGATGCAGAGAGTGACCGAGGGACTTGCCAAAGAAGCTGTGTTCTCTAAGATGAAGCAGGGATTTGAACCAAACGTCATTGCTAAATTACGCATTTGTGTTCATTATGGATTGTATTTGAGAAAGTTCTCTGGTCCGCTGCCAAGACTGTCTTTTCTGAATTACACTTCTTCCTAAGTCTGGAACTTGAAGTCAGTCCCGATAATGCGGGTTTTGTCTTTTTTGTTGAACTGGTCATCAGTAGGCTTCAGACTTAATAGTTGATATGACTGGGACAGATTATGCCTTTTAGGCAGTTTACAGGTGCAGTGAAACTCTATTACCATAATTCACATTCAGCTGTTTTCATAGCGCTTTGATAAGGAAATCATAATTTTGAATATGCATGAGACAGTTTTGCATTCCTAACTTTATGAACTTAGTACTGTGGTGGAAACAATATGCATAGACATTTGGAAAATAGTTACATTCTAAGATGACTCCATGGTACTAAATAGGTTGCAAAATGATTTTTGAATAAGGGAGCAAATGTCACACAATTTTTTCCAAGAGCAATCTTGCAGATATTTGTTGTACTTGTATAGAAGTAATGGTAGGACGTGTAATATCACACCTTGATCACATCTTCACTTATGCAAAGAGTTATTTTAAAGTTAGCATCAAACCAGATACAAGAAAGGCTAAGAAATAATTATTCTTCTGAGCCATTTATGTGTGTGAGGTCTTAAAAAAAATGGGAGCATGATGTTGTGTTAATGAAGCATTTGAGCAAAGCTTCCCTGAGAAACTTTTGATTTGTGCTGCCTGCACAAGTTAAGAAACTGATGGGATTTGGTGTGTGAATGGCCAGTCTTACAGGAAAGTAACACTGGAACAGAGTTTAATTTGTTTTAATTTCTTTGTAGGCAAGCCAATTTACACTTGGGACCACCATGTTCAAGGGACATCAAGAGGAAACGAAAGCCAGCTGCAGCTTCCATGTCCAGCCCAATATCAGGTAATCTGTATGTCAGCAGTTCCAAAGTTGTCCCTCTTGAGCAAAGTGCCAGAGTGACATTAGTCAAAAATAGTGTTACCTTGATTTGAAACTAATGAAATGTCTGAGAGAGAATATGGTGTGGTTTTGCATAGCATCAAAAGCTGCCTACTAAGCAAATCTTTGATGCTGCAGCTATAGTAAGTTAATGTAATTTACAGTGCTTCACTGTACAGTGGATAACAATCTGCTTCTTCATAAGGTCTTATTTACACCATTCCTAAATTGCGCAATGCGTGGTAATAAAGGGGTGATAAGTGTACACGGTGTGTTCCTTCAGTGTTGATCTGACATGAGCTGATGACTCTGGTACCCTTTTTTAGGGTGTTTCTAGACACTTTTACACAACCAGAAATCTGGCAGTTTTTGTACTATCACTGAGCGAGACCAGCTGTTCCCTGAGAGTTGTCTTACTCTCGTGGATGAAAATAGTAACTTTTTTCTTGTTCTGGGGACATAGTGATTAAAATGTGGGTTTATTTTCATGTGGCATATTTCTGGAAAGTCTTTGATTACTCACCAGAATCATACAAAGTTTTAATTTGCAGAACACAGAGGGATTTAGGGGACTTCTTTCTGGCTTCTCACTCTACCCCCTTTTGAAATATTTTGCCTACTATCAAGCAACCCATGTTCTTCCAACTATCTTATTAACAAACTATTGTTGTAATCCAGTAACAAGGCAGCTCCTGGGGAAGAATGATGATGGGAAACAGTGGGGAAGGCCAAAGAAACTGATGATGAATAGGAGGAATGAAGTTTGGATTTCTTCCTTGGGCTGGTGGGTAGACAGTAAAATAATGAAGTAGGGAAGAAAGTTGTGCTAGCCCTCTAGGCCACAGGTCTAGATTACAGGCTGTCTGAAAAGTTCTATATTAAAAAATAAGAGAAAAGAAAATTAAAATAATAGTCTGTTGCTTAGCACAAGTGTCATCTGTTATTGACTATTTATTTAGGATATTCTTTCCTGGCTTTAGAGTAATTCATGCCAGGACATTCAAACATTTGTAGTGAAAGGGTTAGTAAAATCATATATCCATAGCCAGAGAATCTTAGTTCTGAAAAACTAGGTTTTCTTGGTGTGATTGCCAGTGTCTCACTGTCCACTGTTACCTGTCCATTTATTTATTCTTTAGAGTGTATTCTGTACTGCATTGCTGGTCACTTTCTATAGGGAGAGCTTCTATTTCTATGCCTATGTGTTTCAAAATAGGCAAATTGTATAGTAAATGCTTTTTGAAGAGTTGAATCTGCAGCTGGAGTGGAACTTGGCGCTGGAAAATAGCACAGAGCTTTGAAAAGTTGTTTTTTTGGAAGGAGACGAGGGAGAGAAAGTATGCTTTACAAAGTAAGGAAGGAGAGTAGTTACTGGAATCTGCACAGGATGCTTGTGCTGATTGTCAAGAGAACAGTGCTGCCAAGGTTTTTAATGATCAGAAATGGTAAAGACCTCTTTCCTTAGAACCTGTTTAGAAATTGGAGACAGCTGATATGGCTTCACCAAAGGCAAATCCTCCCTGGCAAATTTGATGGCCTTCTATGATACTGCCACAAACTTGGTGGATAAAGGCAGAGCAATGGACCTCATCTACATGGACTTATGTGCAAAGCATTTGACACTATCCCACATGACATCCTAGTCTCCAAACTGGAAAGTCATGAGTTCAAAGACTGGAACGTCATGGGTTCAATGAATGGACCACTCGGTGGATAAGGAACCGGCTGGATGGCCGCACTCAAAGGGCTGTGGTCAATGGCTCAATGTCCAAGTGGCGGCTGGTGACGAGTGGTGTCCTACAAGGGTTAGTACTGGGACCAATACTATTTGACATCTTTGTTGGAGACGTGGAGAGTGGGATAGAATGCATCCTCAGCAAGCTAGACAACGACACTGAGCTCGGTGGCGCAGTTGACACGCTGGAGGGAAGGGATGCCATCCAGAGGGACCTGGACAGGCTTGAGAGTTGGGCTAATGCAAATGGCATGAAGTTCNGGAGCACCTCTGCTATGAGGACAGGCTGAGAGAGCTGGGGCTGCTCAGCCTGGAGAAGAGAAGGCTCTGGGGAGACCTTAGAGCAGCCTTCCAGTATCTGAAGGGAGCTACAGGAGAGCAGGAGAGGGACTCTTTGTCAGGAAGCGTAGTGATAGGACAAGGGGTTTTAGACTAGAAGAAGGGAGATTTCGATTGGATATTAAGAAGAAATTCTTTGCTGTGAGGGTGGTGAGGCACTGGAACAGGTTGCCCAGAGAAATTGTGGATGTCCCATCCCTGGAAATATTTAAAGCCAGGCTGGTTGGGGCTTTGAGCAACCTGGCCTAGTGGGAGATGTCCCTGCCCATGGCAGGGGGTTGGAACTTCTTGGTCCTTTCCAACTCTAACCATTTGATGATTCTGTGAAGTATCTCCAGTAAAGTTAAAAGATATGGACAGGGTTTGCTACAATACTGACTTGAGGAAAGAAACTGTTTTGATTGGGTAACTGAAGCTGCGTTTTAGCTGACTTTCTGCAGTGGCCTCCCAATTGCAGCTAGAGCACAACCTGGGGATGTAATTTGGAAACTTCTGAAATCTGGGTGTTATTTAGTTTAAAGATGATATGACTTAGGAATTACTGATGCCTAAAGAAATATGTAGGGTTACTCTGCAGTAATGTAGAATTAACTGAAGACCCTTACGCTTGTTAGACATTGATGAGATAGTTACAGAACCCTTGCTGTGCATCTACTTGTCCCAGCATAAATGTCTTATACTGGTGTTCTCCTGCACCTGAGGAATCAAGGCAGCCTCACTTCCTCACTAGAGAGGGTTTTTATGCTTGTGTCATTTTATTTTTTCTGCAAAAGATGAAATGCAGCTGAATCAGAATTCAGGCCCATGCCTGTCACTGCAGGCACAGAGTGCGGGATTTCTTCACCTTTAAATAGCTCCTTAGCGGAGTCCAACTGCTCTTGTCTCACTTGTTGACCAGGTCCTGCTTCAGTGATCTCCTTTTTTGCAACCTGAGTGCCCCATGGAGGTGAAGGACACAGCCTGAGTTGGCTCCATCAGTCAGCAGAACAAATGGGCTTGCTCTGCCGAACATCGGGCCATCTCGGATTCCACCTCTTTTATAGAGATGAGTGATGAAGAGGGGCTCGTTCTGCTTTGCCGCTGTATTAATACACATCAGGGGCCAGCTCCCGGCACTAAATCACGCTACTGCATACATCTGTTATCGGACTCCTCACCAGTGTGATGAACAAGACTGCAGATAGAGGCTTCCTCATGTCATTCTTTATAGGATTTTCCTAAAAGAATAAATAGCTCAAATCTCTGCCAACACTCTCCCCTGTCATTGTGATGAATTTAGCTTCTTTCTTAAACATGCAGCTACAAATCTTCCCCTGTCGCCTCACCCCCCACCATCCACAGAAAGTTTTGAGTTGAATTTGGCTGAAATCAGAGGGTGCTAATAAAAGGCATATGAGATGTGGATGCTATCTCCTGCCAGCTGCAGGAAGGAGAGAAGGGGGTTAGAGATATGTTTATTTGGGAGCCATGCAAGCTATGTCTGTATTCTCATCTACTTTTATGAATGTGAGTATTATATGGATTCTGGTAAAACGTAATTTGTCAAAGACCCTTGTATGAACATAAAAAACCATGCATTACTGTAGCAGAAGTGCCTAGATCTCTATTGTGTTGTCACACCATTAAACTTCTGGTATGAGTCCTACCCTCTGAGGCTAATTGGCCCAAATACTGAGATAGCTGTTAAAGAATAGCATTTCGGAAAAAGGCTTGGCTGTTGACAGCACCAAAAAGTGGGCAGAAAATTCAGAACTCATTTGCATTTCAGAAAGTGACTGTTATCAAAATTGAGTTTTGAGCAAACTTATGCACATGTTGAGAGAGATCGAAAAGGAAAGTTAGTGCTTTCTACACTGCACAGTTGAGAAGTACGTGAGCCCTAAAACATGAGGTTTTCACCTGGTAAGAGCAAAAGTCTGTCTGGTGTAGTTTGGCAGGAAATCTGGAGGAAGTAAGTCTGGCTAATCTGGATGAGAGCAGAAGTTCATCCAATTCAGTAACCAACAGTCAGTGCGTAGGGAGGCAGAAAATCTGTAGTAATCAAAGTTCTTTGAACTTTCAGTGATCTAAGACTTAGGGGCATCAAAAAGCAGTGATAGTATCCTTGTACTTAATTACTTTCTGTTGAAGTGCAGTGGATTTGGAATAATGTCCTTAGAGGCACAGTAGGACTTGTCTAAAATACTGTATAAGTTGTTATTCTCATGGTAGTTAGTCTCTGGTTTGAGAGAGAGGGATCTGATGAAGACTGTCGTGTCTGCGTTCTGTTTGTCAGAATAGGCCACAAGTACAGATGGTTGTGAAATAAATGGTGAAGAATTGTTCAGCCTTACATTGATGTTTTTAATGTTTATGTGGTCTAGTTCTCTATATATGTAGCAGTACACATGGTAACTGGCGTCCTGTTCAGGTATTACAGTGAATCTGGAGGTAAAAATCTGCATGAATAGGCTTTTCAATACATGCCTCAGAATGTGTTTACACTTAGCTTGTGAAAAATAATAATTTCTAAAATGTGCCAGTTAGCAGCCTCTGAAACTGCTTGCTAGAGAACAGTCTGATGAGTGAATTTTCCTTCTCTTGGTTGTTACTAATGCATCCACTTTTTGTCATGGTGTGACGGTACCCAGCAGCAAGAAGCCTGTTTTGGTCCTTTGCTTTTTTTTCTTTCCATGAGCAAAGATGGAGAGCCTGAGTGGGCAGGCTGCTGGTAAGGAGCCCGCAGTGTAGTATTGGTGGTGGTTATTAGTTTAAGGGCTTTGACATACTTTTTTTTTGTTTGTTTTTCATGTTTCATATTACCTTCAGATGGAGGAAGTTGATGATCTAGAAGTAAAATATGCAAGGTAGTGTTATCAGCTGTGCTGTCGTGGTTGTATGGGAATGACTCACTGTTTTGGATGTACAGAAGCAGGATTGTTGGGGTTCCACATGTACTGAGTGCGGAACCTCAAGCATTGAACCAGCTTTTTATTTAAACTTCAAAGCAGTCAGTCCTCTAGTTGAGGCTTGTTATGGCCTCTTTATCCTTCATCCACTACAGAGCAGATGGAACTTGTGATAAAAACACACAAACAGCTATTATCTGTTGTCAGAATACAATGAAAACGAGGTGCGTTTCATACTGAAGCAGTTATTTCTTCCAAAAAAAAATATCTTGTTGCCCCAAAGATTCCTGTAGTAATTTCTCCTATCCCATTCTGCTTGTGAGGATCAAGTGATTCGGGATACTGAGAATGGGAGTAAACTCTTCTATCTCTAGGTTTCTGACAATTCTGCTGGGAATGTGGGTGAGTGGTGGGTTGAGCTATGAATCTACAGAGCTCTCTCGCTAATTGTAACCTGCCCCATTTTGAAACAGTGGTCGCATTGAAAAAATGAAAATGGATTCCAACATAGCTTAGCAAGTAGCTTATTGTTAGAATATGCTGATTCACCATATTGGATATATGTGGAGGTTCATGGTACTGCCTTTACTGGGTAGGGAGGAGATGTGTATTTTCCTCTTTTAACTGCACTTTGCAACCTGAAGTTTGTGAAGCCTTCAGAGACTTTGAAATTCTCAGATACAGGTTTAATTGAGTTTTTGTGAAGAGATCAAGTTATCTTCAGTTGAGTGATTAATAACTGATTCAGTTTCAGAATGGGACAGCTAAAGCTCTTGATTTTCCACAGGAACTTTGACTGAGAGAACTAGGTAGTAGACTGAGAACATGGAATTCTAAATGTGAGAATCATTAGGGCAAAGGTGTTAATGCTACCAAGAACCTGCATTTCAAAGGAGTTTGGTAAGGGAACTTGTGGGAACTCAGGAAACAACACATTTGTATAAGAAGTTATACATAAGAGGTATTTGTCACAAAGTCACTTGTTCTATCTATTTTTTTTTTTCCCTTACCTATTCTCTTCCTCTGTTCCCTCTTTCCTGCAATTTTATATTTCAGCAACTTTGTCTGTCCACATGGATGCAGCAGAATCAGAGCTACCAGCAACACCGTCCCTGAGATCCCAGAACTCTGAGTGGACTGGGAAAACGCCAGCAGCTGAGAAAGCCACTATCACTGCCTCCAGTAACTTTTTTAAAATGCCACCAGAGAAGAGCCCTGGATACAGCTAAGAGGAAGCATCGCAACTGTAAAATCTTGTTGGATTTTTGAATTGTTTGACTCTGGTGTGTGTCTCCCCCAAACATCTTGTTTGGCAGTAGTGATATCCTCAGTATTGGTGCGTGATGCGTGCCGTCATCCACCAGACTGATCTGCGTGCCCTGCATACCTAAATCATGTTTGTGAATCTATGTTTAAAAAAAAAAGGTAATCAGTGTTGGGACTGCAGTGGCTTTTAAAAATGTTCTTGCTGTTGCTGTATTTATTATGCACTCATCTCTTTCCCTGATGCCAGCTCGTATGTGCTGGGTCATATACAGACTCTTTTGGGGTTTCCGGTCTTTATTCACCCCTGGACATGTTGCTTGTTTGTGCATTTGACGTTTTTTTTGGTTGAAGGTCCCCCTGCCGCTCTGGGAGGCAGAAGTCTCCCCCTGCTTTCTTCCAGGCTGAGAGGGTTTCTTGGCTGGGGAATGAGGAGGGACTGTGAACAAGTTGAAATGTGGAACTTGAATTCTGTATTAGCAGGATGTTTTCAGGCCATGTGCTAATGGACTCCAATCATGTTGCTTCTAGTGAAGCAAATACAGTGCTTGTCCATTCAGAAATTGCCACTGACTAGCTGGCAGCATCGTCTGTTAGACCTTCTCCCTTGTTCTGAATGTCTTGAGTCTTGCTTGTGTGTTGCATGTTCTTTTCTAAGTCTCCTACTGGATAAGGATTTGGGAGAACTACTTGGACATTAAATGTGTAAGCTGGAGTCCTGGAAAAGAATTTAGGCCCTTGAATATCTTTGGAGCATGGTAGAGGATATATAAAATTTCGATTTCTCCGTGTGTAAATTAAAAAATGATTGCTAGCATTTCTAAAGGACTCATGCTGCTGAAGTTAACATGCCATTGAACAAAAAAAAAAAAAGCAATTTAAAGTGTCAACTGAGTTCAGAGCATTCTGGGTATTGATCAGACCACTTCTGTCTCATGTTTTCCCTCACTTCAAAAAGTATTGTCTGCCATATCTATTGAAGGTGTCTCCACCTACTGATGATTGTACTTTGCAGCATACACAAAAGACATTTTCTTCATGGCATTTGGACTTGGTCACCTGTTACCTGTATTCCCTGTCTTTTCGTGAATTCTTGATCACACTCCATTTACTATTTTTTTAATTACTCTGCCTGGAGCTTATTTTGGGCAATGTTTTTAGAATATACACCTGGATAGCATGTGTCAAAGAACAGGTGACCTCATGGTCATATCCTCATATCCTTTTAAAATAGGATGTATTTGTATGCATAGAACTCTTTGCTTTCCTCACTGCGTGGAGCTTCCAGACAAGACTGTTTAAGCCTGTAAAATTCATTTTGAATGGAGAGGTGCATTTACCACTCTAAAGTAGATAACAAAATTTGCATATTTTTAGTGCTTTTGCAGTGTTCTACTTTACTTTATAAATCAAATAGCTGAGGGACAGATTTGATTGTGAGGCTATAAAGCAGTGATTTATATTTAACTCTGTATTAAAATGTTAAATGGTCATAACACACACAAAACAAAAATTGAATGACTCACTAAATCATGATTGACAAATACAGTTATACTACAGACACACTGTCCATGTCTGATCCCCTAATACCTACTTACTCTTGAAGAGAGATCCAAATTGGATTTATATTTCGCAGCCCAAGCAAACTGTCAGATCTGTCCTTGTAAATCCCTCTCAAAACCTCCTTTTTTTTTTCCTTTTTTTTTTTTTTTTTTCTGGTGATGGTACATTTTGGAACTAATTAGAACAAGGAAAACCTTTTTACCTTGCTGAAGGAGTACAGAGGTCAGTTTGGATTATGGGACAAGCTGTAAGGGTTATGTGAAGAGAGAAATGTTCCTGTTTATTAGTAGTCATTGGATTGTCTTATTTTGAGCAGTGGTGCTCAAGAGGTAGCACAGGAAGTCTCAGTGCTGGAGGGCCTAATCTAGAACATACAAGGAGAAGGTAAACCTGAAGAGTTGACTATCTAGAGCTTGAATGTCTGGTACTTCTGAGCACAGTGAAGGGGGAAAGGTGATCACATTCTCTTGACAACTTGCAGCTAAATTTTGAGGTGGGAAGCCTCATAACCAAACTTCCAAGCCGTTTCCGTGGCAGGGATTATTTTCCTAAAAAAGTGTTTGTGCAACTGAGTGTTTTTCATCTCATGAAGGATCCTCTACAACCTCTGGTTTAAATTGATTCAACAGACTTACTCAGATTACTGATTACAGATAAAATTTTTCATTTTGTCCCTTGTGTACCTCTCTTAAAAACCATAGAATCCCAGAATGGATAGAGTTGGAAGGGACCTTAAAGATCATTGAGTTCCAACCCCCCTGCCATGGGCAGGGACACCTCCCACTGGAGCAAATTGCTCAAAGCCCCATCCAGCCTGGCCTTGAACACCTCCAGGGATGGGGCATCCACAACTTCCCTGGGAAACCTGTTCCAGTGCCTCACCACCCTCACAGGAAAGAATTTCTTCCTAAAAACCAATTCTGATATACCTTGCTACGTTCTGAGTATTGTTCAGAGTAGTACTGTTTCTGCTGTGGCATCGAGATGGTCTTAAAACTTTTATAAGAGAGGTGTTTGGTAATCAGCACACTTGATCTTGTCCATTGCAGGGGGCAGTTGCTAGACTTCACATGATTTTTCTCAGGGGACAGGGAAGGATAGTTTATCAGATTTTCCTATTGAGGTCAGTAGCACCGTTCATCTGGTTAAGCCTTTACTTAGGTTGTAATCTCCTGGGAGGTCTTCCTTGCCTTTAAAGGTTGAATGTACCTGTGGCACTACTGGAGAGTTACTGTGGCAGGCCTTGTCTTGGTAAGCCAAACTTTGTGCCATGCGACTTTCTGGAAGTGCCCAGAGACTCAAGTTCTTGCAGCTGCCCTGTCTTTCCTGTTTCTGGGTTAGAATCTGTTTGCAGGTCAGTCAGACTCAACCAAATTTTGTTTTCTGAGGTAGTAGACAGACCAAATGAATCATATATCTTGTTACTTCAGGGTATTTATCAGAATCTGTCTTCAGACTTCAGTAGCTTGATACAGATTTGAGAATCTGCATCAGTCTGAGGTGAATGAATGAGCTGCATTGTTTTTTCTCTTTTCCTCTAAGGCAGATTCCTTATAACTCACACAGTAATTGCAGTGAAGGACACAGCACTGCAGGTGTGGATTGCTTGAGTAGAAAGGAATAATAATATGCCTTGATTTGGTAGCTGTGCTTCTGCTAACGTGGTCCAGAGTGTGATTATTCCTTCAAAGATACACAGCTCGCTCATATTTCACTTCTTGTCCACCAGGACTCAAGTATTTTTCCAGGTTTGTTTTCTTCAATTTCCCAGATATCAGCCAGGAATACCACACCACTGTGACAAACAAGTCTGAGAAATTCCTGAAGCATGTTGAAGATAACTTTTTGTCTCAAGTACTCAGTGAGCCAACTAGGAAAGATGCCCTGCTAGACTTGTTGTTTGTAAACAGAGAAGGACTTGTGGGAGATGTGATGGTAGGTGGCCACAGGGATCACAGTGAATTCAATGGAGTTTTTTGATGTATTGAGAAAAATGGTCAGCAGAGTTGCTACCCTGGATTAAAAGAGAGCTAACTTTTAGCTACTGGGCAGGCTAATTAGCAGCGTCCCTTAGGAATCTGCTTTCGAGGGCTTAGGAGCCTGTGAGTGCTGGTGGGCTTTTTAAGAACCACCTTTTAACAGCACAAGAGCAGGCAATCCCTTTGTGTTGAAAGTCAAGCAAGTGACGCAGAAGACCATTTTGGCTGAACAGGGAACTCCTCTTGGAACTCAATAGGAAAAAGAAATTGTATGTTCTCTGGAAGTAAGGTGAGGTTTTGTAGGAAGATCACAGAGCTGTGGTCTGCATATGCAGAGAGAAGACCCAAAAGGCCGAAGCTTAAAGTTGAAACTGGCCAGTGTTGTGTCAGACAACAAAAAAGACTTTTTGAAGAACTTTTCCTTAGGTCTCCTCTTGCTATTAGAACATCTGACCAATACTTGTTGAAGATGATCACCTGACAAATCAGGAGGAATTAAAAATGAAGGCATTCAAAGGGTTTTTTTTTTTTGCCTCAGTCTCTAATAATAGTGGCAGACCTTGGGCTGCCCGGGTCTCTGAATTGGAGGACCATGACTTGCAGGAGCAGTGACTTTCCACTTGTGGACACTGAAATTGTAAGTTGAATGTTTGTAAATCCATGAGACCAGATGGGTTTCATCCCAGCTCACCGAAGGAGCTAGTGGATGTTACAACAGGACCCCACTCAATCGTCTAGCAAAGGTCATGGGAGTCTCGGGAGGTCTCTTCTGACTGGAAGCTGGCCAGTTATTCCATTTTACAAGAAGGGCATGAGGGAAGACCCAAGGAACTACATACCTGTTGGTCTAACGTCAGTGCCTGGAAAAATTACAGAAAAGATCATACTAGGTGCTACTGGAAGGCATTTAAAGGACAATGCAATCATCAGGTACAGTCAACAAGGGGTCACAAAGGAAAAACCTGTTTAATTAATTTGACATCCTTCTGTGATAAGGTCACCTACCTTAGGGTTGAAAGTTGGATGTAGTTTTTGATACTGTCCCTCACAGCATCCTTTTGGACAAATTATCCGACTGTGAGGTGAGCAGGTACACAGTGTGCTGGCTGAAGAACTGGCAGTGCTCCAGGGGTTATAGTGAATGGGGCTACATCTGGCTGGTGACTGGTCATCAGTGGTGTCCCTCAGGGTTCAATTCCAGGGACAGTCCTGACAGTTGAATGTTTTTATCAGTGATTTGGGTGCAGGAGTTGAATGCACCAGCAGTGAGTTTGCTGATGATACTAAACTGGGAGGTGCTGTTGACCCTCTGAAGGGACAAGAGACTTTACAGAGGGATCTAGATAGACTGGAGCATTGGGCTATGACTAATGGGATGAAATTTAACAAGGAACAAATTCCAGATTCTGTACCTGGGATGGAGTAATGCTGGACACAAGTATAAATTGCAAGAGGAGTGGCTGGAGATCAGCCCTGCAGAAAGGGAATGGGGAGTGTGGTCGACGGCAGGCTCAGTATGAGTCAGCAGTGAGCCCTGGCAGTCAGGAGGGCAACCTGCACCCTGAGGTGCATCAAACCCAGTACAACCAGCTAGTCAAGAGGCAATTATTTCACTGTATTTAGTGTTGGTGCAGCCTCGCCTTCAATACTGTGTACAGTTCTGGGCCCCGCCACTTAGAAAGGATGTTAAGATACTTGAATGTGTCCAGAGGAGGGAAACAAAGCTGGTGAAAGGTCTGGAAAGAATGTCCTATGGGGAGTGGCTAAGGGGTTTGTCTGGTTTGGAGAAGTGGAGGCTGAGGGGTGACCTCATTGCTCTTTACAGCTTCCTGAGAAGAAGTGGAGAGGGAGGTGCTGATCTCTTCTCCCTGGTATCCAGTGACATGATGCGCAGGAATGGTTCAAAGCTGTGTCAGGGGAGGTTCAGACCTGAAGCAATTCTATAGAGAGAGGGTGGTGAAGCACTGAAGAGGGCTTACTAAAGAGGTGGTTGATGCCCCAAAGCTATCAGGGTTTAGGAGCCATTTCAAAAATGCTGTTAATAATATCTTTTAACTTTTGGTCAGCCCTGCAGTAGGCAGACTCTTAGACTAGATGATCATTATGGGTCCCTTCCAATGGAACCTATTCTATTCTATTCATTAACTTAATGAAGTTTCTGTCTTTTCATTTCTCCAATCTGTCAAGGTTCCTCCAGGTGGCACCCCCACCCTCACGCATATCAGTGGCTCCCCTCCCCAATATTCCATTATTTCTGATCTTGTTGAGAGTATGTTCTGTCTCTTTCTACCAGATCACTAATGATCACTGAACAGTATCCCAGTACTGTCTTCTGAGGCGTGATTTTCATAATTGGCCATCACACAGATTTCAAACCATTGATCATTACTCTTTGGGCCTGACAGTTCAGCCTATTTCTCACTGACCTCTCCTACTGGGTGGCATCCAGTCCGTAGTTCCACCATTTGGTTATAAGGATGCTATTAGAGATGTCGAAAGGCTTACTGAAGTCAATGAAGATAGCATCCACTGCCCTCTGCACATTCTCAGAGCCTGTCATTTCATCACAGAAGGTGGTCAGGTTCATAGGCATGGTTTTGCCTTGTTTAATCTTGTCACCCATTCCTTCCTAATCACCCTTAGGGTGTCTGGAAGTGGCTTCCAGAGCTTGTTCCATAAAGCTACAAGAGACAGAGGTGGGGCTACAAGAGTAGCCTGCCATTCCCAAATCCTCCTTCCTGCTTTTCTAGAAAGGTGAGATGATACACACCCCTTCCTGTCACTGGGGACCTCATGCAATTGCCACAGTTCTTCATAGATGACAGAGACCAGTCTTAAAGTGACATCATTTTGCAGGCGGGGCTTTATTTAGGTATTTATTTATGTACAGGGAGAAGATGGACATTCAGTGAAAGAAATTGAGAGCTGGGAGGAGCACATTTACTGGTTGTTCTTTGCACATTTCTAGAAGTTCTGGTGAGCTGTAGTGAGGCTTAATGCCCAGTTTGGCAGGTACTGGAGAAGTGTGACTTGGAAAAATGTAGTTTCTGGCCTGATGGATTTATGAACTTAAGGGAGGGTAAAGAGTATAGAAAGCAACAAAACGGTAGCTTGTGAAACACTCATAAGAGGCCCGGACTAGTGCTACTGAATGATAGATTAGCTTCATGATTGTGGTGTGCAGAGGTGTGTCTTCCCAGCATCCCTGAATAATGACATTGAAACGCTTAGTGCTGTCCTTCGAACTGTAGAAGCTCATCCTATTACTTTGGGGATGTTGCAGAGACCTGCTCGGTGGGCAGAGGATGAGAAGGAAAATGGGAGGAAGGGGAACAAGGGTGATTGAGTGCCTCTTACTGTAACCCCTTCTGCACTGAAGAAAGAAGATGCTACATAAAACAATGTTTGTGCCTGGATAACAAAAAGGAATTAGGTAAAGTGGATAAGAATTGTGCTTTTTTGTCTTAAGGCACAGTTTCGTAACTGGAGAATATTTCAGTGATGCAAAAGTAAAAGACGCTGCCAGTTATTTGTTCAGAAATAGTCTTAGGGGGCTCTCAAACTTTTCTTCTCATTGTGATACTGCATTACTGTGCTTTTGTCCTCTGCATTCTGTTCCAGTTTGTATTTTGTGCTTGAGACATCCTGCTTATGTACCATCAAATATGGAAAAAGTGCTTTACAGCAGTGCTTCTTAAGGGATAAAGCATAAGGGGCCACTTGCTATAAAGAAGGCATGACAAGATTATCTTTGGCCAAAACCTTTTACCCAGTAGAAGGATTGAACTCAGCATGGAGATCATATTGTGTCTTATTTATACAAATGCATCTCATTCTTAAGAGAGTAAACTTTGCCATAGGCAGATGCAGGGAGACTAAACTCACCAGCGCTTGGTGGGCCCTCGCTCAGGTGATGTATAGAAATATGTTATGGAGAAAGAGGGAACCTTCAATAGCCTTCTCAACCTTCATGTGGGTAAAATGCCTTCCCAACTGCAAACCTGGCCATTGGCCTGACTCCAGTGAGTTGGCAAAGATGTGTTAACTGGTTTACCAGGAAAAGAGAATTCGTGTACCAACTCAAAGAATTGGTGAAGGGGAAAATGGACCAGCACAGCCTTTTAAAACAGAGAAGGATGCAAAATATATATGGGTGCAGGCAATAATCAGAAAAAGTATTGCTGAGCCCTGCGTGCATGACCTAGGGTATTCATTGTCTTAAAGCAGAGCTGCCAGTATTATGAGGATGATCAGGGTTTTGCAAAGCTGCCCTCTTTTCCTTGTAACCTCTGAAGGAAGTGGGATGAACAGCATAAGAACAGTTGCACTGGGTCAGACCAAAGGTCTGTCTGGCTTGGTAGCCTGTCTCTTACAGTGGCCAGATTTGGATGTCTAGGGGGAACTGCAAGGTCAAATTAGTTATATAGTGATGCTTTCCTTTTATGTTCTCTTAGCCCAGTGTCCTGTCTCAAAAAAAATATACAAATTCTTTCTTCAGGTCTGGAAGAAACTTGTGAACCTTTGGCTACAGTATTTTTCCTGCAACTGGATTTAATTCTGTTTTCAGAAGAGTGTGTGCTCTGGCTTTAAAAACATTGAGTAAGGATTAGCTTATCTTTCTTGGTGGTCAGTTTTCTTATTAATTACTCTCTTTATAAGGAAATTGCATCTTCTCTTGGAATAGTTTTTTTCCTAATGCCAACATCCTGACATTGTTTCTTGCTATGCTTTTTTCAACAGTGTTGAAAAGTTTTATTTTTCCTTTACAATTAGGTTTTTTTGTCATGTATAACTACCTGTACCCAGTCAACAAGTCTTATGTAATCTACTAACCCATATAAGTAATTTTTCATGAGCTTCACACTGCAAAGCTTGGAATTTAACCTTTAATTACGGTCTGTGAAATCCCCAGTATTTCACATCCATCAGCATTCAGTTCTGGTATCTACTCTTATTTTTTACAGAAAGAGGAACTCTTGCTATTCAGGCATCGTATACTCACATATCTAAACATCATGCTGGCCCTTGCTGCCCGAACACTGCTGTAATGCTGCCATAAAAGTCGTATTAAAGCAGTTGACTCTGAAATTCTTACCATTGCTTTTCAATGCACAAGGTCCTAGAGACAAAGAATAATCTTTTTTTTTTTTTTTAATTCTAAAATGTATTTAATTTCCTTTAGCAGTATTACAGTGCAATTCTGGACTGACAGTTTGTATAATTTGGAATACTTAAGAGCTGAATCTGTTTAGTTTTATCAGAAGAGGATCAGAGGTGTCTTGCCTGTGTGGTAGAAAGTCCTTTATGGAGATAGTAGGTAATAAAGCATCTCTTGTCTTGTGCAGATGCGTGTAAAAATGGACTTGAAGCTAAAGCCATATGAATTCAAGTTAAAAATACGGTGTGAGCTTTTAACAGTGAGGACAGATTAACCATTGGAACAAAGGACTGTGCTAAGCAGTAGCTTCTATCTATCTTCAGGCTTCAATTTGAAGACAGTCATTTTATGGAAGGAATGTTGTAACCAAATATTAGCCATTGAAATAAATACAGAGGCATCTAGAAGACATGGACTGGTCACTTTTATAGGTCAGTCTACATGAAATGATACTTTTTATGATACAGTGTAGAGATCTTTTGAAAAATGGGAAGTGTTTTGGCAAACAGGGAAAAGTCACGGTGGTGGAAGTTTTATGGTCTTACCAAATGATTGTAATGAAATTGCATAAAAAGGTGAGGTGAGAAAAAAATTATCTTGTGCCAAATGAAAGACTGTTTCTGCATGTGGGTTTGTTTGTAGTAGTATAATGACATACGAGCATGCAATCTTCAGAACCTGTATGATCACTGAGTTGAAGAGCATCCTTAGTGAGATTTCCCCCTTTCTGGCTGTACTAGAAGCTGGAGTTCTGCTGTCTTGTCCCCTTGTACATGCTCAGCTCTGTCCCAGTTCTTTCACTCGGTTGTGTGAGCTGCCTGCACATTGCACTAAAATCAGGAACAAATGAGGCAGAACATCGGTGGGCTTACTACCTTGATAGGACACTTGCCAAAAAAATGTGCAATATCTTTCTTAATCGCAACAGCAGTTGCTTCTGCTTTTCTCTCTCATGGCACACAAGGAAGAGGCCTCTTTGCAGGAGTGCCCTTTTGGTAGCCTGTAGTCTTCACTATCACACTGAGGAAGCAGATGGTAGGTTTCTCCCAGTGGAAGAGCTCTTCTGCACTCACCTGAGAGGAGATGGTGTGACTGGAGGAAGCAATTTTGTGGTAGTGTGTTCTCTAATATTAGGGAGCAATGACTTCTTCAGCTTTATCAGTTTTAAAATATATTACGTTGTATCTTTGTTTCCAAATAAATGTAAAATTCGAGTGATGGAGCAGTGCTACATTTGACTTGTTGCTTCAGATCTCAAGCCATGGACATAGTGTTAGTGTCCCATGCTAGCATTTGGTTTTGTTGCCCAGTTTGGTGTATGTGAGATCTCGTTGCTGGAATTTCTTGTAAGGGTGCTATGAGCTAAGACTGGTCTAACCGGAGCCACTGGGCACTGCTTTAAGCTATTGCATTTTCTCTCAAGTTTGGCAACACCGGACAGTTGCCAGAGCCACCACCAAACCCATTCCAGCTTTCTCCTCCTGCCCCAGAGGGCTTACCTAGAAAGAGTTCACAAACAGGGCTACTCAAAATCTTTTGGGACATGCATTGTGGTCATAAGATTTAACTGTTTGATAGGGATTGGATTCTGGGTTCCTAGGACTCTGTTTTGGGGGTAACATGTAAATAAGGAAGATTCTTGCTTGTATTCCTCTGTTTTAAACATGATGTATATTCTCTGAACAAGATTTGTTCTGATTTTAGAAACTGGAAATAAATCAATATATATAAAATACATGTTTCATCTGATATAAAGGTGAACTGAGTGGAGAGCAGGAGAAGTTTCACTGGGATCTAACTGGATTTACAGTATTGGAATGCCCATTAATCTGCATGCTGCCTCAACTCTTCCCTTAAATGTAAGCTGTAACCCAAAGCTCTATAGGGAGCTACTATGGTTTTCTTCCTTTGAATTGCAAACTTGAGTGAAGGATTTGGGGTAATGTATCATGTCCATTCTTTGTTTATTTAGTAATGATTTTGTTTATTTTCCAGTTTGTCATGACGTTGTCTCTAGACAGGTGAGATGCTCCCTGTTTGGAATTTGAAACAATTGTAGGCCCTCCTAAGTCGCCCTTCACTTCCAAGTCACTGCTTCAGATCTGCCCAGTCCCAAAAGGGATTTAATTGAAATAAGCAGGTCAGTCTCAATTGTTTAATGGTTATCTATTCGTTTTGCCAACGCTAACATCCTTTTAAGATAGATTGGCATCATTCTTTTTTACCATGATAGCAGTGGCTGAAAAGATCAAATAAGCAGTAGGCTTTGATTTTTGTTTTGCATATATTTATGTCCCGGTTTTGATAACTACACATACTTGTGGAAGCAACAAAACAGGACTCCCTCTGCATTAACTATTCCAAAGAATAAATTGTAAAAAAAATAATAAAAAAATCCCAAATTGATCAGTTGCTTTTAAACAAAAAGCTCAAGATCCTCTGGGAATTGCTTCAAGTTCTCAACTATACTGGGAGGGAGGGTGTCCAATTTTTAAAAGTGATGATTTTCCTCTCTCGTCTGTGAGCTGCACCTGTGTGAACTGGGAAGTGTTCCTGGTGAAATGTGCTGAGTTCTGTTGGGAAGGAGGAGAAAAGAGCTTTTAACAATAGATTCTCTTATGGGAATTACCCAGATTTGGCAAATGTGACCAACTATGACTAATGGTCAAAAATATCAGATATCTAAAAAACATTCTGAGCTGATTCAGTCTTCTACCTACTTGCATTGTTGTTTTTTTTTTTTTTAAGGAAAGAAACATTTTCTTTT
>VZRU01017852.1:243344-271131 GCA_013398155.1 Pedionomus torquatus | reverse complement strand
TTTTTTTTTTTTTTTTTTTTTTAAGGTGTTAAGTGACGTCACTCTTGAGATGTTTGGAGATACTTCAAGGTATTTCAGTCGGAAGGTTTTATTTTCGGCAGATATTTCCTCATATTTCCCATGATTGTGAAGAACAAAAGATCTCCTCCATCATACGATATATGGGATGAGCCATCCTACGTCCTTCCTGTTTTAGAGAGAACTACTAGCTACAGATATCTTTCTCTCCAATTATCTGGGCATAGACAAGGATGTTCTTCCCACCCTAATATTTAGTTTTTGAGGAGACAGCTCTGTGTGTCTGTTACTAGAAGATAACATTTTTTTAAAGATGTGAAGACCGAGGGGAAATAAACTGCCCCAACTTCTTTGTGATGCAGCTCTGCTCATAGCCTACTTTGGTTTGCTCCAATAGAACTTATTTGTTAGTACCAATCATCTTTTAGGAGTTTTCTTCTGAAGAATTTGTATTCTTACGGAGAGACATACTGTAAAAGTTGGTTCTTGTGCAGCACGCTGCATTCAGAGCACTCTGCTCTTGCTAGAAGACTGTTCAGTGGTGCCTTTGAGAGCCACGAACCATTCCCTCTCTTGTACCAGAAAAAGAGGGCTGTAGTTTGATGGGTCTGGTGATGGCCAGGGTCAGGCCTTCACCTTAGAGTGCATGGGAGTATCTGGTTTTCTCAGACGCCCTTGCCCATCTACTCCATGGGTGCTATGAGGAGAACTGTTACGCAGGGGCACTAATTGCAGAACTGGTAGGAAGTGGCAGCCAGGTCCTGTCATTTCTGTACCTGCTTCTTCTACTCAAGAAATATCTCTGCAAGAAATTAATGTTTTCTGCAGTCTGTTTGCAGAATCATTGAATTACAGAAAAATTCAAGTTGGAGGGGATGTGAGAGGTCTCTGGTACAGTCCCTTACTTAAAGTAGGGTCGACACTGAATTCAGACTTGGTTGCTCAGGGTTTTATCCAGTTATGCCTTGAAAGCCTCCAAAACCAAAGGTTTAACAGTCTGCCTCTGCAGCTAGTTCCAATGTTTGACTGTCCTCATGCTGGAAAAGCTTTTTCTTCTGTCCAGTCTGAAGGTCTCTTGTTTTCATTTGTATCTTTTGTGTATTGCCATCCCACAGTTCACTATCTCTGTCTTCTTGATAAGGTCCTCATTGAAAGTCTGCTGTTAGGATCCCCAAAAAAACTTTTCCAGGCTGAACATCAGTCTTTCTTCAAAGGGTAAATGCTCCAGCCTGCCAACCACCTTGTTCAACTCTCCATTTAACTTGCACCAGTTAAATGTACTGGGGTCCCAGATTTGGGCAGCATATTCTAGATAGTCTGACAAGTGCTAAGTGGACCAACTACGTCCCTTGACCTACTGGCTATAGTCTCATGAATACAGCTTAGGGTGCTGTTGGGTGTTTTTGCTGCCAGGGCATACTGCTGACTCGTGTTCAGGCTTCCAGGGTCCTCTTCAGCAGAGCTGCTGCCCAACCAGGCAGTCACTAGTAGGTACTGTCACAGTGGATTACATCTCACAAGGTGGTGCATTTGCCCTTGTTGAATTTCATATGGTTTGTGTTAGCCCAATTCCTGTGGGACATTCTGGATGGCAGTTCTGCTTTGAGTGTATCAACGGGTGCCCCCAGTTTGGTGTCCAGTGCAAACTTGGTAAGAGTGTGTTTTGTTGCAGCCACTGGGTCATTGATACAGATGTTAAACAGGACAGGTCCCAGGACTCACCCTCGCATACATCTTGTTACTGGCCTTCAGGTAGTGTATAAACATTCCCCTCTCAGCCTGATCATCCTATCAGTTTTTAACACATCTGATAGTCCACTCATAATAGTTTTATATCAAACTTGAGACATTCAGGGAAACAGCATTGAATGTTTGCTGAAGTCAAGGTAAATGGCTTCCATGCCACTCCCCTTGTCCACGAGTCCCATCATTTTATCACAGGAGAGAATCAGGTTGGTCAGGCATGATTTATCCTTGGAATATCCACACTGAGTGTTCCAAATCACCTTCTCCTTCATGAAATATGTTCTAAGGAGACTCACTGCATCGTTCTCCCAAGGACACGGGTGAGGCTGACTGGCCCTAATTTATTGGATTTTGGACCTCTTAAAAATGGATCAGGAGGAAGTTATAGGTCAGAGAGAAACCCATAGTCTCTAAAATAAGTTACTTTCAGTTGCTTTTTCTTTATTCAGTTTACAGCTTTCTGGCATGTACCCTTGTTTTCTACACCCCTAGCTTTTGTGTAAGAGAACATGCACAGGAGAAATGTGCTCAAGGGAGGCTGGAAGTAAGGGATAGGGATGACTGGTAGGGATAGTGAAAGCATTGGGTTTTTGCAGTGGACACATCTTGAAAACTGAGGTGGAAAAGAGAAAGGAATGATGTGGAGCTCTTGAGACCAGGTAATGACACCCAGAGAGACAGTATGGAGAACAAACCAGGCTGAGCAAATGTTCTTGGATTTTAGTTGGTGTTCCTTATTCAGTCACGTTTTCTTTTTCTCATATTTTACATGCATCTGTGTGCTGGTGAAACATTGATTCTGCTGTATAAAATCCTATTAGCAGTGTGTGTTAGTTCTCCAAATGGGAGGAGGACTCGGAACTTAAATCTAGTCAAAGTATGATGATGATTATAAAAGAATCATATAAGCTTGAGACAGAAAGATCTGGTCTTTGCCATTGAAAACCTGGTGTTTAATAGCCTGAAATGGCCAGTGAGGTGGGACAGGGATCAGCATTCAGGCTGGTATGATTAATCCGTTTCATTAGATATATGGAAGGGAGGTAAACAGACCATTAATTAAATCTGCAAAGGATACTAAATTGGTAGCACTGTAACAAGTGACTGCAGTGTGGAGATGCAAAGGAATGTGAAATTAGAAACAAAGGGAAAAATAAAGGTCTGGCTGCCAGGACACAGTGCAGGTAAAAGAAAACCAAATTGAACGTGATATGTGGAGAAGGAAAACCTAAATGACGACACTGCCAGAAGGAAGTGTGAGGGTATTCATTTGGTTTCTAAATGTTGGTAAGTTGCTGTGCATTAGGGAAATCCTAAGACTGGGCTCCTTGGAGAGAAAAATTAGTCTGATTCATTGTTTTTGGAAGTGGATGGGAAGCCTCCCAGAGGCTGCAGTGGGGTTTGGATGCAGCCTATAGACTGTGTCTGAGTGCTGACAGATGGGCCAGCGGTCAGAAGCACTGAGTGCACTCAGTGCACTGAGTTAGTGGGCATGCTTTGAGTAGAGGAGTCACCCCCTCTCAATCTGAGTGTCCTCAGGTCACTGTAGCTAATCACAGTGTCAGAAGGGATCTGAATGGGGAGCAGATGGGGAGCAAAAGGATTTTACTGCAATGCAAGAGCAGGAGAATGATAGGGGAGGAAATGAGTGAAATCAGTAACTAAATGCAATATAACCAACTTGCTCTAGTCTTTTTCAGTGCTCCCCTCTCAGCACCTCCAGAGAGTTGCTCAAACATGGCTTCCTGGCCAACACCAACTCCTGGTAGAGAAAGAGGAGCAGAAAAGTAATGAGGTTGGTGCCAGAAAGGAGCTAAATTGAGTGAGCCAGGCTCAGGCCTGGGAGTCCCAGGTTTCTGTTGGAACATTGGACTCTCACTTTCTGTTTTGTCCATTTAACATTTGAGAGACCAAAGGGAGCAGTTGACATTCACCCTTTTGTACTGTTGGAGAATCTGCCTCACTGTCAGCCTAGACGGCGTTGGGCAATTGCTGCAGGTTGTGCTTCCTTATGCCTCTGATATTCCCATTCAGCTGGGATGTGTGGTAAATGTGCCCTTACATCTCTTACCAGCTGTAGATGGCAGCTCTGGACAGTGAGGTGATGTGAGAAGACTCTGAAAATCCATTCTGTGAAGAACAGAATGAAGAACATGTCTGTCTCATGGTTGGGTGCTGTGAGTGCTGTGCTGCTCTCCTTGGGGTCATTCCAGTAAGTGGGGTCATGGATGTCCCCAGAGGTGCTCACAGCAGTGATGAAGCCTCTACACAGCTTTCGTAGTGCTCAGGTGAGGCTGGCAGAAACTGAGGGGAAATGAATGAACTTTCCTCAGGATGAGGTTGTACTATGCCAGTCTGGAGAGGTTCTGCTTTGCCTATCCTATCCTCAGTGGAGCAGGGGGAGGTGGGAAGATGAAAGGGAATATATGTTAAAACTGCTTTGTGGGTTAGCATTGATTCTGACAGGCTCATGAACCACTTTTATAACAAGCTCTGAATGAGGTACTGCTGCTCAGTTCAGGCTGTGTTTGGGCCAGCCACCGAATAGTGGAGCTGGCTGGTCCTGGGCTGTTAACACCATGTGGGAAATGCTGTCTGAAAGAGGGAGGATTTCAGCAGTAGTGGGTTTGCCAGTCTGTAAAGGTCATGATAGGGTGAGACGGAGCTGGGAAATGTAACAAGGAAAGGAAGCTTATCATTTTTTCCTTTGATGGCTTTTTGTACCCTGCAGTTCTTTCCAGCCTGACCTCTGTAAGTTGGGTTCACACAGCCAGCGTGGCTGTTCTGCCTCTGGGTAACAAGGAAGACTTATCTAGCTGCAGCTTCTGGTGTCCACACCTATCTCCTCATCTAGAGAGACAGAGGAGGAAGGTCTGAAGAGAGGAAGGCATGGGGTAGTTACACTGAAAAGAGCCATCCAGCACTTGAACCAAAGCTAGGTGAGGTGATGAGCAGAAGTGTAGAAGTTGTCATGCTTGTGTGCGCCAATTATCTTCCTGCTCCTGAGTCCTGTTTCCCAGGGTGGTTGATAGTCCAGAAGAGTCAAGTTTGTGGGTAAGATTTTCTTCTCCTTCTGCTGGCTTGAGGTTGGCTTCAGCCTCCAATTTTGGACAGTCTTTGTCTTTTCTCCAAGAAGGTGGGTCCAGATGGTGCATTGGCAAGCTCAGGGAAAAGCTCTGTACAGTTCTGATCTCTTCCTGTAAGAATTTTAGAGATAGAAAGAACTACTGAAGACAAATCAGGCCCTTAGACCAAAGAGTTGCCATCCAATTTATCCATAAAGCCTGTGGGATGCTCTGTCAGCTGGCATCCAGACACTGATGTAGGGCTGGGTGGACCAGTTTTCTCCAATGTTCAGAGTCTTACCATCTTATGAGTTTTAAATGAATCTCTGACTGTCAAAATGATCATTTAACTAGAGAAGGTAGACTGTCCCAAACTACTATGAGGTTCTTGCAGCAAGTTTTGGCTGCTGTCAGTGAGAGAAGAGAGAACTGGAGAGTCTGGATAGATCACATAATTATTCATATACCTATTTGATCTTATTTTTAATACTGCTTAATCTGTATCTTCAGTGTTACCTGGTGGGGGTAAGTCCCACAACTTAAGGTGGCTTCGTATATTCTATACTCTCCTGGCCCTTTTCTCTCCCAGCTTTGCAGTCCTGTTTCTGCTTCCTTCCAGAAGATGCTCAATGCTAATCAGCTATGGTAGCTCTCTCTGAGGGTATGGTTTTCTGGTGCTCTGCTCTTTATGGTAGTATCTAAGGAAGAAAAAAGAAGGCAGAGACATTTCCACTAAGAAATTCCTCCGGCATTCAGAGATAGTGCTACTGTAGAGCACAGAACATAGGGACAAAAAGTCCTATCCACTATCACATATTATTTCCTTCCTGGTCTGTCTGAATCAGTGCACCTTTTTTTTTCCTGCCTTTTGTTGTTATTTTCTTGCTAGTGCTGTAAAGTGAAAGGTCATTTCCATTGAACTGTCTGTTTCCTGTATTCATTTGGAAATTCCAGCCCTGTGGAAGTGCTGAGGACAGTCTGCATTGCCTGGCTTTGGCTGACACTGGATTTCACCCACAATTGTCTGTCTTTCTATCCAGCTTTGTCCCTCTCAGTTCTTCTCAGTCCACTTTTACCATGATTGCTTTAAAGGAGGCTGTCACCTGCAGTGTTCTACCATCTGTTCTTCTCAGTTTCCAGGTCACTCATAATATACCACAGCAGGCCTAGCACAGACCCTGGTGCAACTGAGCTTTTGCCCTGGTCTCCTGCTGAAGACTAGCTGTTTATTCTTTACTAACATTTTCAGTTTCATTCAGTTTCTCATTTGTGACAGATCTTTCACTCCACAGATGCTGGTTTTCCAGGAGTGTCTCTGAAAAAAATCGCATCACCTGGAGGGCCTGACTATCAGCTGGTTACCTGACCAAGCTGTTTGATTGGTACCTTAGAAGAGGTCTACTAAACAAAGGGCTACTCTTGTTCCAGAGAGAGGTAGCTTAATTGGTAGCTGTAAATTATTTATGTATGGTTATGTATAGCAGTATATAGTTTATATAGTTGCAATTAATTAAGCTCATAATTGTAACTCTGGCTGGCACATGTATAGGGATCAGGCCCTTGAGTGAGGAAATCATGGAGATCCCCTTTAGTGTGTCATTTCATTCTTCCCTCACATCCACCATGGGAAAGCTCAGACATTTGTGGTAGGGACCCATCCAGGTGCTCACTGGGAAAGCTGAGAAGTACTGGGAGGAGGCATACTCTTCTCAAGCACCAAGTCATATTGATGTGCCCTGACTCCAGCCATGGGGATGTCAAAGGCGACTACAGTCCCCACCCATGGGAAGCAGGAAATAACATTGGGTGGTTATCAAATATAATTGCCTTTGCACTCTTTCCCCTTGAGAGGTCTACTTTATGCTAATTTCTTAGAGAGGGAAATGAGCACTGAGGAGACAGTAAGAGGCTGGTTTTGTGGGACGCTTCGCTCCTGAGAAGTCATTGTGGAACAGAAATTTCTCCAGGACTTGTAGATGGGGATGCACGTGGTGTATCCCACTGTCCAGTGCTTGACTCTCCCCTCATTCCAGTGTTCCAGGTTCCCTGCAGTACCCAGCCTTACAATACCCCTGCTATTCTCTGCTCACTGGCATGTGCTTCCCAGGTGCTCATACCCTCCTGCTTCTGAGGCTGACCCTGTGATGACAGCTGCCTGGCTGCCTCTCAAAGGCTCCATTTAGAGCTAGCCTGAGAGCAGACAGAAAGCTGCAGTGTTAGACCCCGAAATCTGACACAGTGTGGCTTGCCTGCTTTTCAGTGGGTCCTTGACAGCCTTTCAGCTCATGTCTGTCAGCCCCCCTGCCAGGCACACAAGTTCACTTCCATCTTGGAAGAAGGGGAGAGAGAAGTGACATTTCACCGGGTGGCGGGCACGCCGGGGGATGTAGGGAGATAAGGCAGGATCACAGAAGCAGCTGAAATCCCCAGCGGATATTGCGTTGCTGGCTGGATTGACAGGTTAAAAGTATTGCTGGGACAATTCTTCCAGCTCCCTCCGTCCCAGAGGACTGTGCAGTGAGAACAGCACTCAATCCTAATGGTTCTTGGCCTACATTGGGACCGGTTCTGCCATAGCCTGGCATGAGGACATCTGTGGGGAATTTGTTTCCAACTTTGGATGGGAGCTATCCACAGAATGGCTTTTTAAATAAATACGTTCACTTAGCAAACAACAGCAGTAAATGAACAGAAACACTGATGTGGCCAAGGATGAAATATTAGCATTTTTCAAATCCGTTTAGTGAAGACAGCCCCTGGGCACTGGTTCAGGTCCTTGTGTTAGCGGGCTGTTTGCAAAGCACTGAGCTAACTTACAGCCAAAACCTGTCAGCTTCTTCCTGGAGCTCAGAAGGGCAAAACTTGTCTTAGTTGACAAACTAGGCTTGGTCTAAAAACACAATACCTTTGTATTTCTTTCATCCCAAAGTACTTGCAACATGTCAGTCAGAGCACAAGTTTCAGACGGTGTTTTGGCTATTCCAGACTGCAAGCAGGGAAAGGAACAGTTTTCTTCAAGCCCCACGAAAATGCTATTTGGGCAACAGCAAACCAAGGTGACTTGTTCAAAGAGCACCGCTTCAGTGACTGTAGATGATCGCGATGCATTGAAAGGGCTCCCTTGTCACATCACAGGAGCAAGCATCAGGATCAGACAGTCCTGGCTTGGGGAACCTCCCTACACAGTTATGAATTGCTTCCTGTCCACAGCTCAGTTTACTGGCGAAGCGATTTGTCCAAATGCTTATCTAGCCTTGACTGGTTCAGCATCTCCTGTGGGTTGCAGCACAAAATAGCACGGCTGGAAGCTACTGTCTAGCAGAAGTTTTCCACTCTTGGAAAGTTGTGACTACATCCTGGGGTAAGGAGCAAGTTGCATGGTTTGCAGTTGCTTTGATCCAACCTGATCTCCATCAGTAAAGCTGTGCTGGTTGTGTGATAGGAGTGGTAGTTTCAGCTCAGCATCCACTAGAGAAAATTCCATGTGTGGAAGCTAAAGCTAGGGCTATTAACCTGGGAAAGAGGTGTCAACCCTCAAGAAAGGGGTATCAGAGTGGGATGAGGGTCTTCTCAACGAACTCCTCTGTACAGTCAGTGGGGAAATGCTGGTGACTGATCAAAGTGTGACCTAAGCTCTGTAGGTCCCAGACCAGGACACTCTCCCAGGCAAGTGAGCTATCCCAGGAGAGAGGAAGAGTGCTGAGGGGTGCAGGATGGAGCATGGGTCCTGCTGGGTCAGCAGAAATGAACCTAAGCCAATAGTGACTAATCCCAGTGACTGGCCAGGGGACCAAAGGGCTGTATTTGCCCTGTGAGAAGGGTGCTTGAGGCCAGGCGGATCACAAGGGCAGAGAGAGGTGGGTGCACAATTCTGGGGATACAATGGTAGGGAAACAAGGGCTATAGCAGTGGGGCAGAGATGTGCTGTCATCCTGCAGCCGGTGTGGATATCACACCATGGAGTACTGTGTGCCCTGCTTGCCAGCCTCCCCACATCACACTGTTCCCTGCCCGCTCCTGTACATGGCCAATGGAGGCACTGCCTTTGTTTTATGCTGTGATTTGTGTCCTTTCTCCCAGGTACTGAGTCTGCAGTATCTCTTGCTTGTTGTTAATACCCAGACTATTCAGCCCCAATATCCAGGGCATGTTGTCTGCTTCCTTCTCTATGTTGTGCAACCAGAGTCCCATTTACAGCCTTCTTGCTCTGTTCCACATGCAGCAGTGCCCCTTGCAGTCCTTACTGAGAGGTTAATAAAGACCTATTGCCTGAGTTACCTTTAGCTTTTATAAACCAGAAAATACAAACAGCATGTAAGCAGCATTCATTACCTTGCACGCCTTCAGCTCCTTATTGGATACACATCCCCCTCCCTCCAGCATCTCTCTCTTTTTTTAATATGTTTTTTTTTTAATTTGTTTTGATGAATGAGTGACAACCCTGACACCCGATTCGCTGAGATTAATAGAAACGACACAATATTTACGTCGCGCCGACGAGCAATTATCCTGCCATCTATCTTTGAGATTATCTTTCTGATTGAAAACTACTCATCCGTGTAATCGGAATTATTTGGAATTAGAAGGGAATTTATGGCCCCTCTCACTCTCCCTCCTATTTGCCTCTGCCTCCATCCTTCTTCCCCCTCCTTCAAGAAGGGATCCTTTCTTACTTCATTCCTTCCTTCTTTCAGCTTTGTGGATGGGAACGTGTGCTTCAACGTATGAGGCTTTGCCATACATGGATGGTTGTTTGTGGAGATGGGGGAGACTGGGCAAGACTGTGGCCAGGCAGGCACTGGGGAGAGCAGGGTTGCAGTGAGGCTTGGGCAGCAGCAGGGGGATAAAATGCTCTTCAGAAGGTCATCATGGGAAATGGACACGTTGAGTACGTAACACAGCAGAGGTTGTGCAGGCAGCGCTGCAGTGACATAATGAGCGGAGGCACCTCACTTATCTCTGTTTTTTACTCTGTTTTGCAGTTCCTCCCTTATTATGCCGTTTTGAAGATGCCTTTCACTGGCTCACTGCTTAGTAATTGTGCCCCTTATGCATTTATTTTATATAAATGCTTATCTGAAATTATTTTTCCAGCTCAGCCTGTGTAGGAGAGGGACTCATGCTTGTGGGTTGCTTCTTGCTTGCTGTGAGACTTTCTGTAGCTGCTGGTGGTGTTTCTTTTACTTCAAGAGTCCCTGGAGACAGCCTGCTGTCCTCTGGTGTGTGGGATCTGGCCGTCTCACTTCAGTCTATCAACACAATGCTGCCTGTGTAGGGCTTCTAGGAAATACTCTTGTTTACTTGCCATAGATTTAAGGAGCTGATGGTACCTCTACTTTTTTCTCACCAGGAAGAGCTCTGTCTTTTGGATTTTTTCACAAGCATCAGTGTTTCCCACACTTTTCTTCCTTGTTTTTCATTCTTTTGCTAGCCTGTGGCACAGAAGCAGCAAGTATTCATGTTGTTTCAGGTCACCTCTAGAGGCAAAAGACACAACTCTTCCTTTTTGGTGATTCCAGGATGGGATAGCAAAATACACATATGGTCCCTTTCTTCTCTGGAATCCCACCTCTCAACACAGCCCTCAGTGAAGCATTTCCTACCTTTTCCTTCTCCTGTGTGAAGGCAGGAGTGGAACTACCCTCCTGCATATAGAAAAGAATCTTCCGTAAATCACTCAGCACTGAGAACCTCTCCTCATAGACACACTTTAAAAACAGTCCTTGCTTATTTATTTTTTACAAGTGGTTGTGGTGGAAATAGAGACAGTGAAGTGGATGTCTGGGGATGTCAGGCAGCAGGGACATTTAAACTGGGTCTGGTAGTATCTCTGTCCTTTGAGAACCACAGCGTGAAAAGGTTGAGAACCTTGGCTCATGTGAATTCTAGTGTAGAAGAAGGGAAGCAACATAGGTTTATGAGCAAGTGCCATGTGCTAAAAGAGTTGCAGGCTGAGTGCTGAAGGAATTCATCCTGGAGTCAATTGCAAAGATACCAGCTAACGTACAAGCCAGGCATACAAAGATGTTCAATACAGAGAGCACTGTAAACAGTTAATAACACAAAGATTTGGAAAAGGAAATGTGCTTTGAGGTACAATTGCTCTGTCAGCTCGAGAGATCTAGACCCAGGTGGGAATCCCAGATCCTTCCGCCCAGAAATACCCAATGTTGTTATTAATTAGTATGGAAATATTTTCCTTTCTTTAGAGAGGGCTGTTGAATTGCCAGTGGGATACTGGGGGGATGGGTGTGTGCATGTATGGGGTAGGCTATCAAGGAGCTATTAATTAGGTTACTTCCCACTGCTGTTGACATGCTGGGGAAGGGGGTTGTTTGTGGGCCAAAATAAAAAGGAAAGGGAAACGGGAAGACTGGGAACAAGAATGGAAAGCATGAGTGAAAAAAAAAGCGGTTGGGTAGGACAAAGCACTTAGTCTGAAATAAGAGGTATGTGTAAAAAGACATTCCTAAGATTCCCACAGCAGAAGACGGGAAGAGCAAGAAACCAGGATATGGTTAGCGCCAAAGGGGAAACTCCTTTGAGACAGCAGCAGCCTTGGTTGGATGCAGCCACACAAGAGCTGACTGATCCTCTCCTGTCTTGTCACTGGTTTTGTTGTTCATACTTCCACAAACTTGGCACCAAAGCCTCCTTGTGTCAGAGTAGTGATAGTTTATGCCAACTGTTACTATGAAACAGGAGAGAATTTGGATGAGAAAAGTCTTTAGTTGTAAGTTAGTTTCCTTTGCTGGCTGGGTCTCTTTAACCCCTTCCCTTCGAATGGGGTCTTCACCATCTTTCATAATAATAATGAAATTAAAAAATAAAAATAAAGAATAATCATAAAAATGCTAATTGGAATTTTTGCTTGGCTTCCTACATAATACTTCAACCAGTTACGACTTTTGTCAAGGTCTCCTTGTGGTCTTGAGCTCTCTACTTCTGGTCATAGCATGTACAGCCCTGGGAGAACGCAGACACCAAAAAAAGCATAAAGTGATATTGTAGCCATGTATCTAAGCAGTAGGTCTTGCATTTACAGTTCTGAGAGAGTGCCAGAATATGAAAGAAATGAAGAATGTGTGTGGCAGTTTGAGTTAGAATAAGCAAAGGATCTATTCACAGAGGGAGAAACCTGAGCAAGTGGGTTACCTAAAAATATCAGTGCAGGCTCCAGGCTCCCTTGCAGAGGGGAGAAATCAGTGCGGTTGTGATTATTCAGAGAAAGTGTTTTGGTTTGTGAAGGAGGAAGGGTGGAATGATAAGACAAAGACATAGCATTGATACCTCGTATGAGACCAACAAACTCCAGACCTATTTATCCTGAGATCTGACTCCAGAAAACATAGCTGTCTGCTGCATTTTCTTCTAAGAAGTCTGTCCAGTAGGAAGCTGGATTCTGAGCATGCAGAGGACCTGCCCAGCCTCCTTGGAGTAATATTGCACAAAGGAAAAAAAGCTATTCAGTTTGCCTACCATCATCACTTCAAATCCTCAAGTTCCCTACAAGATCCAGAGTGAACCAACGTGGTTTGAAACAGAGGAACTGGTAAAAATAGGGAATAAATCTAGAAGGATAACTTGGCTTTTGGTTCTAGGTGTTTGTGCACAAGAGTGACAATTTATCAGCACATCACTGCTGGCCTGTGCACATCTGCTGGGGACTAAGGAAACTTGTCCTTAAATCTGCCACCAATCATAGACACCAGGTAAACTCATGGAGCCCTTGCCTGTTCTTTTCCTATGCTACATGTGAGGCAGAGCAGGGCAGAGGTGTGATAGCTCATCAGCAAGGAGAGGGATGGCAGCAAGAGAAGAGCGAAGGAGGATGAAACTGAGTACTGCACAGGTGAGGGCTCCTCATGCCAGATCCAGCTCTTCTTGGTTTAAAAGTAGGGTGGGTTTTTTTGTTTGTTTGGTGGGATTTTTTGGTTGTGGTTTGTTTGTTTGTTTGTTTGTTTTTGTTTTGTTTTGTTTTGTCTTGGTTTGTTGTTTTGTTGTTTTTTTTTTTAAAGAAAATGAAATACAGGTTATATTGCAATACTGTGTTCCTTAAGAAAAATTATTTGTCCGTTTAATTCAGATTTATTGTTAGGCTTGTTTTTCAAAGGGAATACTACGTATGTGATTGCACTGGGTGAGTTTGTGTAACTTTTGAACCTGCTATCTAATTTCAAACACATTTTGCACCCAGTCAGAAGTCTAAAAGGTATTAAATTCATGCAAGTTTCATGAAATAGGTGACAGGTAGAGGAGGAAGACCTTATTATTATCCCTTAGGGAAAGACTGCAGAATGAGCTCAGTCTTATTAGAGTCCAGGAAATCCACATGGGACAGGGACTGTCCAAATGCCCCAATTACAGAAGAGTTCAGCTGAGGCTCACATCTTACTTTGTGTGCAGCAGAGCACCCATTGGTTGGTCGGTGTCTCTTGCGAATTCTGTAGCGACTAGTAAGGCATGGGCTTCCTTCTTTCTGGACATTTGTAGTGCTGCTAATGCATGTGGATTCCCTGGAATTTTGTAAGAGGTAATATTTTTGCTTCAGTATAATACAGTTAAAAATCCAGTCAAACACATCAGAAAACTACTGGAAATGAGGCATCTTTGTTTCAGGTAGCTGAGAAGGCAATACACACCCAAAATTTTAAGTAGAAGATTCTTTCTGGAAATAAGCTGAGGTGCAGATGTGAAATTGCTGATGTCTGTACTGACCATATCTTCTGTCCTCTAGCTTATGCATGCCCCAGTTTTCATCACATAAGTCTGAGAAAGTTTGAGTACTGGTTTTACTGTGTTTTTGGATCCCAGTATAATTAAACTGGTGCAGGCCTGGCATAAACATTACTTTGGTATGACATACCTAGTTCAGCATAGCTTCTTTGGAGCTGTAAACTAGACTAACATAAATGTGGTTATAGTTACATAACTTTGTTCAGTGCAATATTTTTATAAAATCATTCCTGTGAAGTGGGATAGTTACATTTATACAAAAATGATGCGGACCAGGCCTCAAATTACAAAGTATTTGCAGTAGAGACCATATTTGCATATTTACATGTGTGTGGTGTTTAATGTCAAAGGACCCAGGATCTGAATGCTGCTTGTAATAATAATAATAATAATAATAATAACAACATAAAAGGGTTACAAGTCTGGCCGGGGAGTCACCACAGTGTGTCTGTAATTAGTTGTAGTAAAAATTATCATTTATGAGGCATCTGGAAACACAAAGTAACTCTCAGAGATGAACAGTAACTATGCAGTCATCTCTGTCATGGCACGGCTTTAATGATATTTTTGTCAGCGAACTTCCTTACTTTTTGCTTGCTCTGTACCACGAAATAAAGGTAATGGCTGAATGGGGTTTGTTTGCAATCATGCCATTACGTGGACCACTGAGGCGCTCCATGACTCACTCAGTGTTTGCAAGGGGAAAAGGTAACATTTCACAAGAATAATGGAGCAATGCAGAAGCAGCTGCTTTGCGCAGAATCATCCATTTTGAAGGAGGAGGTGCAACAGCAGTTTTCATCTAAGGAGAACCTGTCTGAAGAAATCACCTTTGAAGGAGGGAGTCAATGAGGTTCCTGGCTTTCAGTGTCAAGTCTTGTTTGCTAGGTTGCTCTTTGATTTAAGTTTTCCAGCATGAGTAACAATTTCTCCAAATTACTGCTACTACTGTGAACAATAGTAGTTACCATAGAAGACTTCCAAATAATTCCTCCAAAACTCAGCTTTTTGTTAAATTTCATGAAAGAACCACTGAGCTTTAGGACTTGTTTTCTTGGGGAAATTGCTGATACAGCCAAGAAATATGAAATGCCCTATGGTTACAACCAGCAGTCCACCTGACTCCAAAGTAGAGCCTTGCTTGCTGCCTGGATGAGAGCTGGTACCAGTGAGAAAGTGAAGAATAAAATAACTTTTTAAAAATATAAACATTTTCTTAGAAAACTTTAAAAAACGACATGAAAAAATTTCCATAGCTATACATTTTCTAATATCCCTTTTCTACAAATTTAAAAAATGTGAATTGGGCCATCTGATAATGTGGCAAAAAGAAACTTCTCCAGAAGAATGATACAGATATAGTACAACACCTCTGGAGATCAAGCTTCCTAAAGAGCAAGAGGCAGTCTGTCTTGCTAGTTTCCATGCGGTTTCACCAGGTGAACGAATCCCAGGATCTCATGGCAAGGCACACAATCTATTCAATAGAGAGAGATTCTCTTCTTGTCTATGCTACTTAAGGTATATTTACAGGGCACAGGAGAGCACCATGCAGCGATAATTCGCTTGCATACAATCTAATGGTGCTCTCCATTTGAATTAGAATAGCCTGGTTCTCGCATGGATATAAAGTCCATGTGAACGAGGTTATCTTTCTGCCAAAATCCAAACCAGCTCATTCAGAGCACAATGAAGTAGCCCCAAATAGCTATTTTTTGCTAGCATACCCTTATTTGCTGTGTGACATAAAAATGAGGCTGCTGTTTCTGGAGCTTCTGTTACCTGGCCGTGAAGTGCTCTGATGCTGCTGCCCTGCCTCACAAAGACACGGGGAGCTGAACCCACCACTTCTTTGCACAGAGCTTAATGTTGTCCAGAGGTGCTAAAGAAAGGTTGTGATTTCATGATGGATTGGGTGGGTCTTTTTCCCAAGCTTGGGAGAGCTGTGTGGTACGTGGTATGTCAGGGAAGAAGCTACTGTGATTTGCTTTAGATCTTCCTCACTGTCCTCAGCAAGGAGTGGCAGCCAGGCTGTGTGTGAGGCCATACCGGTGACACATTCCTCGAGGGAGGGGACTGGCAAGGAGCTGAGCTTCACCTCCCCACAGCAGCAGGGCCCTAGGCAGAAGCAATGGATGGGACTGGTTATTCCAGGCAAGGACAAGTCCAGGTGTGGCAAGAGCACAGACTAAAGCGGCAGCAAGGGACTGAGCAACCAAATGTCTGCATCTGAAACACGGACTCGACAGAAACCTTCCTCAAGCAGGTGTTTCCAAGGGGCTTTGGGTAAATCCACTTGAGGTTAAGAATTTGACAGATTTATATTTTTTCCCCGCTTCAAGGTTAAGCCTCACTGAATGTGACAGCTTTTTACAGGGGGTAGGTGGAGAATGGGGAGGAGAGAAGGACAGAGGACAATGTAACTTGTTATAGGCTGTGCTATACCTGAGCTCCAGCTTAGATTCCAGCTGCTTTGAATGTCTGTGGTGAACTGCAAGGCACCTTTGTGCCCAGAAATGGCCTATTGCTCTTCCAGGAGCATGGGGGGCAGGCACTCTGTGTGCCCCACCAGGGCCTCAGAGGCTTTGCGAGGGGGAATGGTGTCTGTGGCACATGCCAAGACTGCTGGTAGGGAAACTGTTGGGTTTTGGCTCCTCCTCAGCCCGGCAGGCTGTCGGCTGGCAGCACATACCTCCAGCTGACTGAGGGGACAGTTGTGGTGCACTTGCCACATTATCCTGGCACTGCCGCTTCTCTTCTGAGACTGTGTTTTGTCCTTTCCTTCACATCACCTCAGCGCATAGCACCCTGAGACCAGCTCCTGAGTTGTTGAAACAAGCAATAAAGCTTGACAACAGCATAGATGACTCCTGAAGCTTGTTCCCTCTCTGTGTGCTGCAGCCTTGCTCTTTGTCTGGGATGAGCTCAGTACTGGGAAGCAGAGTTTCTGGCTGCCTGGGGGGTAGAGGAAGGGAATGCTAAATCTTTTTGCAAACCCCTTCTTTCTTGCGAATGTGGGTAACTACATTTAATGAAAAGGCTCCTGCCCTTTCCCCCTCTGTCTCTCCATTCTCTTGGAGAAGTGCTGTGGGATTTGAGGTGCTTTAGACTGGAGGGGCAAGAAGGATCTGAGTCAGGGGAGCTTTCAGAGGACTAGGAGCGCTGAGATGAAAAGAGCCAGTGGTGATGGGGTGAGGAAGCTAAGAGGACTGCAGCAGAATCACAGTACAAAGGGAGAAACCACCTCACTTGTTGCTGTGATGAAGCTGAGGCCAAGTTCAGCAGAACTTGCTATGGTTAGCCTGAAGAAAGAAAAAGGGGGGCGGGGGGGGAGCAGGATTTTACCTGTGTCTGTGACTGTTCAGCACGTTACAAAGTCTTATAGCTCTCTGTCAAGGGTCTTGCAGCCACAGAGTGGGCTCAGACGTGATTTTAGATGGCACAGAGCTGGGAGGCTTTAGCTAGAAAGGCAGATCCCAGTTTCCCCTGGGCTGCAAGTGAACCTTGCTGTAGCTTTATGTGCTGGAGAGGCTTCTGTGAAGGTAATGTTTAGCCTGCCATTTCGTGTTTGATTTACCCACAGTGAGGGAGTGATATTATGGTGGCAGAACTTCACTGCTGGCGAGGGAATTGAGGCAGGCATCTGCATACACAATGCCGTGTCTGTGAAAGTCATGTGTGCCCTCAAGTGCCTCCCAAATCAGGTGGTTTAATTCCCTCAGCAGTCAGGAGTTGCAGGTAGGGCTTTGGTGCAATCTGTGTGGGAGAATAGACTCTCCCATAGTAACATGACAGTTTCCAGTAATGTTCAGGGTTATTTTCGGTGGCTTGTCTGCTCCTACCCACCCCTGTGGCATATCCAGCTTGGCATGGGAGCCCTGGTGGTGTCAGCTGGAGATCACCTGTTTGGGAGCACTTGCTTGCCTGGGTGCAGGAGAGAGCTACTGAACAAAGAAGATTTTTATCTTTTTTTTCAATCAGTTGAGAGTTACTCTGGTGGGCTGACCTTGGCCAGCTGTGGGTTGCAGTTCCTTCAGGAAATATCCAGCCGCTCCAATGCAGTCTCTGCAGGGGCCTGTTTGCTCCGGCACCTGGAGCACCTCCTCCCCTCCTTCAGCGGGGCTGTTTCTCACACCTCACCAACTGTGTGGTGGTTTTTGTCCTTGCTTGAACGGCTTTTTCCTCCAGGTGCCACCATCTTGGCTGAGGGGCTCAGCTGTGCCCTGCAGTGGGTCCATTGGAGCCGGCTGTGTCAGGCTCAGGGCAGCCCCAGCCTCTCCTCGCAGAGGCTGTCCTGCAGCCAGCACCTCGTCGCAGGCAGCTGATGTGGATGTGCTGGCTGATACTTGTCTGATGGTATTTTGGTGGGGATGAGAGCTGCGACTTCTCCTTCAGACCAGCGAGTGTCCCAGCCCCAGGGCCAGTGGTAAGGTTTCTTTAGGCATAATTAACTTGAGCGGGAGATGAGGCAGGATGGGAGGTCAGTGGTGCTGCTTTGGAAGGGACTCATGAGTGACCCAGTACAGAATTTCTCTTATTTCCTCACTTTAGAGGCTGAGGAACATGCATGGCACCATGCTTTTCCCCTGAGAACTCCACCAACCTGCAGGAAGTCCTCAGTGGGGATGAAAGGAGGTGAGCTGCCCTGAAACCCCTTATCTTGTGCCTGAAGGGTTTCTCCTGGAAAGGCTTATTCCTTGTCTGGGTGTGTGCTGCCAGGATCAACACCTTCCTTTGAGGAACTTGGTCAGTTACTTGCTTTTATTTTTATTTTTTATAAAATATTTCTTAATTGAGCAAGAGCCACAATCAAAAAGTATGGAGCCCTTCCTTGGAGAGGAGGGAGTGATAATAACCCCCCTGACACATGCATTTGGAAAATGGCAAAGACTTTCTGGTGAGCTGAGCTAACAGTCACTCTGTGAGGAGTTTAGATCTGGAGCCAGACATCATGGTTAGGCTCATCTGTGGTTATAAGGTAGTTATTTGGGTTTTGTAGAAGTTGTCTGAAGGAATCTGAATTCAAAACAAAACCAAAAACCTAAAGGGAACCCGATTCTGGTAATCCTGGTCTGTGTTTGATCTGGCACCAAAACTGGTTTAAATCTTACTTTGTCCTCCTGCTATCAAGATTGCTACGAGCTTTATTATGACAGTTACTGTGCTTCCTCTCCTTCCCCACCATGGCCAAGATCACTGAGAACATGAAACAAGGTTGCCTGAAGCTGACCTTTGTAGGCTGCAGGGCTGCTTTGAGATTTGTCCGAGTGCACAGCTAATGGCCTGCCAGCGCAGGTGTGGGCTTGCTGGTGCTAAAGTCCTAAACAAGTGGTACAACAACAGCAATGAGTTTCTGCAAAGCATGCACAACAAGTTGAAAGCACAAAAGGTGCCTGCCCCAGATGATGGAACTGACAGCCCCAGTGTTGGTGAAACACGTTGCAGCGTGCAATTGGAAGAAGATGATGGTGGTTTCCAGAGAGAATATCGTGGTTACACAGCTTAGGCAGGAGTACATCCAAGAAGTCTCAGTCTGTTTCGTTGCTTTTTGCTGGGTATAAACACAAAAGCCCTTTGAGCCAAAGGCTCTGCAGTAGAAGTGGAAGTTTAAGAGGGATCTAAGTGAGGTAAGGGTAGAAGGGACTGTGTTATCCTACTGTACATGATAGACTGGCAAAGGTTGCACGTTTAAATGTAATGCAGCATATGATTGTCCTAGTCCTTGCAGGCTTTAGTTAAATCCTTACAGATTTTATTTCTGTGTGTACGTGTAGAACTGAATGCTCGCTCTGGGTAGTCTCTGAATGCGCTCTGGTATGTGTTTTGTTGTTCAGGCCAAGCTATTTTTCATTAGTGCATTGTTATTACTGGTGGACTCAGAAAAACAAGGGAGAGTAGCATTCTGTGCTTGCTCTTGTTTTTGTTAAAGCCAATGGCATAACCTCTGCTGAGCAGTCACAGATGGTGCCACTTCACAGCCTAACTCTGCAAATAGCTATGCCCAGTGAAGATGTCTTTCGGCCCACAGGTCTGAAAATGGAAGAATAGATTTGGGTGCTGCTTAATCTGGGAAAGTTCTTTAGTTCTAATCTGACATGCTTTGCTTGAAGCTTTTTAGAAAGTTTTTGTAGGTTCCCTTCTGCCAAAGAGCTTTTGGAGTCTTAATCCCCAGCTGGCAGGCAGCTGGAGGGTGGTAACATCTTCAGTGGAAATGGCTAAATCTGGTAGGGGACTTCTCTTAAAATCTCAGTCGTTTTCACATTCCTGAAAAATAGTAAATATATTTGAGTTAAAGAAGGAACAAAGTTTACAAGTGTATTAACTGAGCAGTGTGACTTTCCCTGTTGATGATAGAGACTTGACATAGCACAGCATGGCATGCACCATCCTGGAGGGTACATGAAAGAACAGAATGCAGATGTATGGACTTTGGGTTTAGTGTGCACCAGAAAATACCCTGCTATGGATACAGGTTGCACAGAAAAAGAACACTGAAGCAATATGAAGTTTGCAGCTTTAAAATCAAGTAAGGAAATAAACCAGCTAAACTGCTAGCAGTAATAGCAGCATTTCCCTCTTGAGTGTTTGCTGTTTTTCTGAGTACATGCTTTGTATCAAAATGCATAGTATCTTTATCTACCTGTTAAATCAGATCTAAGAGTAATGCTGTGTGTGCCAAGCATCCAGAAGACTGTTGCTCAAACTTCTCTTTTTGTTTCTCTTTTATTTCTTATGTTGTTATTTTCACAGTCTTGGAAGGGAGTTGTGAGTCTTTTTGCGCCATTCATTTCCTTTTTGTGAAAAGAGTTATTTTATATTACCTTTTTTGGTGCTTAAGTAGTCCCCGCTTGAAAACTGTGCAATTCACACTGCGCTAAATCCAGTAGGGCACTAACACAGCTGTCCTGGAATTTTGGGGTTTTGAGAATCTTCCAAAGTAGTGTGATTCTGTCAAAGAAACTTTTTGTTGCATGTAACAATTATTCTGTGTAGTTTGTAGCTAGCCTTGGAAACTTCAGGGCTTATCTTTTAAAACTTATATTCATACCTGCATTTCCTGATATAAAAGCAACAGTGGTTCTGAGCTCTAAACATACGGCACATAAATCAGATGTGCACAAAAGCATCTTGAGGCTCATGGGAGAAGGGACAAAGATTATCTGTGTGGTTTAATGTGCAGGTGGGAGAATTTGAAGATTCCATTGACTGGACTAGGATTTTCAAGCTTCAATCAGTTTTGCTGTGTTCCTATCTAAAAAGGGTAGATGTGAATTTTTGGGTTTTTGTCATTAGAAGGAAAATGTATTTTACATTCTCCTATAATAGCTTGTATGCAGCTGAGCAAATTCTGCCTGGATTTGTACGTGTGAAGCTCAAACTTTTTGTATTTGAAGAAAATTAAACACTGAAATTTTACCTCCACCATAGACTTGAGAATCTGAGGGTGAAATGCAGGCTTATTATGTAAGTGGCCCTGGCAAGAAGCATTTAAAAAAATACCTTCCCAAACAACAAGTAGAAAAGAGTGTAAATCCACACCTGCACTTTACAATATCTTATATTTGGGTGCCTCAAGGAAAGAGTTGAGCCTTTATACAGTCTACAAGCCACTGGTGTTGATTTTTTTTTTTTTAAATGTATATGAGGGTGCTTTTGAAATCTTCAGTCTTTCTTTTTGCAGTGTTTTGAAGTGGGCTTTCAGTCTCATGGCCTCTGCTGTTGGATTCTTTCCCTGCCTCACCTGAGTCTGGAGGCTGGAATTAAGAAGCATTTGTGCACAGGAGTGCTAGCAGTGTGGGTAGGTAGGGAACTTGTGTTTGAAATTTTACCTAAAGCACCTCTTCTCTGGATTGCTGGATACTCCAGGGGGGAGCAACTAAGGTCATACATCCTTCTGCGTAGTGTCAGAGAGGAAGGATTGAGGAATGCTGACTCCATTCAGGGTTCATCCATGCTAGCTAACTGTGGCATGATGGCAAGTTCCCATCCTTCCTTCATCCTTCAAGCAGAAATAAAAAGGATGGAGGGCTGCTGTATGCCCAGGTTTTTGTCCGCTGTGGATATGGGATGCCAATGGTAAGCATTGGACCTGGAACTGATAACTGAACAGAGCTTCCCAACTGCCTAATTGATACGTGCCCAAAATGTCCTTGTGATTTAGCCTACATTGTGGAGTTTCCCTGGGCTTCACTTTGACCCATGGCAGTGTAACGGGACAGTTCTAGACAACACAAGTCTTGACAGAGTAGTATTTGAAGAACTTCAGATGTCAGCAATATAGAACGGTAAAGACCAGTCTGACAGTGGTAACACTCTCAGGATCTGTGTGACTATGCCTTCGTTAAAGCTGAATTTTCCAAAATTGACTGTTGGATTTAGGTGCCCTTGTTTTGGGACCTTGATCTGTCGTGCCTCAGCCTGAGTATTTTGTGGACTGAGCTTCTAAAATTCCTCCCAATGGCAAAGAGAAGTGTAAAATGTTTTACAGCTCTCAGTATTTACGCCCAAAACAGCTTTTACTATCGAGCCCAAATGACAGGACAGAAATTAAAAATTTTCTTTGTTTGGCCAGGTAATTTTGTTTTCTGAGATCTGATTCAGCTAGGTGAAGGTGAAGGACCAGATTCTGGCAGAGAATTGAGCATGTATTTCCACAATGGAGCTCAGCCTGTCAGGTAATTTTCGTCTTTTCTCTCTTCATTTGTAGTCTTCATCTGTAGATATGAAATTGCTTTAAAGTGCAGTGTTAAGTATCATTATCTTTGTTTTTTAAAGCTGGGCCATATGCAACAGTGGTAGTGACAACCCAGACTTCACACAGGACAGTAGCTCAACCAAGGAAAACACCTCAATGTCATGAGACTTTGCCCAGTGCTTCATCAGACCCCCGTCCTGCGAGAATGGCATGTTTCTGAAAAAATTGTTGACTAAATCCTACCAGCTTAGACACAAAGCATATTGACAGGAAGTGAATTATGTGTGCAGCAGGATTTGGCCCCAGAAGAGGGAAATTACTTTATCCTCCCACATAATCAATAGCTGCAGTTGAACTGAGACCTTGGCTATGATGTGGTGGTATCCTTTAGGATAGCCACTCGTGTTGAACTGAACTTTCTTTACTCCAGTAAGAGTAGCAGCTGCAGCACAGTGTAGACATGCCTAAACTAGCTTAAATAGTTCAGGTACTGTTAGCCACTGAGCCAAAGAACCATGGAGTTCAGCATGGGCTTGGTGCCTGAGGATTTTACCCTGCTCTTTATGAGTTCAGCACTTCTTTACCATTTCAGCTCAAGCAAGCCTAAGAACGTGTTGAAAAGAAGGCTGGTGGATCTGGTACTCTGTCTGCACTAGTACTTTTGCCTGCAGAGCTGAGCATGGTGCTAGGGATGATTGTAGGAGATTCTGCCAAAGGTAGCAGTGTAGTGAAAGTTGTTTTGCTTCTCTCTACCTACTGTTCTCCCTCTTCTTCCCCACCCTTCCCCTGGTATTCATCAGGAGCTGCCTTGCCTTTGAGTTCATTTGCTACAAAACTGCATAGCTGTTAAATTTCTACTGGACATCATGAATATCTAGGAGTTGGTGAAGACTTGGAGAACCATCTGCCTCCTGGAAAAGCTGTTGGCCTTGCCTGACTATAGTTCTAACAGGAGAACATGTGGAGGTTAGATATGGAAAAATCCAGGACAATTACCCCTATGTCTATTAATGGGGACCATGGCAGATATTCCCTCAAGTCCAGATGGTGGGCTCCTGGCTCAGCCTCTGCAAAGGAGCTGTGCTGATATCTGTAACATGTCAGTTTTCTCCTGGCAGTCAAGGACACGAGCAGGAATCGTGGTTCAGGTCCTTGAGAGCTAAGTAACTTCTGCTGAGTCAATAGAGGAGGTACCATCAATGCCTCCAGTTTTGTTTTTAGGAACAGCCTCATCAAACACCGTTTGTGGGCAGAGACCCCATGTAGATTGCCAAGCTGTTAAATTGCTAACCTGCCTACTAGCCCTGGTTTATTCTGCAGCAGAAATACAAGCACACTTGGACCAGCCCCCAGAACTCAACTCCGAACTCCTCTCTCATTCTGCCAGAACACTCTGTCAGAATATCCAACTTGTTTTAAAAACGGCATTTATTTTTGTTAAATTGCAAAAGAGTTGGATGCGGTCTGCCAATTGTGCTTTCCCTCTCCTTCTTTGTGTGTTGAATTTTGCTCACTCGCTTTACATGCCTCAAGTTGCTGTAATGCTGCTGGGAAAGTAATTGCCTTGCACTTTCTCTTTCTGATGCCCACGGGTGACTGTGGGGGACTCCTCCCTGGGCACAGTGCACAGTTAAAAGCCCAGCTTTTGCTGCTTTGCTTAAGACCTGGTTATTTTTTTCCTTTTCTTTTTTTTTTTTTTCCCCTCTTTCTCTCTCTCTCTTTTTTTTTTTTTTTTTTTTTTTTNNTTTTTTTTTTTTTTTTTTTTTTTGTCAGCTGCCTGTTATATCAATCACAGAGCTGGGATCTATTTATAGGTTGGGACTCAGAGTACTGTGTCCTAGTCACAAAGAGAGGCAGAGACGCAGAGGGGACTGTCGGCTGGTGCAGGCGGAACCAAAAGATATTTAATCAGCAATTAGAAACACCTGAGGGCAAGGGAAATTCTACTCCAGCCTCAAGCTTCATCTCTCAGCCTGCAGCATGTAAGTAGCGAACTTCTACCTTTTATTACATTTATAGGGCTGCATTTTTTTGTTTTGGAGTTTTTTGATCCAAATGTTGCTCTGCACCAATTTTTTTATCTGGGCTAAAATTATGGCAGCATCTCAATATGGCTAAAGGTAATTTTATTTTATTTTATTTTCACACTGCCAGAGGAAGGTCAGTGTGACCCACAAGGAGAGGAGTTGGTTCAGAACTTTGTAGAAATCAGGCAGTTTCACTATTTGAGAGTGGCTTTTTCCTCTGGAAATAAGCAAATGAAAGTTTGAGTGGAACAGTTTTGTTTTCTGAATAGAAACAGTCAGGTTTGCTGGCATTCCAAAAAGGTCAATGTATAACGTAACTCTGCTTAAGGGCTTACCAAGGACAGGTGCTATTTATCCCATGCTGGTAAAGGCAAACCTGGAAACTTCAGCAGTCCTATCTTAAAAGAACAAAGTGACACCCTTTCCTCTATTAAAAAAACACCAACACCCCCTCCCCTTGCCTTCCTAACAAACCTTTTAGCAGGGAGATGAAATTAAATTTTGCTTTTACTGAATGCGTTTATCATTAAGCAGTTGATGCTTCTTTAATTTTAAAAGTCCCAAAGCAACTGAAGTCTCCTCAATGACAAAAGAGGGGTGCAAGTCTTTGCAAAGTCGGTGCAGTGTCAATCAGAGAAGGAACTTACTCTCTCATCGCCAATGAGCTATTTGCTTTAAAGCAGCAAAAATGCAGAATGTTTGAACAATGAAATATTTTTGGAGTATTTTTGTTAAAAGGGATATGAAGAGAGGGAAGACAATTATTCAGAATTTGATTTTTATTAATAGCTTTTAGCNATGCAGAATGTTTGAACAATGAAATATTTTTGTTAAAAGGGATATGAAGAGAGGGAAGACAATTATTCAGAATTTGATTTTTATTAATAGCTTTTAGCATAACATTTTTGTCAAAAGAGAAAGAGGTTTTTCCTGTTTCATATGTTTGCTTCTGAGCTTTTGGGGTATATATTTTCCAAAATTTATATTTACATTTATTTTTAAGCATAGAATAATTTCCTTGATTTCTTGTATTTATGATGTCTAACCCCAAAATACCAATATTACAATTCTTTCATTTTGGTGTGTTGAGTTTCAAAATATAAATTGTTCATGAAATGTGTCTTAAAAATTTCCTTCCCTTCCCCCTCTGTCTCCCCCCAATTTACCATTTTTGAAAGTAACAACAAATAAAATGAAGGTAAACTTAAAATCATTTGGAGGAAGAAGTGTCTAATAAAAATAATGTACTAAAACCAGAGCTGTCTTGCAGTTAAAATATCAAGTCCTAAGAAATACATGGTAGATGAATTATTGGACTGACTGTAAAAAGGTGACAAATAGGTCAGTTCTTTATTTTGGATTTCTTTAATACACATTTTATGATGCTCAAAAGTTTTTAACTTAAGTTCTTGGAACAAAAAATACTGACTACAACTTAATTCTAGGTTTTTAACCACTCCCTCTTCCAGCTAGAATTCTAGATATGAGGAAGGCTTTTAGGACAATATGGATAAACATGGTGAATTTACATACACAAATAATGCCCCAAATAATCATTACAATGTGCTGCTTGCCTTGATGCTCCCCTTCCCCCAAATAAAACAAAACTGTCAGCCTAACCATTCTTATCATTGGAAGCTTCATTTTGATTATTAAGGCTTTTTGCTTTACTTAAAAGTGAATGTATTTAAATTATTCAAGTTCCTTTTCTGTTTGTTTTGGCATGATATAACATTTATTGCCTCTCTGTGACAATGCAACGTTATTGTGTAATAAAGGGAGAGCAGATTTTTCTGAAAGGCATTAAAGAAATAAAATTGTTGACTCCGTAACTAACAAAGAATCTATCATATAGCTGGTCTGAGGTCCCCCTAAAAATTGAAAACCAAGAGGCATCTTATCACTTGAAAAATAAAAATTGAGTCTTTCTTCCCTATGCAAACAGAAATATCAACAGGACTACGCTCAGGAATTACTGCAAAACCTCATCTACTGTACATTTTTATAGAAATCCAAGCATTCCCAAAAACGTCCTCCAAGTATAAAGCTAGGGAAGCTTTAAGTCATAAAAATTTGTTTGTATTATTCAATAGTTGTGTCTGCATAATTGCTGGATTTGATCTTTCTCTTTCAACCACAAGTGGTTTTTTTCCCCTGCTAAACCTGCCATATCTTTTTATTACTGCATTTGGAAAAAATAACCAGTCGTCTACCATTCTGTAACATACCAATCAATGGTTTATGGGACCACTTTTATTTGGAGGGAGGGAGTTATCTGTGGTTACAGGGAAGACTCCGGTGTGGTTATGTGGAAGGAAGTCTTTGTTATTTAGTTTCTGCTTCACTTTGTTTCATTTTTTTTTGTGGACTAAACGCCTATCAACCTCCAAAATGACTTGCTTTACAGTCTGTAGTTTGGATGATTTTTTTTTCATTCCTTGAAAAAACCAAACATTTTGTTTCATCCTAGTTTATTTGTTTCTTTGACTGCAAAGTAATGATTGACATGCAGATTCTCTTCTTCATGCCCCTCCTTCTATTGCTGAGTATGACATCTCTGGGGAGTTATAAATAAAACCTGTGCCAAATCTGCTGCACAGGTGTCTGTAGTACAGCATGCTCAGGTGTCTCACTGTAAATCCCTGAGAATTGTGGAGTAAACACTATCAGGAAAAAAATTTCTCTTCTTGAAACAATTCTGGGTTTTTTATGGGCCTTCTGAATAAAACCCCCAAAGCCAGCAGCCAGTTATTAAAGATTGTGTAGCTACCTCTCTCTCTTGCTCTCTCTTACTTCTTTTATCGCTTCACCTGTACATCTGTCCATCTATTTCTCATCTCTCTGTTTTTACATTTCATTATGCTATGCTTGCTCTCCTGCTCTCTTCTTTTCCTTTCCTGAAGACACATTTCTATCTGGCACAGAAAATAAACTCAGATTGCGGGTAGTTATGTTAATCTAATTCAATCCTCTGTGGGTTAGGAGTGAAATTCTAATAGTGGAGCTGTTGAGGGCTTTTTTGTTAATGGCTTGGGGATTACATTGAGTTAAAGGCTCATTTCCTAATCAAACAGAGAGGGAGAGAGTGACTCCGAATATTTATGAGTCTCCCAGCGCGAGTTAAACATTGAACTCCAAAAGCAGGATTTCAGTGCNGGAAACCAGTTAAGCCATCAGCATTTTCAACTGCTGTATAACTTCAGTTTGGTGAGAGAAAATAATCATCTCACAGAGCTAAAATGGAAACTGTAGCAAGATATTTAAAACAAAGTCAAGTGATGCTTCAAAAACGCGCCTCTTTAGTGAAGCAGCATACACGCAGTGCATGCAGCAGCCGAATAGAAACTCCAAATAAATACTCTTCTAAATAAGGAGAATTGGAGAGTGGGCTGCCTTTTTACTAATAGTGCCTGGAAGACCTGATTTAATTTTTTAAGGCATTTTATTTTTGGTTCTAGTTAACTCTTGGGTAACCTTTTCATAAAAAAAAAAAAAAAAAA
>VZRU01017852.1:203518-243323 GCA_013398155.1 Pedionomus torquatus | reverse complement strand
AAAAAAAAAAAAAAAGAAAGAAAGAAAGAAATACGGATATCTCAGTATCTATATTGTTCTACTTCAGTTCTGTAGACTGGCATCTTGTATCTTTTGAGGCAATTTTTATGTCCTTCAGTTTAGCTGGAGTCTTGTGTCAAATAGTCTAGTTGGAGAACTGGATTCACTGTCACAGGAATGATTGACCAAATTAATGCCTGATTGCTGTTGTGATGAGTTCATCATATATGCTTGGGTAGACCCTGCTGATGCTGAAAAAGCACAGGCCTGCAGCAAGCAGAGGGCCTCTGTGTTGCTAAGGCCTGGTGTGTTGTGAACTAGCCAGCAGTAGGCTTTTTTTGCCACGAGCTTGGATGTAGAAAATCTGTCTGCAGCAGGTGAAGTGCACAAAATCAAGACTGCTATGATCCTGCCTCTCTTCTGTAAAGAGGTCTTCAAAACAAATGGGTATAGAAATCTGCTGTCTTCTGACACATGGCCAAATCATATCTCTGTTCCTCAGTTTCCCTGCTTGTAAAATGATATGTGGATACCATGAGAAGTACTCCAAGATCTACAGAGAACAATCTTACATAAAACCTAAATGGCTGTCTTGCCCTTGGCAAAACCTGCAAGTCAGTGGCACAGGTGCGTAGCTTGAAATCAAGAAGTTTTTGTGCTTTGACATTTGATACAAGCCACTGAAAGGTGGCAAGCAGATAGAAGGCTAACTTACTTCTAGTATAGCATTCAATGGTGTTGTCCTACACCCTTGGTCTGAATTTGGTTTTGCTGACTCCTGTTGAGATGAAGCTCCAGGTTTATTACTCAAAAGCAGTAGACTGCCAAAAAAATAGTCGCTGTTTGGTTCTGGAGCTATGTGGATCAATGGTCATCCTGTATACACCAAACATGGTGGTTTTGCTGACATGTCTATCTGGGTGCAGCACCTTGAGGTAAGAATTGGCACCCTGCCCTAGTATAAAAATTACTTAAAACTGCGACCTGATGTGAATGCCTGAGGCCTCTTTCTCTTTGTGCTCTGTGCCTGGACCTGCTGAGGAGAGCAACATCAGCTAGAGTGTACTTTATTAAATGCATTTGAAATACATAATAATTGTGTTCTTTCCCTCTAATAGCTGGCACCCACAGCAGATCCCTTTGAGACAGGAGCTTTCTGTGGCTGAGGTGAAAAAATGGTAACATTTTTTCCTGCCTTCCTCTCCTTCCTATCCCAGTTTACTTTCTGTTTGCCTCAGCCTTTTCCTCTCCTGCACTATTCTGCTGTGGCCATGGCTTAACAGCAGTTTATACTTAGATTTCTCCTGCTGATGTTTCAGGCAAAATACTCTTCTTTATCCTCCTTTTTGTCCTTTGCAGTGCTATGCTGAATCCTATGAGTGACCTGCTGCTCTTTACCCTAAGGGTAAACAGCAGCATTTCAGTGCAGCTTTGCCTAGCAAAAGTTTATGAAGTAAGTACAGTTTATGAAGGACCAGGGAACTCAGAACTTATTTTCAACTTTTCCACAAGCTACATAGAAAGTTACTGTGTTTTTACTGTCCTCTGTGCATGCCGCAAGTACTTAAGAAATTATTTTATAGTAATATAGGAACTTCAGGGAAGGAAATACCGTGACTCTTTAAACTTTTAAAGCACACAGTTTAGTTGACACAATGACTTGAATGTGACAGTTTTAAAGTCTCAGGACACTTGAAAGTTTCTAGAAAAAGGGTTGTGTCTTTAGGGGATGTTTCCTTTTCTAATGGGATAAAACCTGCAACTAAATCTTATTATTTGGATACAGGAAAGCATATGCCCAGTGTATATGAGAGGGAAGCATAACTGGCTATTTTTATTCACTAAGGAGTCGCTGCCCTTTCCTTTCCCTCAACCATGTGAGATGCGAATGATCCTGCTCACAAGAGTTTCATGCTGCTCTCAGAATGGATTCTCTTTCTCTTCGTAATTGTGTTTGCTGAATCAGCAGGAAACGTACTCCAGAAGTTCGTATTTCCCTACCTTCCCATGATCAACTCTTTGTAGTAGGCCTGAGCAAATTACCAGTAGCCATGTACTAGAACACAGGCATTCCATTGACATCCCTCTAATGCTTAGAGGACCTAGAGGGTGACTTTCTGGGTGAGAAGAGAGGGTACATCTGCCACCAGGCCTGACAGACAGCTTTCTTCTTATTTGATTTGTTCTTCATCCTCAGGCTTTTCTTTTCCCGCGTGTCTCCTGGGCTTTTAAAAATTGCAGTTACTCTCATTGGTAGCTTTCTACTGCTTCCCTTTAAATAAGAAGTTCTTCCCTGTTACATAATGTCCCCATGGCCTAGTGCAGGGGATTTCAACCTTTCTGTGTTGGTGATGTGAACTCTATAGATTGATGAAAAGCTCAGGTGAATATGATTTTCTCAGTCATACGTTTTGAACCCACAGTCTGTATGTAGTACTGTGAGTATGGCAACACCAAAGTTATAATAATTGGCTAATGCTGCCTTTGTGTGTGGGAGGACAGCAAGTATTTTGTGAGTAAAACAGGCTGGGAAGGGATTCCTTGCATCAGCATCATCTCTAATGCTTTGCCCAAGAGTTAATCTAGGAATCTATGCCAAGCCCCGTTGCTTTTTAGGGGAAACGTTTGTGTAAAGCTTAAATGTATTCATGGCCAATGTTTACATCAAGCTATTTGTTTCACTGTTGTTCTTCAATTCTAGCTGTAACACAGACTCCCTGTTCCGTCTAAGGTGAGTCCCTTTGCTAATGTGATGTGTTTTGCCCATCTTAAATGGGGTCCTTGCTTTGCCTGTTCTCCACGATCTTGGACAATTGCATGATCACAGCAGAATGCTTTGTGTTGCTACAGGCTGCAAGTACAGTCCTGTGTTTTGGCTCTGGTAGCCCCTGTTCCCTTATTGACATTGCAAATAATCACATGATTCTTCCTGAGCTTTGTCTCCAACCCTTTTAGTCTCTTTCTGCTATGTAGGATTAAACTTCAATTTTGTGTGTCTCTAAATAGGGTCTGCTCTTGTGACTCACTGTGAAGATGTCCATGCCATCTACTGCCCATGCAGCCCCTTTCTGAGGGTCTGTGGGCTGGTGTTCTGGGAGCATGTACATATACTCCCTGTTCAAAGAAGTAGTAGGGGATAGAGAGCTATGGTATTTTGGGGTCTCTCTATCCCATACAAGGAAATTGGATCCAAGGATGCCTCTGTGTGCTCAAAGAGCAGTATGTAGGCATGCTACTGCTGTGCTGAAGTAATGGGACATAAAATTCTGCAATACCATGTTCACCTGGCTACATTACTTCCAGCTCTGTAGTTTGTTCTGGCACATAGGCTTGTGGAAAGTGTGTTTAAGGAGAATAGACTTGATGTTTGTGAAGGGTTAAATGATGGGGAATGAGAGCCACTGCTTCTCCTGGGGAATAAGGACTAGCCAGAAGAATTGATTGTCTTGGCTTATTGATCCTTCAGGAAACAGCACTGAAGTGATAATGCTGTTCCTGCCACTTTGAGGCACTTTGTACCAGCAACATCCTCTGTTTACCTAGGATAGTGCAAAGGAAGAGCTGCTCTGTTCCTTACCCATTCCAGAAAAACCCTGCTAGACATGTTGAGTTTACCACTTGGCTGTCTGCTCCCAGGGAGAGGTGCATGTACAGAGACGTAGCTCAGCAAGTGTTGTTATTTTATAGCACTTAATGAAGATTGGCTGCAAATCGTAGTTTGTGAGTTACTATACTGAGACTTTGCTGGCAGTGTCTCGGTCTGTAGCCTTCTGTGAAGTCTCAGGTTATCATGTCACGGGGTAACCATCTCCCCCATCCTTTTAACTCCCCTTTATGGCCAAGTGGCAGTCACCCTCGAGCTGAACTTGCTTGTAAGTTGAAACAGGGTAGTTGAGTGCTTTTGATCCTGTCTGCCCAACGCTAACTTCTAGCCACCTGTCTGGGCTGATGGGGGTCAATGATGAAACATCCCAACTGCTGTGCACTGAAGCTCCAAACCTACCCTGAGAAGTTTGACATTTCCGTCTGGCCTTAGGGTGGCAGAGGGAAAAACACCCATCTGCTATGGGAGCTGCTGGAGGAGCAATGCATTTTGTCTGCTCAGCTACGCTACTCCTATAGATGCAAGATACGTGTCCAAAGAACACAGTGTGCATGCAGAATGTCAGCCCTAAGGATCTGTTGGGTGCTTCTGCTACCATGGGCCTGCAGGGAGGGAGGCATATGGTCCTGACTGGTTTTGTGCTCTTAGTTGTCCTGGTGAATCCCTCACGCTGTTCCCCCTAAGACATCAGTTGCAGCCAGCTGATGAACTGGGCTTGGCTCACACTCTTGGCTGGACCAATGCTGATAACTACAAGATTTGGACTTTCACCTATGGAAATAAAAGAGTAGCTTGCTCATCATGCTCCCTATCTCCTTTTCTCCCTGCTTTGTATTTGTATGTGCTTTGCACCCTTTCTCTTCTGGATGTGTTGTTGTGTTTTGAGGCATCTCAGACAGGTCTCTGCAACTTTCTATAGCCAGGTCAGAAGGCCATGAAAGCTTCTTACTGTTTGGACATTATTGCAAAATCTTGCATCAGGCCATGAAGGCCAAAAAGCTACTGTGAAATCCTTTTTTAGTAAGTCAGGCAAGCTTATACGTAGAGATACACAAATAACTTATATAGCCATTTAATTAGCCCATATATCATTTCCATACTTCATGCTCTTTGATGTTGCCAATGACTTTATTACTCTACTTGATGTTTGACTTTACGTGTCCACCATGTGAAAGAAAATTATGAGAAAAATTGCAGTTTTGTTTTAAAAGAAGAAAACATCTAGACCACAAGGTTCCAGGGAACAACTAAGAAACAATGCCAACTATCTTCTTTCTTTAAAAAAAAAAAAAAAAAAAAAAAAAGGAGGTGATAAGAATAACCGCCAATGTATCATATAGAATATAATTATGTTTATTTTGGGACTTGATAAGTAGTTGAACATTTGAGGCTCACAATACTGGGTTTAATATAGTATGCAACATTGTGTATTATGTAATGTAAAATTATTATCTACTATTTAATAGATCTCATGCTGTGTTCTACTTCTTTTTAACTAGCTCTTAGACAACAGCTACAAGTTGTGCTGGCAGCTTCAGCCATTGGTTCCATTTCGTCCTCACTGTTTGCTGGGGCTGCTGTATTTAGCCTTGAGACAGCTTTTGTCCAAAAGCACTTCCATTCTGATTCAGGACAAGAAACTATCAGTGAGGAGGAGTCAGTTGTGAAGTCTGTGGCTAGAAGAAAGATGAGGTTAACAGAGGATAGGTATTTGTGGTAATGTATTGCTGCAAATGTGGCTTGTTTGGAGTGCAGGTGGCTTTACTTGCTGTGCAGTTAACTAAAAGATTAAAAAAGAAAAAAAGAGTATGGACATTTATTTTCTTGTGTAAAACCTGCCTGATTCTTTGCTTTGCAAAATCAGTACCTCCACTTTCTTAGCTAGTAAGAGAGCTCTGCTATCTCTCTACTTGGGTGTGTATTTCCCCCTCTTTTTCAATGTTGCAGTTATCCTTTTCCCTTACAAAAAAAACCCAAACAAACAACCAAACCCAAACAAGCAAACAAAAAACACCCCATAAACTTTAAATAAACCAAAGAAAATAAGGAAGTATTTTTTACATAAACTGTTGGATGTATTTGCCTCTGCATCTTTCAGTGGAAAAGTTATGGATGGATTCAAAAAAATATCAAGAAATCTATGGAACATGTGGACTTATCAGTGGCAAGTACCCATTATTATCTAGAGGGAACAGCCTAAGGCACAGGCTGCCAAGATACTGACTGTAAGGTTTGCAAAGCTGCAGCAAGGGGAAGAGCAGGGAAAGCATTTTCCGTTCTTACTAGTCTTTCCCTGAGCCACACGTTAGCGGTTAATATCAGAGATAGAATATGGACTAGGTGACTTCTTAACTTGGCTTGGCATAGTCGTCCTCACAGCTTCTCTTACACCTGGAACCACTGTTGTCACTCTTTGCAGATAGTTGAATTACTTGTTTACACAATACTCTGTTACAGATATGCAACATCTGTATTTTGCAGTACCTGATCTCTCTTACCCTGACTGTGTTTCTACTGTTTTAGGCAGCGTTTCTAAAGCTATGAAAGTCCCTAGCGTAGATAAGCCATGCCACTATGAGAGCAGCAGCAGAGACAAGAATGCAGCCAGGGAGTGAGGGTGAGCTAAACAGAAACGATGCTTCCTGAATGCATCCTTTCTGATTGGTACTGTGTTCCTTCCCACTGACTGGGTGGCTCTTGTGGTGGAATTTTCAGGGCAGAAGTAGGCCCAAAGGGAAAGAAGCAATGGGTTAGAGGATGCTTTCAGGTATTTATGTTTAAGACCACATTACGCAGCAGCTGTGAGCTTGTTTCAATGCATAATATACTCTGCTCTGTAGTGCATAGGTCTGCAGAAGGTTTAATCACCTGGTGGCTTTTGGTTTGGCAGTGTGTTGAGTCAAAGGAGCATTGCATTGCTGTATCACCAGTTTGTGAAGGTTTCTTGAAGTAATTGAGCACTATATTATAACATACAGCAGGACTTTTGCCAGGCTGACACTTGTTACTTCAACAATGGCTTCTGGCTTCATCTTTCCCATCTGTGATGTGCTTGCGGTACCTTCCTTCTGCAGTGAAGCATTTGGGAGCAGCTTCCCAGGATGAGAGGCCAGTGTGACTAAGAAGATGGACCAAAACATTTGTGCACTCAGTGGTTATATGGAGAAGCCTGCTTCTTGTACAGAATCTGCCTCCTGAGCTCAGAGTACTGAAAAAGTGCCCAGTTACCTGTTGAAAACTGTTGCTTGGTGTTTTGCCTTTCCCCCCCCCAGGATTTCAATGGGCCTTCCCCAATGAAGCCATCTGTAGACCTGTAGTTGTAAACCTGTGTAAACTTGGAAGTTGTCTCATGCAGTTTTGCTGTTTAATGTATGTCTTCAGTAAAACATGAGTGCCTCGGGGCTTCTGAGGAAATTTATTTTCATGGCCCAGAATTCACCTCTGTACTGAGAGGACAGCTTTGCATTACCTTTTGGGAGCTAGAAGAGGCCAGGCAAGGGGTACTGGTGTCTCCTATCTTGTTTCAAATGTAGATTGTAATCTTTTGCATGATTCTTCAGTACTTTGCATTGGTAGGCACTGAGCCACATGGGAATCAAAAGCAAAATCTCTTACACTGAAATTCTGATAAGTACTCGCACCTGAAAAACTCATGACAGACCTGGAGTATTGGGGAACCATGCTAGTTTTAGCTCTTCATCACAGCCAGAAATACTCCCAATTTTCCCTATTTTTTCCTTTTTCTTTTCTTTTTTTTTTTTTTTAGCCCATCAATAATGTGGGGCAATTATTTGGCTATGAAGACTGATTTGATATTGTACAAACATCTCTTTGTACAATTTTCTATTTCAAGGCAGAGCAAAGCAGGAATTTATGCTGCTGGTTTCCCATTCATCTGGGAACTGCTGCAACTTTGGTAAAGGCACGTTTCTGCCGAGAGAGGACTTGAGCTGCTAATTTGACTGTAGGAGTTTATTTCTGGAATGCAGCAGTGTTTCACCAAAGGAGCAGCTGTCCTGGAAACACTTACCACATGGGGTCATTTTCCTCTCTGTGTGTAATCGACAAAGCCACCCCAGTTAATCTGAATCCTTTTAAGTCTCCTAAACTAGACCACAGGGAGTGCAGAGAGGTCTACAGGACTCTGACCTCCTTCACTTCCTTCTCCTATCATTAGGGAAGAAAAAATACTCCCATGCTTAAATGTCCCTTAAAGGAAAAGCCTATAATCTTTTCTGAGCATGGAAAACTGCTTCTATCAATAACATGCTACTCATTTAGGGGAAGGTGTTACTCCTCCATTTTCTATAGATATTTTGTGATAGTAGCTACACCTCTCCTAAGTTTGCCAGCTATTCCAGGTTTTAGAATTACAGCAGTCAGAGGCAGGAAAAGCTTCTTGGGTTATTAAATTATTTTTCTTCTGTTTGATTTGCTTTGCTTGCATAGCTTTTTTCCATCCCTGTTCACTTCTGTGGTGACAGTTCCACAGCTCAATTCCTTCTGCTATGAGAGTAATTTTCCTGGTTATTCAGTTTAATTAATTTTTTTTCTCCTTAGTTCTCTCTCATATTGCCCAGGTCCTTCTTCACTGTTTCCACTCTTCAATGCTTTTTGGACATGAGTCCTGTCTCTAAATCCTCCTTGCCTCCAGTAGGATCTATGTCTTGTTTTCCCCTTGCTACAACTTTGCATCAGTTTCTTGAACCGCTGTCTAAGCTGTATTGGGGTTCTATAGAGAAGGTTTTATACTTTGAGTTTACTGATTCCTTTCTTTGTCTTAGACCTGTCTTCTAGGGCAGGGTGCAAGGCCAGTTGTAGGTAGCAGTTCTTTGTGGGCAGGAGGGCATTCTTTCTCAAGCCTGGAGAAGGCCTTTTTTGAGAGGTGACTACCTGACAAGTCCTGCAGCTGTGATCTGGGCCAGCCTTGCTGCAGCCTTCCTGGGTGCATCACTGGAGCTCTGCAATGTAAGTTTGCATCTGCCAGGATTCAGGGACTGCTTCGTTGGTCAGGTACTTGAAACTGAGAACACAAATTACTCTAATGGCTACTATCTCCTCTGTAACCAACCTGTACTAGTGTAGCTTTTCAGATAAGTAAGTATCACAGGGCTTCCTAAAAATTAACAATGTCATCAAGGATTTTTGCCCCTACAGTCGTTTCAGAAAATTATTTAAAAGGAAAAAAAAAAAAAAAGAAAAAGACATCTCACTGAATTCGCTAGAATATTTAAGAGTTTAATTTCAGAGTGAAGAAGACTCTAGAAAATATTCGGTGGATGTACCATTTCTTTTTCTTCTTTTAAGTCCTTTGCCTTTCCAGATGAGTGATGGGGTGAACATAATTAGTCCTGGGTCACCCTTATGGAAAGGTAGAATCTGGAAGGATGAAAAGGTTGATGTGATGCCTTTAGAGAAAAAGAACGCAATAGAGATTTTCCTTGCTGAGACTCAGTAAGTTGTAGTAGGAAAGTGGGTCTTGCTAACATTGTTTTAGAAGCTGAGGCTGAGGTTTGAGCAATATTGTAGAAAAGATCAGTTTTTAACAACAGCCTGCTATGATGCAAATCAAGGAGTGGGTTGGAGAAGAACTGTATGTACCTTTAAGAAGACTTCAATAGGCAGTAAAGTAGTAAATTGATGTGTAATGGGGAACAGAAAAAATGTTTTTTCCCAATACTATGACAGAATCTCTTCTGATGGAACATGGCTATGACGGATTTGTTTTACCTGTTAAAATTAGAGCAGTGGTTAGCCAGAGTACGTGAGAACGGGAAGAACAGGGATTTTTCCTCTCCCGTTGGTGAGCATGTGTTACATAGAGTTTATAGCTTGACTTCAGGCTTCCAGTGTGCCTATACTGAAAATGCATACTGTAGCAGTGAAGGCAAACCTGGACAGTGAAGCAAACATATTGGGATTGAATGATCGACAAGCAGCTCTCTTCACTCATTTTGTAACCATGTTGTACTGGATGTATTGTATTTTTTCTCACTGGCAACTTGCTCTATGAAGATTGAATAAAAGTTCAAAACAATAAAGGAGATCTTAAAAAAAAAAAATAATTTCTTCACCTCTAGCCACTCCAAAGATGGCTGAATTCAAGATTTCGACACGGACAGATTTAACTGACCACTTTTCCTCTTGTTTATAATTCATAGACAGCCCTTGCCATCAGCCTTTACACATTCTTTATATATGTTTTATATATTCTGGTAGATGAAGCATTGGTCCCATGGCAAAATTGGGCAGTTTTCTGTAGCTAGGTTACTATAATGTATAAGAAATTGTCTTATAAAAACTGTGTATGACTCCTCTTAATTGAAGCTTATTGGGAACAAACAAGTATTGGATAGTAGATATAGCACAAACATTTCTTAGTGAATGGTTTCAGCAGATCAAAGCATATGCTGGTTTTGCATGCATTTGTCTCGCTTTCTGTAACTCTTAAAGAACTACAGGGAATCTAAACAGATATTAAGGTAAACCTGTATTGTTCCACTGCTCTAGGCCTAGCTGCCTAGTGCAGACCACTTATCTGAGCAGCTTCTCAACATCAATGTGTTCTAGAGAGACATACAACCTCGATTTGAAGACATTGTGATAGGTTATTCAGCATACCTCATGGCAAATTGTTCCAATGGCCAGTTCCTGATGTTTAAAAATGTCTTTATTGCTAAATAAAATTTGTCTAGTTTTGGATACAGTGAATAGTCTTGTCTTACATCCTTTTAAAGCTAGATTAAAGAACTTTCCACTATTAAAATTTCCCCCACTTACAATTAGATCAGGTCACCCCTTGGCCTATTCTTGGAATTAAATTTATTATGCTCCTCGGATCTCTCACTGGATAGACTTTGTTTCAAACACATATTAGTTTGACAGCAGTGTGCTTTTCAGTTCAGTAATTTGTCTTTCAATCTAATTGCATCTCAACCATGTCATCATTTACCAACACAGAAGGGGAATTTTTCAAAGAAAAATACCCCAAATATGAGAGCTTTTAAGAAACCATTTGACATTGCTAATGGTTTCATAACTTCACAACTGCTGTAATGTGCAGGTCATATGTCATGTAGAAGTATTTGTGTACATTTGGATTTATAGTAATCCTGCTTGTGGTCAGTTTGAATTAAAGTAACCTTTTGGCAGGCATTTTTAACCCAGATCAGCTCCTCAGTCTGAGATGTACAAACACATGTGTTAACACGAGGGAGAAGGCAAGATGAATGTGACTCAGGTGGGAAGGATGATGGGATCTCATCTTTCAGAGGTGGATTAAAAAGATTTTGCATCCTATGTAGAGAGGCTTTAATTTCCCATAAACCGATTTGTAAAAGCTGAACTCCTAAAAGGAATAAATAGGCAAGAACAGTGTAGTTTTATGCTCTTTGATTGTAATAAACTTATGTTATTTGTATCAAACTAAAGAAAAATCTACGCTTCTGCAGAGGAAAGGAAGAGATGCATTTCTTTCATGCTTATTTTTAAACAAAAATCTGACACTAAAATCTCTTAGAGAAAGAAACTCAATACATTCTAAAGCCGTTGGGCTTTGCTGGTACTGTATATAGCTGAATATAGTTGTATTGCTCCAGGAAGAATCTGGGGAAGGAACCCTGGCTCGGGTGCTTTTGCGTTCATGGCTTTCCCACTTCGCACAGAACTGGATGTTAAGCACAGTTACTTCGAGGAAGTTGCACTCTAAAAGAAAGCGAGTTTCAATGAGGCCAGAGCCTGTTGCTAGGGACACAATCAATCTGATGGGGAATGGAATCTCTTCTCTCTTGCAGGATTTTAGAATATTTGATTATTTCTTCTGATGTTTCCTCCTGACCTGCCTGCCATGAGAAGGCCACTTCCTTTCATCCTCCTTTGCTAGGATATTAGTGCTAGTCAAAATCAAATCCTGTGAATGGATGTAGTAATGAAGCCCATTCATCAGTCTCAAATGCAGGTGGCCCGTACCTCTGTAATTTTACCACAAGTCTTATTCCTCTTCTATTAGATTAGAATTTGATTATCAAGAGAGCAATTCTAAGAGCTTTACCAAAGAATTCCAAACCAGTTGGTAGATTGAATTGCTTGTACGTTCACTGTAACTGTATCCTGAAAAAGAAAATACTTGGATTGTGAAATCAAGGTAACGAGTCTTCATGTAGCAGAGTTGCGGCTGCTGGAGTGAAATATATCCTTCTTTGCACTTTCTCTGAATAATGTGATTGTTTGTGATATGAACAGTCTAAGATTTATGGAAATAACTTCTCAGCTGGTGTGTACCACTACAGTTGCAGTGCAACCAAACGAGCTCTGCTGCTGTACACCGCATTAAAACTTGACCCTTGGTGTCGTTAGGTAGATGTTTCTTTGCTTTTAAGTGGTCAGGCTCTGTACATGCAAGAGGTAACTACAGGATTGTCAGCAACCTAAACCAACCCTAAGCGTGGTTCTAGCAGAGTGTTTTATTTTCGGACTGCACCTACACAAGAGGAAACATTCCCATCAGGTAAAGGTAAGTGGAATACGGTAAAGAACTGAATGAAAGTGTGGGGGAATGGTTGTGATGGGCAAGCCTGATGTGAGTTGGTGTTGTAGCACGACAGACCAAGGGGACAAATGTTGGTTTTTGTGTGAGATTGGATTGTGTTGAATGCAGGCAGGACACAGTGAAGCAATGAGGTAGTGTTCTTCCTTGGTACTGTTCTGGTGAGACTTTCAGCTCTGTGCACTAGCAGCAAAAATGCAGAGGAAACTTGGAAGGTAGCAAGAGAAGAACAACAAAAATGATGACAGAGCTGGAGGGATTGTTTTTATGAGGGAAGATCAAAAGAACTAAATATGTGGAGCTTGGCTAAGTGATGACTAAGAAAGGAACATGAAAACTACCTACAACTGTTTGAAGGATATAAACACTAGAGGTGAGCAAACAGCAGGGAGAAATAGTCTGTGAATTTGAAAGTCATTTTCAGTTCAACTGTGTTTCCTTTTAGTTTAGTTTTTAGTCCTGTGAGAACCTTTTAGTTCTCACTTTCTGTTAAGATGTGCTTTACTGAAAACATTTTCAGTATGTTCAGTATGTGCCTTCAGAAAAGGTATGCTTGTATATTCAAATACTTCAGTATCTGCAAGGGAATTCTGAAATGTAAATTCAAGCTTAAAATTTGAAATTTGCTTTAGCTTATATAAGTCACCTAGTGTGTAGTATATTGTGCTAATCAATAGCATGCAAATTTTCTGCATGGCAAGTCAAATATGTGGTTGCAAACTGTACTTTCAGTTTTAACATTATACTTGGGTGCTTGCCTGATGCAGTGCAGGATAGGTTTGCACAAAAAGGTGAAGCATTTTCTTTTGTTCACAGGCTGTATTTTATAAATGGTATGGTTTGCATGCATATGGTTTATCTGTTGAGGGATGTATTTTTTTATTTGACAAGAGTTAAAAGTGACTAGAGCCCAACACAAGAACGTGCTATGTATATAAGTGCTGTTGGTACAATTTTATGAAGTTGTCCAGACACACTTGTGTGCTGTGAGGGAGTTATTTTCTAATCTTTGTGTACAATTCATCATTTGAGAGGGATGAATTTAGCTCTCATGACACACCCCCTCACCCCCCACCTCTCCCTGCCCCATCCCATGGAAATTTAGAGGAATTGAATTACAAATAAATTTCAGGATGAGTTTAAGAAAATGTGTTAATGGTGAAATTTTCTCCTCCTGGAGGTCCACTTGTCTTTTAAAGCACTTGGGCAAAGCAGTGAAGTGGTTGCTGAACAAGCATCAGGTAAACTGACTAATTTGGTGATTTTCAACTTTGGTGATTTGTGAATTCAGTCATCGTAATTCTGTGTTAATATTAGTTAACAGGCTTTTCTGAGCATCTTTTCCTATTAATACAGGATTGATGCGTTCTGCCCAGCAAATGATAAGAAATATGCGGTCAGCTGTGAAAATACACTCTTTAAGAAAATGCCTCTGGAAATGACTGTGTATATGTATGCACGCATGCGCCAATCCATACTGTACACAGAAGCTACAGGCATTGACCTATGCAAACACACACCAAATTATCACTTCCTATAAACAAATTAGCATGCTTTAAAAGGTGAAAAGCTCTATAAAATTGTCTGCCCTGTTGTTTATGGTGTGAACGGAGGATGCACTACATTACAGAGGAGCTCACATTTCTCTCTTCTCTCTCCCTCTGTAAATGGACGTGTGCTCCGTCCGTTTCACCATTGTTCCTGCCAACCCGATCCCAGCAGGGGTTCCCTAATTAGCAATCTCTTCATTTCCAATCAAAGCACAAAGCGGCCCCAAAAGCCTCTCTTTATGAGGGAGCTGAGCGGTGGCTGGGGACGTGGAGTGGGATAATTGCCTTCGCCACTGGCAGCAGTAAGCAGCCTGGCTAATTCATTATTGTAATAACTTTGCTTGTCCTTGGGGAGGGGGGGCTAGGGTGAGGAGGACTGAGCCTGACGGTGCTAGCTGAGGACAGGGGGAAGGGGGAATCCAGCCAGAATTGAGGTAGAAGATGGGAACAACTGGCAGGAAAGGAGAAACTATTCAAGATTTTTCTGTCTGAGCCTCCTAAATAATTTGAGGATGATCTTCATTTGTGGCATTTTTTAATATGGCATCCAGCAATCCCTGAGCAAGACTGCAAAGAGCAACCCTCAGCTCTGCCCTTGTTATGTTCGCAGAGAGGGCTGTCTGGAAAGGCATATAACTTGGCCCAAGGACTGTTGGGGAAGTTGCGGCTTAGTGAATGAGGAAGACTTGGGAATCACCTCTCAATCCAGAGTGGAAAAGTTGACACTCAAGTGCTGAGATAACGTTGGATGTGTGAGCTGCCCACACCCAGCAGTTTGTGGCTTTCAGTGATGCACAAGAAGTCATCAGTCCTCATGTGAAGGTGAATGTTGTATTTCTTCGACAGAGCCAGGATTTGGCAAATCCTATGGCAGAGCTTTGTTCTTATCTATTGTCTCTTTAAAATACCTTTAATCACTTACCTGTCTTTATGTGGGCTGCAGTTTTGACTTTGCTGGATCTCTGTTGGCTTTCAGTAGCAATCGAGACTCTGCCCCTAAGTAGCTGAACCCAGTCATATGTTTTCAGACCCCCCTGGTTCTTCTTTTTTGCTCATTTGTGCTTCTCTCGGATTGGTGTCTCAGGGTCTTGGCTACTCCAGCTGACTGATAGGACAGTTCCTTCTCCAAATTCCTTTGAGTTGTTACTGCTGTGTATGTTCATTGAGCCCATCGCTCTGACACTGTCAGCATTCATGTTTTTGCACTGAGATGGCTCATAATGTAGCTATGCATTTTCTTGTCAAAGTTTTTTCACTGAAAATTAGTATTTATGACATTAAATAAAACTAACGAAACAGTGACATTAAAGGGCAAGCAACAAACATCCAAATTTGTGTGTGGCAGGAGCAGTTTAAAATTAAACTATACCACTGTATTAGTGAACACTTCATTCTGGAGCTATTTGTTTTATGGAGAGGCACATGGAGTGTGCCTCTCATCCTCAGCCTGATGGACGTTTCAATTATATGCAATAGACCCTTCGATTCCCAAAGACTTTAGCCACTGAAGATGAAAAACACTTACTGGGAACAGATGTTTTTGGAGTATTTGAATGAGGCAATGGAGAATTAATAGGTGCTCAGAGCAGAATTAATAGTTGGCATTGTCCTGATCCCTGTGATGAGTGCTGTTTACCCAGCTACCTTGTGCTAGTTGCTATCTAGCAGGTTTCTCCACCTCTGTCTTGTCCACCGCTGTCTGTCTTGTCCCCCTCTGTCTGTCTTGTCCACCTCTGTCTGTCTTGTCCACCTCTGTCTGTCTTGTCCACCTCTGTCTGTCTTGTCCACCTCACGTTCAAAATCCCAGAGGCTGTTCTGCCTGCAGCCAGAGGAATGTCATCTCAGTGAGCTGACAAGCAAGAAAAAACTTCTTCTTCCTGGTACCAATGTGTGTGAGTAGTCCACAGTGGCAATGCTTGAGTTGCAAGAGAAAATCTCTGTTCTGATTTTTATTTTCCCATGATCAGTGCTGCAGTCCTGGTTGTGTGACAACTTTTGGCTGTTTAATGTAAACACCATGCAGGGAGAAAGGTTCAAAGAGGCCAGAGTGTGCACAATGACTATTGTGGGGAATTTCAATCACTTGCTATATGTCCCATGCCATTGCTGTGCTTCTGGATACTTTTTGTCAAAGGATCATTGTAGCAGTGATGGGGGAATTGCACATCTCTCACAGCTTGCTCAGTTAATGAGTTGCAGCAGTAACAGCACATAGGATTGAGGTTACCTACTCATGTAGGTAACGCTGTCTCCTAGAAATGGAAATATTCCTATGTGTACATTTGTGGGATTCTCCATCATGTGCTATGTCCTATCCTTGATTTCCATTCATCCTTCCAGCCCTTTGAGAGGACTTTAACTGTGTGGAAAGGATAGTGGCCAAAACTTAGAGCCACACAGTGTCTTGACTCTGTGAATGAATTGTTTTCTTTCCTTGTGTTTCCAGCTACTCAGGAATTAAGATAATCTTGAATCCCTTTCCTGACAATTTAAGAGGCTATGGACCTTTTGGTAGATAAACTGGGGTCAGGTAGTTCAAAGGGCTGGAAGACATCTGATATGCAGCACAGTGGCATAAAATTGATGGGATGCCAAGGCATGGGCAAGGGTGGATGAACTGGAGTAACAATGCACAGTTTAGTCTTGACTTCACTTTTAGTCTGAGACCTGAAATTGTTGCATTGTTAACAATTGCTTGTGGAAAGGTAAGAAATTGTGGCAATGGGCATGAGAAGGAATATTAATGATCCAATTTCCAGCTGGGTTCCACTCCAAGGCCTCGCTGGGTGATGTGCATTTTTAATCATAACAAACCAGAATGAGAAAGAGTTGTTTGCAGCAAAGCAGGCCTGTTTGTGGAGCCACAGAGTGTGACACTATCTCAGACCTCTGCCTGCTGCTCAGAGGAGTCAATCACACAAGGCTACAGTGCTTGAGTGCCACCACAAACTAGATTGGACCATGACCACAACCACAGTAAAACCTGGCTCACTGCTAGAAATGGATCGAGGGAGACAATCTAGTAGATACCTTGAATAGCCTAAAGCTCTTGGCCAGAAGAAATCACTGAATTCAACTGGAACTTTGGATCAAAACTGTCCCTAATCTGAAAAGGGCAAAAATACGTTTTTTGGATGCTAGACAACATTGTGCTGTAGCCATGCTGAATTTTCTGCTAGATAGTTTTTGCAGTCTTGATGGTTTCTGTGGGTAGGGTCTTCTCACTTGTTTGTGTTTCTGGAAAGTGATTTCAAGAGCATGCAGTCTGGCTGTGTGATGTGCCCAAAAGCAAGACTGCTTTGATCCTTTCAGTCTTAAAGACACAAATTTTGAAAGAATTTGGGAAAGCCCTGGAGATTTTCTTTACCCGCTGAGGTACTTTTCACTCTGAACTTTCAGCCACAGAGGACTTTGCTGTACTTCTTGGGCAGGCTTGGGTTGGAGTTGCCGTTGAGGGACATGACGTAGCCCTCCCTCATGCCTGGGGCTAAGTATTCTGTGTTTATTTAGCAGTGGGAGATGAAGCTCTGTGCTTGGTACACATTTGAGAATTTGGCATCTATGTACCTTAATTTACCTGCTAAGCTTCAAACTCTTGCATCTCAGGACAGGTCCCTCTTTATTTGTCCTTCATCTTTTACTGTCTTGGTGACTGTGTAACGGCTTTGTAGGGTTAAATGGCTAATAGCCACTTACACCAGTGTTTTAGTCCTACAGTTGTCTACTGTATATGAGAATGGTGCAGAAGTTGTTTTGTGGCAGAGACGTCTGATACATCTCTGTGGCAGAAGCATCATCATCGTCATTTTCTCAATACAGGACTTACAGTACACACTAAGCAGGAAAGTCATTCTATCTAGCAGAGGGTAGGGGTGCCACAGATACCCTCTGATTATAGTGCAGGAGTTCTGGGAGTCTGGGAGGAAGAAATACTTGTCTTGCATTCCCTCAAGTGTGTGTTAAGGCCAGTACTGACTTTCCTCTTGGAGTTCTCAGCAGCCATTGGGTTGCTCCCCTGTGTGTTAGTGGTAACACAAACTAGGTAAAAGGGTTAAAGTACTGCATGCCTAGCCTTTGTAGTATCATGTTTTGTGTGTCTGGCAAAGGAAGGATGGCTGGTGTTTGATATCCCAATGCTCTTACTTATTATTTTCAAGTAAACAAGGTGTGGAATCTGGAATAGACATGAGAAAACTCCTGTCCTGGTTTTTATCCCATTAAACTGGGAGCTAGTGTTTTCTGGGATGGTCCATGCTGGCGCAGCCATATGTATTGTGCTAGCTGAGGTTAAAGCATCACTTAAGAAAGATGGGATGCTGTCTGTCAGAGAAGGTGTTTCTGAAAGAACACAGACACCTGCACAATCAGAGCCAGCCAAGCCACTTGTGTCTGCCCCAGCTCATGCCTGCTGTGGTGCCAGGGAAAATGCCAGGAGCTTAAAGACTCCTGTTTTGCTTGGAAATAAAAGTTAGATGATTCGTTCAAGAGCTGTTTTACCTGAGGAAGGGAATTCACTGAAGTGGCTGAGGCGGGAGTGGGGAGGGGACGGGAGGAGCTGCCTTTCAACATCCACAGTAGATGCTGCCTCTGGCGTAAGTGCCATGGTTGGAGGACAGAGTGAGAGGTTTGTACATGTTGTCTTCATGCAGCAAGTCTGGCCCTGAGAGGTACCTTTCCACTTGGCAAAGCTGTCTCACTGTTGCTGCTTGACACCCAAGCAGCTAATACACATCCACCACAAAAGGCTTTGGTTTGAAGTGTTGAAAACTGTAATTATCTGTGTGTATGTGTAGAGGTGGAGGCTGAACGGGCAGTGGTCCTCTCCTGGCTGGGGTGAGGAGGATGTTAAATGGATATACAGAGAGCTTGTGGTGATTTTACAAATGCTTTTTGGGGAAGATGGATACCATTTGTTGCCCAGGCAAAAACTCCCAATGTATTTGAGGCAGCTCTACCGAGTCTCTGTGTGTGTGGTAGGTATGTGTGTGTGCATGTACATGCTTGTGTATGCCTTTATTTCCATGCTCCAGCTGCCTGCCTCTGATTTAAGGGCAGGTTTTATTCCCCAGCTGCCTCAGGGCTCCTCTTTTCTGATTGCATTAAAGTCTCCGTAATTCTCCCCTCATTAATGATTGGCATATTTTTACCTCTCACTAAAGGAGCTTGGAGGCAACTCCCGTGGGGCCCTGCTCGCCAAATGAAACAATTTCATCCTGCTCCAGAAACGCATTAAAAAGGGTTTGTCAGGATCTTATCGCTAGTTAGGGAGAGCTAATCAAATTACTTCTATTTATTAGCTGCCGCAGCAATGTGTCATTCCATCAAGCACAGGTACTGGGACAGGCAGGCACTGCATGGAGAGCTCTGTGCATCCAGCGCTGCTGCCTTGTTCTGCACAACAGCATCTCTTACCAAGGAAGGCTACGAGGCCAAGAGAGGCTGTGAACTTCTCAGCATCAGTGTTTCTGCCACCATTCTTGGCAGGATCTCCTCTCTGCCGCCTTTCTTCATTCATCTTTTCCAGAGGACTCCCCAAAGTCCCTTCTCAGTAGCACTTTTGGGCTTTTACCATTGAGTCCATTGCTTCTGTATTTGGTTGGTCACTTCTTGCTGTTACTGATCATATTTTGCTATGGACTATTTCTTTTGAGGTGGTTTGGGGTTTTTTTTGGCAAACTTAACTCAGTATTAAAGCAGTTCAGGAATGATTTGTTACTTAGTTTCTCTTTGGGCCTGGGCTGACAAAGGGGACAGTGGGGAAGGATTATGGCAATTTGGGAGATAGTAAATATAGGTATTTATTTTCTACATTATGAGACTTCTAAGAAATATTTTTTCAAGTGTTTTTTTTGGTGTTTTGGTTTGTTTGGGTTTGTTTGTGTGTTTTGTTTTTTTTTTTTTTTTTTTTTTGGTGTTTTTTTTTGTTGTTGTTGTTGTTTTGGTTTTGGGTTTTTTTTTTTTAGTTTGTATGGTCTGGAGAAATACTTAAAATCAGGGGAGTGGGAAAGAAACAACTGAAGCTTTACTGAGTAAGCTAGGTTCCAAGGAGCTAGCTGGGACTCTGAAAAGAGTGCCAGCTATTGCTGGACTGATGCTGCTTGCATGAGCAGTGGTAGTTTGTGAAGCAGGAGGTGTGAACTCAGACAGATAAAAGCTCACACTTTTATTGATTCCACATGTGGAACATGCATTTCCCTCACGTGCAGTGCACTTGTATTTGCAGCCATGTATTCGCTCCCATTCTTGCACATGATCCTAATTCCCAGTGTGACTGTGTTTCTTGTGGGCTTGCTCAAAAGGGATATGGAGGCAGATGCCCAAGATGCACTTTTAAACTTTAGGAGTATAAATCTACTTTCATCTCTTTATTATTTTTTTCATCTTCAAACTAAGCGCAATGAAATCTCTGGTGTTTTGAATAAGTATGAATTTGCCAGTGAAAATAGGCTTGTTTCCAGATAAAGCTGAACTCATATTAGAGAAAAAACCTCAAGAATAAAACCATTTACTGGATGCATTTGCATGAAGTGAAGTGTGTCTAAATATAGTTACCGTGATTCACGATGATGATATTGCTGGGGACTTCATATAAACCTTTTCTGTTTCATTTTGTGCATACCAAGAATTTCATCTTAGCACAAAATCCTGGGAGAACAGTGAAAACACACGATTGCCATGAACAGGTGTCCATGTAAGCACAATGGTGTGCACATTGTGTGTGGTGTTGGTTTCATATAGGGAAGGTTTGTGCCGGCTCTCAGCATTTCACAGTGTATGTACACATGCGCATGCATATGTGTATACATAGAAATGATGGAGCGGTTAGAGGTTTGACAGTATTCTGGCACTACAAGCCATGATTTCTGGAGCTTGGGTTGGTGGGGGACGGGCAAGTGCCCCGGCTATTGCAACTGCTTGAATTCACTATGCAGTGTGAGTGGCTGCCAAGCTGCAGGGGCTCTGGGTGCTGTTCCTGGGAGCAGCAGTGTAGCCGAACTAGTGGGGGAGTCTAGCCCCATCAGCCCCATGCAGCGAGCCACGCTCCAGCATCCTCATTATCCACACAGTTCAAAAGGCAGTCCTGAGCGGTCCGTCACGTCCCACAAAAGGCTGTATCGATTGGTCTGTCGGAGCGTTTCCCGGGGTCCTTTATATCTCTCTGCCTCGTCGTCAGTAATGAAGAGGCCGAGTGCAGGGAGAGTCAGCAGACTCCCAGCTGCTGGGATTTCTTCATCTTCTCATCAGGATTTTAATTAGACACGTCCGAGAGGGCAGCACTGTGTGAGGGCGGGTGGGAGCTTTATCAAGCAGGCCACATCTTTAATTACTGTTTACTGACAGATAACAAGGGAGGGGAGGTGGCAGCAAAGATGGTTGTAGGGGGAAGCAGGGAAAGGACGGCAGTCCCCAGAGTGTGCGCTCAGCAAAGAAGGCCTTTGCTAGGGATGGAGAGGAGATTGTTCCACCCTCCCCATCGTGCCATGCTGTTTACCTGTTGCCAGAATGAGAAAGGTTCCCCTTGCCCCTTTCCTAGGGAGCGGAAGATAGATCTGAAAGGTGTTAAGTGGTAAGGGCCAGAGACACAAAGAATGAAATGTATTAGTTTGGTTAGAGAAAAATGAGAAAACTGTCTCCTCTAAGCTGCCAGGATCCACAGCTGAGCTGTCCTGTGCCTTCCCAGCCTTGGGCAGCCCTGTGGGTTTTCTGACACTACACAGTAGGAAGCAAAATTATTTCCTTCTCCTTCTGTCTGGAATTGGCAGCCCTCCTCCCTCCTACCACTGCTATTGCTGTTTTGTCCAAAAAAACCTTCTTCTGTCTTTCCACGTGTCCTCAGCATTGGTGCTGTTGCAGACTTCCTCCCTGTTCTCTCATGGGCCAGCTCTCCACCTAGTGTGAATCATGTCTTCAGCCATCCTTCTGGCCCCAAAATCCATCAGCTTTTGTCTCCTTCCCCTTAAGGTCCTTTTTGGACACCATTTGTAGCCTAATTGTTGTATCCTGCTGAAATATAGCCCTGTTTTTAGTTTCATGGAGCTGTGTCCTGATTGATTTGTGTTATGACAGGGGAAAGTTATGACAGCCCCTACCAAACCAAGTGGTTGGGCCAGACTGCTGTGGGGGAACACTGCTCCCTGGCTCAGACAGCCCTTTGGGACACAGGGTGCCTGCAATTGCTGTCCATGTTGAGTAGTTCTTTGGTGAAAGGAGCTCAGCAGCCTGTTGCTCTCCATATGTTTGCTATGAAGTCCATGTCACAGTTTTGTCTGCATTTATATCCACTGTAAGGTGGTAGTCTGGTGCTTCCAAAGTACTGTTGCCATCCCAGCATAGAACATGGCCTGTGCCAGAGCTTGCTTTCCCTTGGTGCCAACAGACTCCCACTACTCTGAAAGGAACAAGATTTGGAGGATGTGCTTGGGATCAGCAAGGACTCCGTAATTGGACTGTTGTTCTTTCATTTTGCAACGTAGTAGCAAGCAGATTATAGAGCCCACACGCTATAGATTTCCTGTCATCCCTCATGAATCAAGCTCCACTGTCTTATTTACTGTCGGCCAAGGCCTGTGAATAACATCACCAAGGGATACACTCTCACGCAGTTGTGCAAACAGACAGTACAGAACAGTTGTGTGCGCCTTCGAGCTGTCAGTTTGCCTTACCCCATCACAACACCTACGGTAGAGAAAGGCCCTCTGTTTCTGCACAGAATGTCTTCTGGCTTCCCGGGGCATTCACAGTCCTACATTTTTAACTTTATGATCTTTCTAGTTGCTACTCCAGCTATTCTGTACGCTTTCATACCCACATGCACCACGGATGTTTCCAGTTTCCTGGAAGATGTTTCATGTGTGATCTGGCAGGTCTTCATTGCTTGTCAGTGAGAAAAGATTGGTTTGTGCTCAAGGCACAGCACTGGAAATCAGGACCACAGGCCCAGTTCCCAGCTTTGTCATGGACAGCTAAGAGATTTTGCTGCTAATAGTGTAATGTACATGGTAGCCTTGATTTATCAGAAGATATTTTCTCAAGTTTCCCAAAATTTCAACTCAAGATTTTGAAAGAGCGTGAGAAATTGAACCCAGCTGGGAGATTTGCTTCAGTGAAAGGCTAACACACTTTTTGTAACTGCAGTGAGGCATTACTACTGAATCAGTTGCAGTCCCCTAGAAGTGAAGGGACGGTTGGCTTGTCTACAGCAAGCCAGTTTTCTAGCTGCAACCTTGCTCCTTGTTGCAGGTGTTTGTAAAAAAATCTGTGGCATTCCAAGAATAAGCTTGGAGACCCAGGAATGAAGTTAGAGGGACTGAGGTGCTAATTTGTTTCTATTAGGCAGGTTAACATTTCCTTCATGGAAACCTAGATATTAGGCAGGGTCTGGGGAATGTGTCTTCAAATAGTAAGAGGCTTTGTCCAAGAGGAAGTGACTAAGCCGTTTGCTATGTCTGTTGTTGATAGAGCTGGAAGTAAATGGGCTTTGATTGCAGTGTGGGAGGTTTCAGTTTGATGTTACAAACTTTTATTAGCCATGATGCAGAAGCATTAGACCAGACAATCTGAGAAGAGTTGAATTTTTTTCAGAACAGGCTGGAAAAAAATCTGTCAAAAATGACACTGCTATAGCTGATCCTCCATTGGGATAGAGGGTCCCAATGAGTCCCATCTCAGCTGGTCCTAGCCCTACTTTCTGTGGCTCTGTGAAATATTAAGATGTGTATAATTTTGTGTCCACCTGATGTAAGCTTGAGATGGGTGCAAGTCTATGTATCAGTAAGTACTAGCTCCTATAAGCTACCAGGATAGCGTCAGAAAGACTACAAGCAGTCTGCTTGCTTCAACACCCTGCTGTCAAAATGCTAATGTACCCAACCATGGTAAGTCTGAAAAAGGGATGGCAGCAGCACTCTTTCTTGCTTAAAAGAGTTCTTATTTTTTATCTTCATTTTTACTGCCACGTACAACAGACTAGTTAGCACCACCTTTTTTCACTAGTGATTCCTGTAAAATGTAATTTGTTGTTGATACCACTGCCAAGCTTTAATCATTGCTGTAAACAATTTCTATGCCTCTGATAGACTTGTTTTGTGGAAATTTTTATCAAAAGCAGCAGTTATTATATACATAATTTTAATGTTTTAAAGAAAAAGTAGGGAGTATGCCATGTTTTTGAATTATGCCTCCTTCCATTCAAAAACAAATCAAGAAGATTCCCCTTTGCAAATCTCTAAATCAGCTTGTGTTTTGGGGACAGCTTGGGGCTGTGCTGGGACAGAGGCAGTGTCAGTAAGTGTGGACACCAAACAGCGATGGAAAGACAGGGCAAAGGGAGCTGGGCAAAAAGGCCAGGAGAGGAAGCAAATGGTTATAAGCAGCTGTTGAACAAGGAGGTTGGGGCTGTGGAGTGTGGGGGAATGCTGTTTGGAGGAGTGAGATGAGAACAAAGCAGAGGGATGGGGTGAGAAGACAAAGGCACTGAAGAGAAGAAAGTATGCTGGGGTGGTCTGGAAAGGAGAGAACAAGAGGTATGACTTGGATTGAATGGTTGGCAGACCCCCTGAATCGTTATTCATTGGCTGTCATCAGTGTCTGAAATTCACCCACTGCTTTGCACTCTTCAGGTTAGTCTTCATAAAGGAGGATGAACTACCCTTGCAGCTCATTTACTTCATTACCTTGGTTGTAGTTGTTCACGTGGTGGATTTGTCTCTTCTGATAATCCACAAAAGTGTCATTGTGATGCTTCATGAGGGGATTTGTTCACTGTAAAAGAAACAATAAACTCTGTGAAAAGGGCACTTTGAAGAGTGCTAATGCAAGAACTGGAAGCTGGGGAAAGACCAGTTCTCCTCTGCCTGCACTTCTGTCCTACCTGACTGTGCGTCTGATACCACTCTGGTTTTAGCCACATCACTGTGTGCTGTTTCTTCCACAGGACCCCTGCCTCATTCACTGAATGTGATGGATCTGCTCTGAGATAAATCAGAGTTGCACAGTGAAAGATACCATCTGTAGGACCCCTGCCTCATTTGTCAGGTGTGTACTGAGTGAGACAAGGGGCTGCAGCAGAGAAAGGGAAGCTTTTATAGCCGGGGCAGTGAAATTCTGACCTGCCAGTTGACTTTTCTCTGACCACTTCTGTATGGTAGTTTTCAGGTTTTTTGAATCAACTGTTGTGCTAGTGGTTGTTTAATTGTGCATTCCTTATTTTATAGGGGACCTTTTTGATTCTTCCTTTACAGAAACACTGAGTGCTTACAGCTGCAAATGAAGTGAATGGGAATCCACTGAACCCAAAGTGCTATACAAGCACAGATCAGTCAGTCTCAAACTAGGCACCCAGAATTAGCAAATATACTTTAATGCAGTCTTCAGTCATTCACCCAGAAAATGGGAATAAAGATACCCCCTCCTCTCAGAGGTTTGTGAAAAGAAAGCTTGGGCTGGTGAAGCTTGGACAGTGTAATGATAAGCCCATAGAAAAACACATAAGGAAATGAATAAATCTCTAGAGCCAGGTTTGAATAATGTGCAGTAAATAAGGCCTGGGGCCACACACTGAACAATGAGCAGAAACCAGCATCTCAAAAAGCCACTCATTATGTGGGAAGAATCCCTTCTGAGTGCAGTCTGAGATGGACTACTGTGGAAAAAAATATGATTGTGTAATTAAGGGCTATAAAATAGTACATATATATATGAAGGCTAAGAGTATTTCTCACAAGTAAGCACAACTGTGGCATTTCCTAATTCTTGACATCATTTTTAGTTTGCCTTATTTAACATACAGGGTTGTTTTTTTGTCTTTGTTTCATGGGTCCTGTCATGCTTTGCACATTTATGTGCTGAGATAGTATTGCCCTGGCCTCTCCATTTGGATTAAGTATTGCTGTTTAATGTAGTTGCAAATCAGCTAATTGTAGGTGGTCAAAACCTGCTCATCTTATATATTATGTGTTCTACAAGTTGTAATCTCCACTGAGGTGCAGATTTGAGAGAGTGACAAAGGCAGATCTGAATTGACTTCCAGATGCTACTGTTCTTAACAGCGAAGGAATTGAGGATAGTTGAGATCTTACAACCCACTAACAGTAATTAACACAATAAAACCCCCAGTAATTTTCTTATGTAACAATATGCAAGAGAGGAGAATGTCACTAGGGCTATGAAATTACTTTAAAAGTCTTTGCTGTAATGGGTGGAGGAAGAATGGCAAAGCTTAAGCTCCTAGTGAAAATATGCAGAAATGTAATGCTCAATATGCCTGATTTTAAATAACCAGACTTTTGATGACTGATTATGTGCATGTTTAGGAACAAATGTATGATGACTGTAATGGTAGTGAAGTAGCACTAAAATCTATCAAGTTGAGAAGTTGAGTGTTAATGGTGTTGGGATGATCACTGTTCAAACCTAATACTGGTTATCCATTCCACGTCATATCTGCTATTTGCTATAAATCCAGGGGAGAATGTTATGAATAGTACAAGAAGTGGAGCTAAGACATGTACCCCTGACGTTTTGTTTATAGGAAGTAGAATCGTCTATTGCAGGTGTCTAAGAAATGTACTATAAAATCTTTTTCTCTTACATTTTTCCCTTCTGTTCATAATCTCAAATACTGGAAGAAGAATTCATTGGCCTTATTTAGGCTGTAGAATGTGATGCCTCTCAAGGATGACTACTATCATTGTTGGTCAGTTGACAAGTTAGAAAGCACTGATTCCCACATGTGCTGCAGATAATGGTTCATTTTGGAAATGAAGTAATCCAAACCTACCAAACACAGTTTAATCTGTGTAAGAGACTGAATGAGTGCCCTTTGTGCCATGGTTTAGCTTCTCAGTTATAACACTTTCATCAGGCAAGTGTATCATTTAAAGAGGACGGAACAAACCATGATGCCAGGATACCCAAGAGGAGGAACTCGGACAAAAATCCCCTCAGGCAGGGCCTGGCACTACTGGCCAAAGGAGAGAGGAAAGGGCAATTAGAAAAATGCAACAATCTGTTCTTGTAGTGGCCAGACAGCAAGATGCGGCATGTGTGCTGGGTGTGAGCCATCAATGAGAGCCGGTTTCCCCATGGGATACACAGACCTGGACTATCAAAATAAACTGGGGTTGGGACAAACAGATGTTATGCCAGACATGTCAGCAGAGCAAGTCTGTTTCGCATAGGTCCCTGATCTTACTTGGCATGCTTTAAACTCTCTTTTTTCTGAATCTCAGGATGCGATATAACCATTATGATTTCATCCTAACTGCTCTTTTCTCCAGAAAAAATGATGCAACTCTGGGTATTACTTCTAACCTACACAAATGGGAAGCTGAGGCATAAGGTCAGGTGTTGCCAGGTGCACAGCTCCTGAGCGTGCAGCCTCAGCCACACGCCTCTGCTTCTCTTCAATGAGAGAAGGGAGACTGTGGGCGTGCTGTATCACCAAGGTGAATGAACAGTCTTTCCCTACAGGTGTCATATTGACAGAGTCAGGTGGTGTTAGTGCCTCAAAACCCATGTTTTGAAAACACCGTCCTGAGGCATTTCTGCATAACAGGTGCTCTGTCCTCTGGAAAACAGCTTAGGACAGAGTAGGGAAAATGAACCTGAACATATGGGCCAGCGGACACCACACCACTGTGGCAGTGTAGGGGTAAGGACAGGCCTTGGCATCACAAAACCTGCATGTGACAGGAGGGGTGTGATCCTAAGTCAGCTCAGGGGCAGGCAAGTGAGAGTCTCACTCTTTGCAGACCTGCCAAGTGGAAAATATTTATTTGCTGCTCAGAATCCACAATCTAGGAGAAAAGAATAAAACTGATTTAATCTCCAGTATGAGGAGAATCACCTGACTGAGCAGGACGCAGAGGACAAATGGAACAGAGGGCCTTACCGTGCCCAACCAGGAGAGATGGGGAAACAGAGGTGAGACATGGGATCAGATTCATTAATTATTATTTATAATTCATTTTCTAATTTTTCCCTTGCTCGGATTCCACAATTGCTGGAAATAAAGGCTCCTCTAGCTGCCTGGGTGCATCTGTGACATTGACTCTGTCTTTGAGATGGGGAGCACCCTCTGGTGGTTAAGGATAATCTGACATTTCCTGGGATATGCACCCATCATCCTTGCAAGCCTCCAGCTAAACCGGACCCGAGGCAACGCTGGCTTTCTGTAACTGCTGGGATGGGTGTTTGATGCTCTGACTTTCTAACACAGGAATCCGAGTTGACCCCTTGGTAAGCCTTTTTGCCCTGTGAAAAAGGGTATAGAACGTGTGTTTTCTCCCTGCCCTGCTGTTGGGCAAAAGCTTACATTCAGGCCCTTCTTGCTTTTTCCTGGTGAGAGGGCAAGTAAAGTTCAATTTGCTTCATTAGTTCCCAGTGGACACAAAATCTGGCCTTGCGTCTCTCCCCAGGGACTGGTGCTTTCTGCCTCTGCTTGTGCTCCTGTCTCCCGAAGGCGCTGGTCTTGCGCTCAGAGCTCTCCCCATTCCAGCTCTGGCTGGATTTGCTCTGCCAAGGTCCGAAAGCCAGCACAGTACAGTCCCTTGCAGGGAGCAAAGGAATTCAGCTCAGGTTTCCCTTCTCCTTCCCTAAGTGGATTAACAGGCTGAGGGGATCTCTCTGCCTGCCTGACTCAATCTTCATTAGCTAACGTGTTTCGCCAGCCACAGTCACATCCCGGTCTGGAGAGCTGTTTGACAGGAGCGGATTCTGGCTCAAGCCTCCCACAAAGGCTGTTGCGTCTTCCGAGAGAGCTTTCTTGATAGCAAGCCTCTGTGGACTGCCCTGGCTGATAGGGCTGGAGGGCAGAAATGCTGCAAGATGTGCCTCCCTATTCTGTGCAATGTTCACTTCACAATAACTGATCTGCATCCTCTGCTTACTGACCACCTACACCTCTGTATAATGCACATACTGTATGAGTGTCAGAAAATGTTCTGCATCTCTGAAGGTGCACCTGCACATGATTTTTCCCACTCTCCTTGTATTTTCCAGCCAAGGTGGGGTCCTGGATATATTGGGATGTCCCCAAAACTTTTGTTAGTTCGCTGTCACTTCTACACGTCCTTTCCTGGATGCTTATAGGTACTCAATCTGAATGCAGTATTTCCTAACAGACCATGTGGAAGAAACTGACCCCATCTCCTCAGCCCCTTCTTCTCCCTGCTGCTTTGTGGTACTTGTTAATGAGTGTTGCACCCTTGCACAGGCAGTCATTTATTTTACAAGTGCTGCTGTTTCCTCACTCCTGAGAGGATCTTTTATACACGAGGAAGCTGTACACTTCAAATTGCATCGATTTGAAAACAATCCATTTAAAGTAGTGAAAAAATTCCAAACTGTGGATGCTTTCCTGACAGGTTGAGGGTGCTTCATTTTTGCTCATTAGATGTCTAAACAGGTTTAGTTTCAATAGTAATGAGTGCCTTTTGCTCCAGTTTAAGTTAATCTATTAAAATTGTACCTTAGGATGTACTGCAGTACTATTCTCGTGCAAAGACAGCCTGTGAGGAGAGGAGGTGAGCACTGGGCATCACTAATACCAAATGCCATTGAGGGACCTTTGTGCTGAGCAGTACAGAGGCATTTGGGTTTTGTGCAGAGGCCTGAGCATACCTTAGCAGGAAGAAGAGGCCTTCTTCTGGCTGTCAAATGCATGTAAATAAGTGCAGATTAAGCCTTGTGTTTCTGCAAAACTGAAACTCTGAAAGCACAGAGCGTGCTACGTGAATTATTGTGACTGAAAAATCTCAATGGGAAGTGTTTCACAAGGAAGCAAATGTTCTCCTTTTGTTTTTGTAACCTGACCATTGCAGCAGGAGAAGCTGGTGTGCCAGGCTCTGAAAGCAAGGTCGACTGGCCAGGAACAGAATCAAAACGGATTACTTTTTTTTTCTTTTTGGCAAGTTGGAAGGGAAATAAAAAAGGCAAATGAGCATGAAGGGGCAAAGAACACTGTGGACTCTAGAGGATTTTAGAACCTAAAGCTGTATTCAGCAAATTAAGGGATGAATTAAATTTCCCAAACAATGTGTGTTGAAGCAAACAAATTAATAACCCTAGCATTTATGAACTAGCACTGTATTTGGTTTGGCCCTGTAAAGATTTTCAAGCCACAAGTCAACGGTCAAAGCAGAACGGTTCCCCAGAGAGCACTGGATTGTCTGTGCCTTAGCTCCCTGGGGGATGCAACTCTCTCTGGAGTAGTTCTCCATCAGGGCTAAGTAGCTATCAGTGCTTAATGATGTTCTTCCCAGAGTGGAAAACAAGGGTGATGCTCTCCTGTTTTTCAGTCCTTTCTTTTTCAAAGGTTTCCCAAAGCACTTTATGAACACATAATGTGTTCAGTCCCCATCAGTGACACTTTTATAGTACTACTGTTCCACAGCATCTTCCAGTGAAAAATTCTGATGGTGTTTGATAGTTTCCAAGCCCCTGGTTCCCCTCTGTGGCCCTCTGACCAAAGCCAGAACATGAGTGTATTTACTATCTTTGTCTTACTAGGCAGATCTGTCTGTCTCTACAGCTCTTTTTCAATTAGCAATGAAGGGTCTACTCTGAATGCTGAAGGGACCTCTGTGATTTTAGAGGATAACTCCTCTTCATTCTCCAGTTTGCAGAAACAATAAGAAATTGCATCAGGAAAGACAGTACAGTATCTTGAAAAGGAATTCTTGATACGATATCAATAATTCCATATTTCCATGCTTACTTTTTCAATTCGTATATTTCCTGTTGTTTAATCTGGTAGTCCTTCCCTCCTCCTTAAGTTTAGAATGTCTAGATGAACTTTGGATACAGAATAGACTGACATGCTTTTTGTGTAGTTAGGATCTGGTTGCATGTAACTTCGGGGTTGCTTTATCAGCTGTGGATTGAATTGAGGATGTCTATTGGGAGTTTCAGGTCTTGGTTTTCTCATTGGAGGTCCTTCCATCAGGCAGGTCTGTTAAACGCTTGCTGAGTCCCTAGAGACATTTGATCTGTGTTTAAAGGGAAGCAGCTGAACCATGAGAAGAGAGAAATGGCTGTGTACTCAAGCACTATTGCTCTGAAGGGATCTTGCTCTAAACTGTGCAAAGCTTGCATGGCAGTCTAGGTGCCTGAGGCTCTCTGTGTGCCCCATCCCAGCAGAGACCTGCGTGATGCTCTTTCTGGCCTTTTCTGTTCTGAGAAAGACAAGTTGATGGCTCCTGGATGCTTTGGGCATGAACTGTGATTAACTCTCCTGAGGCCCAGGCCAGGAAAACCTCTGGAGAATTCTAAGCAGCACCTGACTCCTGCTCCCCACTCCTTTTAAACATTCCCCAGTAGAGACACCTGCTCAGGGAGAGCAGGAGTCCATAAATAAATAATTCCCTCTGTCTTTCCTGATCAGCCCAAGCAGCTGTGATTGCTCCTGAATGCCTGGGTTCTTTCTTCTTAATGGCTTTTAAACCAATTTCATCCTCATCTGATGACCCAGCTTCTCCTCCTATTTTTGGAGGAACAATTTCTTCTATTAGAGAGAGGGGTTTGGGGGTATTTATATTGTGTCTAGAGTTTTGGATGAGGTGAAATAGTATAGCAGTGCAGGCAAAGCCACGGTTTACTGGTTTTACCAGACTGTCCTGTGCCTTATTCTGACAAACCTCTACCAGGCACCTTCCTGGGTATTGCAGCTAGCATCGACCTTTGCCTGAGAGCACTAGACACATGTGACATCCGACAAGCATGTAATAACTCTTACACCACTCTAAGACACTGCACTTTTTGGATATGTTTTGCTGTGGGAGAGCTAATCACTGAGACATCTGAGTGCTTATTCTTTGCCCCACAGTGTGTAGGTAAAAGTCTGGAAACCTAAGTGCAGGTTCTCACTTGTCTGTTCAGCTGACCTACAGCATTTCATTAATGAGCATTTGACAGCTTGCCAAATATTTAGGGCTTACGTCGGTGCTCTTGAACTTTGTATGTATGAACTGTAGTAGTTAAAAAAAAAAAAAAAAAGCGGTTCTTACATAGCATATGTATAGTCAAATCTAAAGGTGCTTGGTTTGTATGCTAGTGAAAACCCCTGAAGATGTTTATTACTCATCTGATGGGTGTCACCTAGATTTGTCTATGCAGAAGTATTCTGTCTTTCTGGAAGTATTAGTACTGCCACTTCTGGCAGAATGTACCTGCTGGGCAGTAGGACATGCAAGGCATGTGCTGAATATCCTTGCAGTGCTGGTCAGGTATTTGGTGTGATGTGTACTAGCACAGCCCTGTGCCATGCCTATGGTTATAATGCCAAATGTGTTCAAATTCAATCCAAATGATTGCTGGCTAATCAAGGCTAACGACCTACATTTTTTTCACATTTTTTTTTAAGCATCCTTGACCAATCACTTTATTGACTCTTCTCATGAAACAAGCCATAGAAACAGTGGTCTCTCAAGGTACTCCTACCTGATACCTTCTCCTTCCAACTACTTGGTACTCTGAAAAAGCCATGGATTTAACAAGGAAACGTGCTGTCCCCAGGCTGTCTGGTTCCCAGGATGAACCTGGTAGCAAAAACTTCTGGAAGTTATGTCACATAAATCTACTCTTTGATGAATTGCTGACCATGTGAGTTATGAAATACTGCCAAATGTTGAGGGGCAAGGTCTAAAAGATGAGTTGAGTACTACTGAGTTCAACTGACTGTAAATATTTAATGGAAGATTAAGAGCAGAGAAGGGAGGCATCGGCAGTCTTTGATTATTGCTACAATTAAGATTTTCAACAGATGAGTTTCCCTTAACAGTACTGAAAAGTAATCTTTTCTAGTGCTGCCACAGGAAGAGTGAAGCAGGCAACATGTGACTTTGAAGGATGAAGGCATTTTTGCTGAAATCCAGTGACGCATGTTCAGGTTCATCAGGAGAAAGCCTTACTGCTGCCCACAACTGCCTCTGTGCCTGGATCTCTGAGAAACTTAAACACGTAGAAGTCAGGTCAATAAGACCTTTTCAAAAACATCCAGGGACTTGTGCTTCCACACATGAAAGAAATGGCCATCTTTTGGAGTACACGGGGCTGTATAACAGATGTAGGACTGAGTTAGTGAAGTTTCTCCTTTCCTTTGCATAGAAAGGGGATTTATTTTTTTTTTTCCCCCTGGTAACCAGCATTTGTCTCCTTGTGACTGGCTACCCTCATGATGTGCATATACTGTGTAGCTAAAGTAGACTTTTTGTATGGTCCTGAGTCCACCTGCCTCTTCTAAATGATGTTTTGTGGCGTAAGCAAGGATTGTTTTTCTTGTGCTTTTTTCATTTCTTGTTTGAAAAAGTACAGCAAAACAATGATCATTCATGGTCTGTAGGCATAGTGTGGAATGTTAATGACTTGCAGACAGCAGCAATTTCCTAACGTGCTTTACTGCAGGTGTCTGAATGAGATACAGTTGATGGAACTCAGAAGTTAAAAGTATGTTAAGAAGCTTGGGATAGGGTTTGTTGCCAAAGCTGTCTAATCAAATAATCTGTCACACCAATTTGCTCTTGTCTAGAAAGTGAAATAAATGTATTTTGAGTAATAAATAACTGGACAGAGAGAGAGTTGTGAAAAAAAACTGTATTGTTGTTAATACAGAAGTCTTCAAAACTGTTGTGTGCTTAGCTGGGCTGTTTGGAGAGCAAGAGCAGAGGAGACTTGCAGTTGTTATGCTGCTGACACAGCTTGTCAGAAGGAAGCCAGACTCTTCCATGTCTTTCTCTAGCCAAAACCTGTAGCTCCTTACTGTTAGAAACTGGAATATTCCAAGGCTGGAGAAGGTGACTAGAGCAGTCTTGATCATCTAATGATCTCTGCTTTTTCTATGTTGTCATGCATCAGGCTTCCTAAGGTCACTTGGGACCTGCAGGTTCATCTCACTGTTAAATACTTGTGCATAGATCTGCTGGTGGTGAGCTCTGTATTTTGCCTGTCTGACCTGGTGAAGTCAATAGTCTGTTACTGACAGTGCCCAGATGAGGCCAGACGCGGATTTCTGCGGGGAAAGGAAAGTCTTTAATCCTTGCTTTCTTCATCCTTCATACCTTGGATAGAAAAGTCCTTTTACTGCTTTGCTTCTTTATAACTGCCTATGTCACTTCCCAAAAGGACTCTGTTACCTACTCAGAGAACCCATCTAAGAGGAAATTGCACACTTATCTGCAGTATTTTGTCATGACATAGTATTCAAATTGTAAAGCCTGGGCCATTGCAGCCACCTCATTGCTGTTGCTGGGAAATGTTATCCTGGACATATTTAAATTCCTGTTTCTGTCACAGACTTGGAAAAATTACCTTCCATTTTCACTACCTACCCCTAACTAGGCATGCTCTCTAATAGTAGTAATTCTAAAGCATTTTGGTTCTTTAAGTCCCACTCCTTTTCTGGGTTGAGGTACTTGGCATTGTCAGTGCACATGCCAGGAATGTTTTAATTCTTTGCTTGCGGCATAACTGTTATTTCTCCTGACAAGACAGATTTTTCTTTTGATCAGTTCAGTGAATAAGCTGGTGCTGTGACTATTAGGGACCTGAGGTGATTACAATGCATAGGCTTGGAGAGAGAAGCAGCAAATCATCTTCCCAAATTAGAGGATTGAACAAGCATTTCCTGTTCTTCTGACCTCCCTCCTTGGCCTTTTGCAATTCAAGACTTGAAGCTACTGTCCTGAAATAGGAAAACTCAAGGTGAAAAGATGCTGTTTGACTTTATATCCCATTTGACAGGATGAAGCACCAAAATGGGGAAGCCATGCCTGTGATGCCTCTGTGCTGGACAATTAGCAATAGCTAAGGAGAGGTACTTCCAATATTCCTTGATGCCTTGATTCCCTCCTTCCTCCTGGTAGCTGAGCAAAAATCCCAGCTACTTCTGTGTGGCCACATGGGATCACGGATAGGGAATAACTCATTTCTACTTTGCTGCAATTTGGAAAGAGAATGGGAAATAGCAGTAAGTGTGCTAGTAAATGATGTGTACCTCTTAGTGTGAATAAAATCTCTTCCCAGTCAATGTCTTGATCATGTTCTGCCTGACCACAGTGGCCCTACTGAGGGTTACATAATATACATCACGGGAAACAGATCAGCAACAGGTCAGAATCTGGAGTCGGATCACAACTCTCAGTTGAAGTCTTCTAAGTCTATGAGAACCACCTACCTCTGTAACTACCTATATTTTTGAGGAAGATTTATGTCTGCTTAGTTAAACAAGAGTGAGGCAAAGACTGACCAAGAAGTAGGTTGACAAAGCATGAAAGCAGAGGCACTGCAGTATTTCTGGGCAAGGAGGATAGAAGTTCCTGTCAAATACCCTACCTAACTGATGATGCAAGGGAGAACAGAAGGCCTAATCCCAGCTATATAATTAACTCTCCTGTCTCGCTGTATGTTTTTCACTACAAGCTCTTCCAAAATCAGGAAAATAATATCTCTTTTCCTATTGCCTTTATTCTTTCCCATTTGGTAAAATACTCTGCTTCTGCCTCTTACTCTGATTCCCTATTTTGAATTCTACAAAAGTTAGTATGGCTTCAGCTGGTTTGTCTTTGTGTGTGTGTCTGTGTGTGCACTTTCATCTAAGATGTCAGCAGGAACATGTTCTGCTCTGGAAATAGAGTCCTGCCATTAACACTGCAAAGACAAAAGCAGGTATAGAAGGACACAAACCAGCATTGGCCCTACAAAAATAGGGCTTATTAAAAGAAAGTATTGACTTTTCATTGCCAACGTAGTGACTGTGTCTTATCTCAGGGCTTCCAACACTGTTGTATTCAAGCATAGAACTTAATGAAAGGTCATATTTTTGGAACAAGAGAATTCTCACTCAAGGCAGGGCAGTAAGGGTTAAGGCACTTATATTTAGACTCTTGCTCTGCTACATATTTGCTAGGTTGATCTGGGGCAAGCCATGTAACCTCTTTATGATATGATTTGGCAGCCTATAGGTTGAGAATTATGACAAGTTTTAAGGACTAGGTAATGCTTGCAGCATGTCTAAGTATGTTCAGATGGGCAACTGGTTAAAAACTACAATGTGAATACTATTACCTGCTTAAATTGGTGTTGAGCTTCAGCAGTGATGGTGGTTATACTTTTTAGATGGAAAATTATAATTCATAAGGCCAATTAAGAGATTTTTGTGGAAAAAAACATCTATTGGTGTTTGGTAGAAAACAAGATATTGCCTTTGATGGGGAGAGCAAACTATTTTGCTTGGGCGTAGTAAGGAAAAATAGAATAGAGCCCAAAATAAAGAAGGCTGGTTTGTTCTCATGGATAGAGACTGTGTCTGGGAGAGCTTTTTGCTGTGGAAGTGGTGAAAGCCTACCAGCGATCAGGGACCTGTGCTCAGGGGACCTAATTTTCTCTCCAGGGTTATTCAGCTTTGCAAAGCAGAGGGATCAAGGCATGCAACACAGTGACTTGTGCAAGTCCAAGCAGTACTATTGGCCTCAAGTGTGAAAGGGTTTTCTTCTAAATTCATTGTAATGACCCCTCTGTAACTGCTATTTCTTTAAATGAGAACAGGGGCTGGGAAAGGTCTCCTGTCATTGAACTCCTCTCTCTCCAGCAGACAAGATAGAAATGTGTGTACACAAGTCTGTTCCCCCCAGCTTAGGTTTCCTGGTTATTATGTATGGTTTTTGCCCCGTACAGATACCACTTCATTGTCTTCCTTGTGAGAATACAGTAATCGGCCCTTCATAAAAGGGGAAAAAAATCCCAAACCTCTCAAAGTAACTAGATCTCTCAGTCTGCTGTATTTTCCTTATTCACAAAAAAACTTATCCTTATCAACAAGTGAAATCACATTTGTTTGGCATGATTTGCCAAACTCCTATATTAGACCAAATGAAATTTCTGTCAATCAATCAGTCAGCTCGCTGGAAAGTTGATCGTTATTCCATGATAAAAGTTCTTTAAAAGTAAAAAAATTAATCTATCAAAACCAGATTAGTCATTAAAAGATGGCAGAAAATTCTCCAAAGAAAGTCTCCATCTGTCATCTCTTGGAAGAGCCAGCAAAAGTAGGGATGTACCTTCACAATTCTTGCTTGTTTTCTGGGGAAGGGGATTGCTTGTCTCAACTGATATGCCTATAGCTCCATCAGCCTCTAGCACTCCAGTTGTGCTCTAAAGCTAAGGTCCATGGAAAGTCACTGTTCTGAATTTAGACCAGGTGTGAGAAGAACCAGTGATCTCAAAAGCCAGAGGCTGCCTTATGAAAGTCATCACAGTGGGTACCACTTCCTAGAGCACCGGTGTGCTCTGCTCAGAGGGCACAGAGTAAGCGGCCAGGACTGCTCCTGCCCCTCCACAGGCAGAGAGCAGCAGTTCCAGGGCAGGGTTCGGTGAGGCTGGAGAAGGTTGTCCTCACAAGGCAAGGTTCTGCTGCTGTTGCATGTGCAGTTCCCCCTTGTATTCACCCAAACTGAGGGTTTTGGCTTCTAGATCTGACAGTTTAATCTTAAAAATCCTTTCTAACTACTATCCTGGTACTTAAAAAAAACAAACACACAAGCAATGGAAGGAAGGCCATCTTGAGATCAGTGTTTCTACTTTATACTTTGGAGGGGAGAGAAATTGGCTAAATCTGTGAGAAGAGCTCAGCTAGTGCTGTGTGTGGAGGGGTTTATAAAAGACGAAGCCTCCTGCAGTTCCAAAATCAGCCTGCAGGACTCTTGCCCTCTTTTTTAGGGAATTCAGGTTGGCAGGTCAGGCACAGCCAGCAGAGGCTATTCGTTTCTATCCTTCTCAGGAAGGAAGAGCCAGGCCTTTGCATAGCTACTCTCAGGGCAGGGGAAGTTCCGTTTCTCTATTTGCACTGGGTCAGAAGAGATTAATGTTACATTTCTGCACCACTCTGTAAATACCCACCTTACCCAGGCAGTCTTCTGTCAGCAGCAGCCCATTTCCAGAGTACAAACCCACCATTGTACTGTTTATATCGGTTAATTTGGCCCTGTGGACCTTGTGCCAGGCTCCCTACTTGCTTCACCTCAGCCTGAATAAAAGTTAAAAGTGGAAAATTAAAACGCTAGGTATTGGAACAGCAGGATCTGCCTGCCAGGCCATTTCCACTGTTGTCTTTCATACTCTGAGAGCCCACACCAGAGGTAATCTTTGCACAGTCAGGATCCAGCCAGGTCGTGTCTCTCTGGAGAAAGTTGTTTTCTATTAAAATCATCTCACTGCAAACACCCTGACTGCTCTTTAACTGCAGCCTGCCCAGGCCCTGACCCTACAGAGGCACATGCCTCTTGCAGCCTGTCTGTCTACTGTGTATCAGGAATCTTCTTCATGGGGCAGCTAGTTCATCAGTGAGTCCCTCTCTGACTTCAAATTTCAGTTGGAAATGCAGGGGTGCTGGTTTCATCCTTCTTGCCTCTGCTGGGCTGGGTGTTCTCTGATGTGGTTGGTGAGATTCCTTGCTTACAAACTCGGACTCTACTAAAGCTGTTGTGTTCCGTCTCTTCAACATTTAAAGTACCTTAGAGTTTCTGTTGGGCTGATACATGGCTTAGGTGTACAAATGTATATATGTATATGTTCCATTTGTATTGATTCTGCTTCATGGAAAGATGTATAATCTGAATTGTCAACTGCAACATTTGGGTAATCAGATTCCGTTGTGCTCTAAAAACTGTGTCTGAGTCTTCGCTCTCGCTCCCATTTTTCTAACTAACCTGTTTTCTGTGCCATTTTCACGTATACTTCTCACCATAAAAGACCTCTGTTTTGACATCCTTAGGCTGTCCTGTCTTAGGGATAGTTGATCAGAATCAAACAGCTTGTCCCCCACACAGCCTGGGGACACGCTAGGGAATACCATTAGTTGGTAAGGTAGAGGAGGTAACGAGGAAGTTGCCCTGACAGACTTCAGCAAAGGAAGGGCAGTTTACACTGCCTGTGAATTTGGCCACTTCTCTTTTTTGAATATTCTCAAGCTTCTACTCATACATACTGGTTGTATGAAAAGTTTCAGCCTAATTTAGTCAGTGCTTATTGCCATGTTTATAGCTGAGACATACTGCATTTTCTTCTACATTGTTTTGCCTTTCTCATCTTAAATGCTCTAGTCCACCCTTTTCTTCTCCCACTGTTGTACACTCTTGCCTCAAATTAGATTCTAGCTTTTATATTCAGAAATATCCTTTTAGCTCCTACTTTTTTTTTTTTTTTTTTTCCTTTTTGTTTGCCTGGTATAAGAGAATGAAAATTTTATTCAGGTGTGTTCGTATTTTCCTTTTAAAAAGGCCACTAGTCCTCTTGTTCTTGTTTATCTGTTACGGATATTTTTACATGTTTGAGCACAAGACATCTAAAGATGAAGTAGAAGCACAGCCAAGGTGCGCTTGAGTGCAGTGTGGAAGGTGGAGAGTAGGTAGGAAGGGGCAATCAGATCTTGTATAGGATACCTGTAGGTTAGTTAGGCTTTCAGTGCAAGACTGTGTGTTAGGCATGTGCCCGTCACGTGCTTACATGGGGAGGGATCTTCAGATAGGTATTGGTACGTTGTTGGAAATACGCAGCAGAGTTGTACAAGTGTGAAAACGTGTGCGGGAATTGTGAAAGCACACTGGCTCTAGCGCCACCCAGAACCTGTGCAGAGCTTTGAAAATGTGTCTGTCATGAGGCTGACTGTGTGCACCAGCTTTGATGTTTGTGAAGATTTCTGGGGGTCTACATCTGTGGTTTGGGTGCCTGGTAATATGCGTTGTTATCCTGAACGTCTGATTCTGGTCTCACGTGCCAGGACTTATTCCGGTGTGGTTTCATAAGCTGCACTGAAGTGACATCTGAATTACACTGCTTTAAAACAGGACTTGAGGATTCTTCTCCATGGGTGTATGAAAGAGTTTGTGCGTGTACGGGAACGCAGATGTCCAAGTACACTGATTAAGCTGTGTCAGTCTGGGATGGGGGTCTGTGCATGGGCACAAAGCGTGTGTATGTGGAGTCGTGTTTGCGTGTCGCGGTGCCTGTGTCACGCGTGTGCAACGTGTCACACTGATGAGTTGCACCCTGCATGTGGACAGAGGCCTGCCGGCGTGCCTGTGCGGGGCGGGAGCAGGGCGCCCTTCATTCACCTCA